>ML778110.1:925487-943782 GCA_009831015.1 Picea engelmannii | reverse complement strand
AATCAAAATTATAACAATTAATTAATTAATAAATATTTAATTAATATTATTATGCCAATCTTTGTTTAGTTAATAACATGTTAGAAAAATTAATTACCTAATAAATTTTACTTAATAATCCCTAAGCATATATTCAACTAGGGCTGTTACGTACACCCACCCTTTAGGAAACTTCGTCCCAAAGTTAAGGTATCTTATGGTCAAAGGAAAAGAAACATGGTTCACACATTCATAACAATTAACCAACATTAACAGTAAGTAAGTCAAGAAAAACTCATACATACTAGTGTATATGTAGAAGAAATGCATGTGTAGCTAGTGTTAGCAACATTACTTGTCTTCGGCATTGGGATATCCAGGTCTGCAGGTTGCACGAGGAGCGCCCAAGCGTAGCACATAGAAGAAGTCCTTTTCAGACTTAAGATCAAGCGAGTAGGTAAAATCATAGTGTCAACGGTCCAGATCCATCCAAATGAGAAGATCAACGGTTGGCGGGAAATCGCAGATAGAGAAGTCGCGCCGAGGTTGGCGCAATGGATAGCGCCCATATTGTATGCGGGGAAGAATAGCAGACGTCCATCCAAAGGACGCGTGGCGCGAGATCCATTCACGTCAGTTTTTCAGCAGTCGTGAGTTCAAAGGGTGAAGGTTTTATGTCATTGCACATTTTGAAACCCCGAACCCCGAAGTGCCGATAGCCCCTAAAGTTGGGCCCACAGTATCGAGGGGTTGTCTTATTCGTCCATCTAAAATGAACACTTGGCATGTGATTAGGCTCCCCGCCTTTTCGTTCATCATGATTTCGAATCACAAGAAGCAGCTCCCTCATATCCTCGATGCGCAAAGCAATGAGAGTGTCCAGGACTTGGGGCCCACAGCATCATCGAGAGAATTCAAAACCGTCAGATCATAGGGACACGTGGCACCAAATTAAGCTGTCTCGGCATTTCGTTCATCACGATTTCAAGAAGCAGGGATCAGCCATTTCATATTCGTGAATGCCGAAAGCGCTTTCAAGAATCAACACAGGGTCACAGACTTTGGTCACTGGAAAACTAGAGCTATGCAAAAGGGGTCAAAGGCGTCAGGTTCCAGTCACAGAGAGGATCATCGTGATCTCCATGCATCACCTGATGCGACAGCAATCCTGGTTTTCACTCGAAGTAAATGAAGATGAGGACAGGTGGTCGAAACCTCCCTTCATTCATTAAGTGTGGGGAATGGAGGGTCTAGCAGGTGGTCTGCTCGAAGAGGTCCTGTGTACCGATTTTTCCAAAGAAACCATGCTGAAGTCCTTGACTAGACAGAAAAGTCTACACACGCTAGCCCGACACTTAATGGCTCAGCTACCCTCCTTGGAGGAGCCATGCGTAGTTAAGGTGGCGCTTGAAGAAATATATCAGTATGAATTTGACTAAAGGGACACCAAGCCTTGGGTGGCTGGGCACACCTCTGTGAGGTGAATTTTTCTGAGTATATAGACTCAGTCTTTGATTTTTGTAATCTATCGATGGTAGAGCAAAGCTCCCGATTGTAAATTTTTAGCACAGACTCTAGTTCTCTGGTTATGTATTGGTATGTACGATTTCTTGTTTAATGACAGGTAGTCTTCTCACTCCATCTAGTTTCATCTCATGCTCAGAGAGTTTGTGATCGACTGATTCACATGAATTATGGCAATTATGTCGGGGTAAAGGATTTATTATGGCACTATTGTTTTCTCTGGTTTTCTGCATTTGAATGTAAGAAGATCTTGCGTTTAGATGTCTTCTTCTACAGTCTTTTAGGAACCTGATGTTTACAATAGACCTTCGTATCCCTCTAATACAATTCTTCCCCCTACTCACCCTTACTACAACTCACTGTCTGAAGTTATCTAAGACCTCACTTGCCTGTGCATTCTTGGCCTAGTTTTGGAGTTAGAACCACATTGTGTTGAGTTAGCTTCCATTCGATCAACCTATTAAACAAATTGTGACATAAACTGATGGGCATCGGGCTCTTCTCCTACTGCAATCCAGGGGTGACTTCCGTCGCTAACATTTCTGGCGTCGTTGTCGGGGACGAAGTTGAAAATTTCCCCCGGGATTGAACGACATTGAGCCTCTAATTCCGAAGGTGCATCAGGTATCAGAGCCTTGGAAGATTGCTACTGTGCACCTGGCGACTCCATTGTGATGACTCCATTGTGGCAAACTGGTGCAAGACGCCCACCTGAGGCACGTCTGCAACTACCAGGACCTTCTTTCACTCAGGCCTGAAGAGCTATAATGCCCTCCAAATCTCATATCGGGACCTTTTGTCACCCACAGGATGCTCTATTGATCTCCCGGCAGTCTTCTCGAGAAATTGGGTTTCGTGTTATCGCGGAACCTGTGAGCGCGTTCCTCGTGCTAACCAAAACCCCGAACCCCAATGGGTCAAAGGTCAACGCTTCCGTGCTAGTCGGGGATTTCCCTATCAGAAAATCGGAACATGCAATGTCGCGGTTCACTTGCACTACGAACTCCCGAACCCTGAACTCCGATACGCACGTGCGTTTTCTTCCTGCCGCGTCACCTTCTCTCCCTGCCCTATAAAGAATCACGTGATTGCGATTTCACCGATCGTGATTCCTTTGCACTGGGAAGTCCCAAATGTCGAATCCCGACTCTCCGGGATCTTGTGCCACCTGTCCCTATAGTGATCGACGGCTCCGATTAGATCAGGAAATTGCTAATCGTGATTTCAACAAATGTGAAACTCTTGCCTCTGTAAAACCTGATAAGCTGATTCTCGATGGCTCTTGGTTCCTCCTGCGTCTAAGGGTTAAATCCCTCGTAACTTCTCCTAGATCTGACGGTCGGCGGGTTTTCGCAAATCTTCCCTGAGCGAACTGGCCGTCGATTCCTCCTCCTTGAGGAATTTTTCCCGCTCTAAAACTCCAACCTGTTCGAACCTTTCCTTGAGCCGCTTCCGGGCTCTCCTCCACTGTGTCATGAAGGAGCTATTCCTCCTGAGCTTGTCAACTCTGACTCCTTCAGAGACCTTCCGCACACTCCCCGTGTTCGACTTTCAAAAACTCTCAAAGTGTTGAATCTTCCAGGCTCTGTGCACTTCTGGCAACAACAATCTATGCCTCCCTTTTCTCAGACTAGTCACTGAGACTTCAAGTTCAGCCTACACTTCTCCTGCATGACTCTACCAACCTTATGAAACTTCTGGGTGAACAAGAATAAGAGTTTAACTATCGATCCTCATCAACACACTCTATGTGGATGAATTCAACTGCACTCTATGCAGGAATCTCCTGGCTCAGACAGAGAAACAATTGAAACTCATTCTCTTCTCTCTCAGACTTCAGTTAAAACCATGAAATCACATGCACGACATATTCAAAGCAATTGCATGAACAGAAAGCAAATATTCATGAGCACATAAACATCATATACATAGAAACAACATCGGCCATGAAATTGAATCAAATACTCTCTTCTATTAATTCAAAAACATCTGTACATAGGTGTTCTTCACAAATTCTCTGCTTGCTCCTCTTCTTGCTCCTGAATGCTACTAATGTTACAATGATAAAAAGGAGGGTGTCTATATCCATTTTCCCTCTAAGGCTCAAAAACTGTCTAATCTAGAATTAAATATCCTATCTACCTGCATTAAATCTATTAAATGCCTTCTTATCTACTAAGGACGTGAGCGTAAAGGCTCAAGGTCCCCTTTACAATACAAGTGCGCTTCTTTAAAAATGACTTCATTAAAGAATGGCGCAACAACCTCCAAAGTATTTCAAAATGTGTGTGCTGGCGCTGTCCAGCTGTTTCCTCACAATGTTTTGGCTTGCCTGTCTTGGGCGATGCTCCTTTATCATACTCCTCAGCTTGAAAACTTTCATGGGCTCCTGTCCATGAGCTCCTGCATGGTTTGTCCATGCTTGTGTATCATTGCCTCATTTTCCCAACTGGCATCCTCCACTGGGTGATTCTTCCACTTCACTAGGTACTCAAAATACTACTTTCGCCTGGTCTTCTTCCCCACTCGCTTGTCTAGTATGCACTCCATCTGCAGTTTCTCTGCAACTAGTAATTGCTTCTGCCACTGGATCACTTGTTCCTCAGTTCCAGTCTTTGCTTCTCTAGACCTATATGGGTATAAATCTGAAACATTAAATATCGTAGATATCTCGATGTCATCTGGTAACTCAATTTCGTATGCATTCTCTCCAAATTTCTTCAGGACTCTGCATGGCCCGATTTTCTTCATTTTTAATTTGTTATATGTTCCCCTTGGGAACCTTTTATTCCTCAAGTGTGCTAGAACAAGATCCCCAACTTCAAACTGAAGTTGTCTCTTCCACTGATCGGCTCTGTGCTTGTACTCCTGATTTGAATCCATCAGTCACTGCTTCACCCTGCCGTGAAGTTCCTTCATCACCTCAGTGAACTCCTCTACGCTCGCACTGCTAGTCATAGCCTGTTCTGACTCCCTGAGTTCAGAAACTCCCCTCAGTTGTGTCCCATACACAATCTAGAATGGAGTTTTTCCTGTACTCCAATTCAGTGAATCATTATATGCAAACTCTGCCTGTGGCAATATGTTCTCCCAGCTTCCATGGTGTTTCATCACCAAGCTCCTCAGTAAGTCTCCAAGACTTCTGTTGACCACCTCGGTCTGTCCATCCATCTTTGGATGGTAAGCTGAAGTAAATGCTAAGTTTGTCCCTAGCTTCTTCCATAGAGTCCTCCAAAAATGACCTATGAATTTTGTATCCCTGTCCGAGACTATACTTCTCGGCAATCCATGAAGTCTGACAATCTCTTTGAAAAACAAGTTTGCGATGTGTGTCGCATCGCTGGTATTCTGACACGAAATCAAATGTGCCATCTTTGAAAACCTGTCCACCACCACAAAGATGGAATCAACCCCTCTCTGCGTCCTCGGTAATCCTAATACAAAGTCCATTCTTATCGCCTCCCATGGTCTCTCGGGTATAGGCAATGGCTGATAGAAACCTGCGTTCTGCTTTCTCCCCTTCGAATGCTGACAAACTCGACACCTGTCAACAAACCTTTTGACATCTGCTCACATGCCTGGCCAAAAATACAATTCGATCAGCTTTATGAATGTTTTATCATGACCAAAATGTCCTGCTAAGCCTCTGCTGTGTTTCTCCTTTAGTAGGTTCTCCCTCATGGAGTAATCTGGAATACACAGTTGATTGCCTCTGAATAGCAATCCTTCCTGGATCATGTAGTCTATCCATGGGCTTCGATCTCTAAGAACGGGATTCTCAGTTGCTTCATATGCTTCCCTGAAGTCTGCATCTCCTGCATACATGTCCCTTAGATTTTCAAAACCTAAAGTCTTGACTCGAAACTCCTACAACAATAAACATTTCCTACTCAAAGCATCAGCCACTTTGTTAGCAGTCCCTGAAATGTGTTTTATCACAAATGTGAAATTCTGCATGTACTCTACCCATTTTGCATGCTTCTGATTCAACTTATCCTGTTGACTCACAAACTGCAATGCATGATTATCGTTGTACAATACAAATTCCTTCAGAATCAAGTAATGCCTCCACTTCTTTAATGCCTGTATGATGGAATAAAAGTCTTTATTGTACGTGGAGTATTTCAGCTTTGCTTCATCCAGCTTCTCGCTGAAATATGCAACTGGCCTGTCCTCCTGACTTAAGACCACTCCTATAGCATATCCGCTGGCATCACATTTCACCTGAAATGTCTTCTGAAAGTCTGGCAACACTAACACTGGTTGTTTTGTGATCTTCCGCTTCAACAGATTAAAACTCTTCTCAGCCTTTGCTGTCCAATGAAAAGTCTTATGCCTTTTCTTGACTGTGTCCATCATTGCTGCACTAATCCCACTGAAATTCCTGATGAACTTCCTGTAGAAACTAGCCAGTTCATGGAAACTCCTCACCTCAAAAACATTTCTCGGTGATGGCCAATTCTTAATCACCTCCACTTTTTCCGGATCCATCTTCAATTAATTTGCTGAAATAACAAAGCCCAAATAAATGAGCTCTGTCTGCATAAATGAAGATTTCTTCATGTTGATCAACAGCTTCTCCTGCTGTAGCTTCCTCATCACAATGGCCAAATGTTTCAAGTTTTCAGCCTTCATCTTACTGTATATCAATATATCATCCAAATATACAACTACAAACTTCCCAATGAATTCCCTCAGGACTTCATTTATCAGCCTCATGAATGTGCTCGGTGCATTTGTCAAGCCAAACGGCATGACCAGCCATTCGTACAAACCTTCATTTGTCTTGAATGTTGTCTTCCATTCATCACCTTCCCTCATGCGAATCTGGTGATATCCGCTCTTCAGATCAATCTTTGAAAAATAATTTTCCCCACTCAGGCAATCCATCAGATCATCCATTCTCGGCAGTGGAAATCTGTACCTGATGGTGATTTTGTTAATCGCTCTGGAGTCAGTACACATTCTCCATCCTCCATCCTTCTTCGGACTAAGCATTGTTGGAACAACACACAGACTCAGGCTTTCTCTAACCAGTCCTTTATCAAACAACTCCTGTACCTGCTTCTTAACCTCCTCATTCTCCTGAGGCATTAATCTATATGCAGCCTTATTTGGCAAATTGCTCCCTGGTATAAGATCAATGTGATGACTCACACTTCTCATCGGTGGAAACGAATGAGGTAATTCGTCCACGATGATGTCAGCGAACTCCTCCAGTAGTTCCTGAATCTCAACTAGTAAGTCATCCACTTTCGTGCTAGTCAGGACAATTCTTGGTTTCCTGACCACAAAGAATTGTGGATATTCCTTCTTCTCCATCTTTGTGAGAAGCTCCTTCCCACTCATGAGAAGTATGGTGTTGCTTACTTCCGGCTTCACCTCCTCATCCCTTTTCGGAAGCAATTTGTGTGTCCTCCCATCCTTCTCTAAAGTATATGTGTTCATTCTCCCGTCATGAACCACATTTCTATCATACTGCCATGGTCTCCCCAGCAATACATGACAAACATCCATGGGAATGACATCACATAGGACCTTATCCTTATATTCACCCATTTTGAAATCAACTAAACATTGTTTAGTGACACTCACCTGATGTCCCTTCTACAGCCATGATACTTTGTATGGACTCGGGTGATCAATCGTCTCCAGCTCTAATTTCTCCACCATCTCGGTTGAAACGAGATTGTCGGTGCTTCCACTGTCCACAATGACCTTTCATTTCCAACCCTTGGTCTTGCATGTGGTCCTGAACAGTCGGCTCCTCTGAGCTGTATCCTCCACCTCTTTCTCAGGTGTCAACAGAACTTTGTGCACCATCAGTGAACTCCCACTTCTAGTGTCTTCATTCTCAACATCACGCCTCTGCGCCTCAGTGATGTGAGCTTCTCCTCTGTCCGTTTTCCTGTCTGGACAATCGATGGCTTTGTGTCCATCCTTTCCACATGTGAAACACGTGATGATTCCTCCTCGGCCTCTTCCTCTTCCTCTGGTACGAGGAAAAGTGTTTGCGTCAGCATATCCGCCACCCTGCTTTGTATGCTGCCTCCTTGGCTCAGCATATTGTTGTCCTCACTGTGAGGTTCCACCTCTTTCAGTCTTATCTTGAGGTTTCTTCCATTCCTTCTTGGGCTTCTGATATTTCTCCTAGGAAAATGCCTTGCCTCTGGGCTGACTTTTGCCTCGCCCTCGCTGACCTTGCTTATGGCTCAACTTCTCCTCGGCTTTCAGAGCCATCTGGTAAGCATCCTCTACAGTTCTGATGGTTACTATGCTTAACTCATCCTGAATGTCATACCTCAGGCCATTCAGATACCTGGCCACCTTCTCATCATCACTCTCCCGATGACTTGCTCGGATATTGACCTTATAAAACTCTTCGGTGTATTCCTTCACCGTCATCAACTTTTTCCTCAGGTTCTACATTCCCCTAAACAGAGTGATCTGGTAATCTCTGGGGATGAAATTCACCTTCATCTTTGCAATCATTCGATCCTAGATTTTGATTTTTTGTTTTCCTTTGGAACGTCTATCTGCCTGTAGCTCATCCCACCACAATGCTGTGTGTCCCTTCAACTTGGTAACAACATGTCTTACTTTTTTATCCTCTTCGATATCTTCATAGTCGAAGTAGGTGTCAAGAGCTCGAATCCAGTCCAGCAACTCTTCTGCATTCATGCTTCCTTCATACGCTGGAATATCCATTTTTGTCTTCGAACTCATCCTGGCGATAGCTTTAATCAGTCGCTCTATTGATGCATCCTCTGCTGTGACCTCTCCTTCATGTCCAGCTTCCTCTTCAACTTCGGAATCACTAAGATCCCCTGCACCAACTCCGCGTTTATGTGCAGTCTCCATCTCCTCAAGCCTTGCTCGGAGATCTCTCATCTGTCGCTCCATCTCTGGATTTCCTGCCGGCCTACCCCTTCTTCTCACCTCCCTATCTTCTGGGTCAGGTGACTTTCTCTCCCTTCTGGGCGGCATGGTGAATTCTTCTTTCTCCTTCTCTGCTACAAAAAACAGAGAACTGATCCCGCTCTGATACCACTCTGGTGAAAAGCGCCCACCCGAGGCACGTCCGCAACTACTAGGACCTTCTTTCACTCAGGCCCGAAGAGATATAATGCCCTTCAAATCCCGTATCAAGACCTTTTGTCACCCACAGGATGCTCTATTGATCTCCCAGCAGTCTTCTCGGGAAATTGGGTTTCGTGTTATCATGGAACCTGTGAGCGCATTCCTCGTGCTAACTGAAACCCTGAACCCCGATGGGTCAAAGGTCAACGCTTCCATGCTAGTCGAGGATTTCCCTATCGGGAAATCGAAACATGCGATGTCGCAGTTCACTTGCACTACGAACTCCTGAACCCCGAACTCCGATACGCACGTGCATTTTCTTCCTGCCACGTCGCCTTCTCTGTCCACCCTATCAAGAATCGCGTGATCACGATTTCACTAGTCGTGATTCCTTTGCACCGGAAAGTCCCGAATGCCAAATCCCGACTCTCTGGGTTCTTGTGCCACCTGTCCCTATAGTGATCGACGGCTCCGATTAGATCAGGAAATCACTAATCATGATTTCAGAAAATGTGAAACTCTTGCCTCCGTAAAACTCGATAAGCTGATTCCCAATGGCTCTCGGTTCCTCCTGCGTCTAAGGGTTAAATCCCTCGCAACTTCTCCTAGATTTGACAGTCGGCGGGTTTTCGCAAATCTTCCCTGAGCGAACTGGCCGTTGATTTCTCCTCCTTGAGGAATTTCTCCCGCTCTAAAACTCCGACCTGTTCGAACCTTTCCTTGAGCCGCTTCCGGGCTCTCCTCCACTGTGTCACGAAGGAACTATTCCTCCTGACCTTGTCAACTCCGACTCCTTCAGAGACCTTGCGCATGCTCCTTGTGTTCGACCATCAACAAATATCAAAGTGTTGAATCTTCCAGGCTTTGTGCACTTCTGGCAACAACAGTCTATGCCTCCCTTTGCTCAGACTAGTCACTGAGACTTCAAGTTCAGCCTACACTTCTCCTGCACGACTCTACCAACCCAATGAAACTTCTGGGTGAATGAGAATAAGAGTTTAACTGTCGAGCCTCATCAATGCACTCTATGCGGATGAATTCAACTGCACTCTATGCAGGAATCTCCTGGCTTAGATAGAGAAACAATTGAAACTCATTCTCTTCTCTCTTAGACTTCAGTTAAAACCCTGAAATCACATGCACGACATATTCAAAGCAATTGCATGAACAGAAAGCAAATATTCATGAGCACATAAACATCATACACAGAGAAACAACACCGGCCATGAAATTGAATCAAAGACTCTCTTCTATTAATTCAAAAACATCTGTACATAGGTGTTCTTCACAAATTCTCTGCTTGCTCCTCTTCTTGCTCCTGAATGCTGCTAATGTTACAATGATAAAAAGGAGGGTGTCTATATCCATTTTCCCTCTCAGGCTCTAAAACTGTCTAATCTAGAATTAAATATCCTATCTACCTGCATTAAATCTATTAAATGCCTTCTTATCTACTAAGGACATGAGCGTAAAGTCTCAAGGTCCCCTTTACAATACAAGTGTGCTTCTTTAAAAATGACTTCATTAAAGAATGGCGCAACAACCTCCAAAGTATTTCAAAATGTGTGTGTTGGCGCTGTCTAGCTATTTCCTCACAATGTGCTGGCTCGCTTGTCTTGGGCGATGCTCCTGCATCACGAACTTGTCGTGTTAATTGTGGCTTTCAGAGGTAGACACACACGGTCTCATCCACAGCTGCCTCTAGCTACACCTGAAACTGATTCAGAGGTGGTTCTCTGAAAAGGAAAGGCCCCTGAAGAAGAAGCTTCCACCACCGAACCAGGTAATCTGCCATCTCCTTCTATAGGAACTCTAGTTTCTCCTCCTTAGTTTCTTAATAGATCTCTTTCTAAGGTTTCCCGTTTCTTGAATTTTGGGAGTGTTCCTGCTGAGTTTTCCCCTCCTGGTCTGGGATTGGAGGGAGAAATCCTTGTCACTCCCCTTTCCTCTGAAGTTGTACCTTGGCATAGAACCAGGACTATAGAAGATTTCCCTACTCCTATGCAAAGAGGAGCACTTGCTAACTTAAGCTCGTCAGCCTTCTCCTTAAATCCCCTCTTGTTTCCCACTCCACTTCGAGACTCATTCCTAGTAACCCCCTTGTGAACTCCTTCTCCTCTAAGTTCTCCTCCACCTAATATTCCTATGGTTGGTGGTAATCCCCCTCTAAATAGAATGGACGCCATAGTCACTGCCAGATATGATCCCTTAATCCTACCTCATCCTATGAATCCTCTCTTTGCTGGAGATTACTTGAAGTATATGCCCAAGTTCACTGGGGAAGGAGAAATAACTGCGAAAGAGAACTTGGTTGCTTTCTACAGTTATGCAGACAACTTGAACATTGAAAATGAAGATGTCTGGATGAGGGTATTCGTCCAGAGCCTGGATGGCGAGGTGAGGAAATGGTTTAGAGGATTGGCCCCCATATCTATAGCTGGGATCGAAGCCCTAGATAGTGCTTTCTTGAGGCAGTGGGGAGACAGGAAGGATTTCATGTATTACATGACAGAGTTTGGGTCTCTGAAGAATATGGAAGGACAGTCTATCTCTGACTTCTCCAAGAGATTCAATAAAATGTATAATAAAATCCCCGCCGAAATAAAGCCTTCAGAAGCCTCGGCCAAGATCTCTTACGCTAGTGCGTTTGGCCCCGATTTCTGTCTGTTATTGAGAGAAAGAAGAGCCACCTCCTTGCCATAGAAGTGGAATCTAATGTATTAGCAGCTGACAGGCTGAGGAACAAGGTTGACGCAGATAGGAGAAAGGGAAGATCTAAAGCCTCAACTTCTGGCCCATCGGTCCCCCACCCTCAAGTGGATGAACTGACCAAGATGGTGAAGTCTCTGTCTACGGAGATGGAAAGGATGGAAGTGGAAGGGAGGCAAGCATACAAGGGCCCTCAAAACTTTAAAAACAAAGGAGGATTTAGGAGGCCAAACAATTTTACTCCCCTGAATGTGCAAAGAGAGAGGGGAAGAGATAGAGAAGAATAGAAAATTCAGGCCCCTTTTCAAAACAATTTTGTGGTCGAGGGGGAAGAAGGGGAAACAGACGAGCTTGATCTTGAAATCCATTACTTCGGAGACACTCCTCCTTTTCCTCAACTCACTCAATCAGCATATGAGGAGTCTCTCATGGACAGTCAGCTAAATGAACTGAGCAAGGCAGACAAGGCTAGTGGCAGCCAAGGCAGGTATGACCTGAGGTCTAAGAGAAAGACAGTAGCACCAGATGTTCCTGAGCAGTCCACTAGAATGGAGAAACCTACTAATGAAGTAGCGGACCATCTCAGAGGTAAGAAGCACCAACCCCTCTCTACCATAGTCCAGATTCATGTTCTCGAAATAAGAGAAATCCCAAAGCTTACATCTTCTTTCAATTTCGAGCATGAAATTCAAAATATCAGGATCCCTGTGCCCCTAACCGAATGAATTAAACATTAAGGGTTCAAGAAACACTTCTCTGAGATTTTACAGTCTGAGACCCCATGCCTTCTCATAGACTCCATCAATTTTCAAGATGAAAAGCCTGGTCCTATGGTAGAATACAAGAATGACTGATCCCCTCCCTTCTACACTTCCTTGAACATCCATGATAAGGTACTGCACAACTTCTTGATGGATTCGGGGGCTTCTCATAACCTCATGCCCAAAATTGTCATGGAGGAATTAGGGCTACAAGTCACCTGAACCTACCATGACCTCTATTCCTTTGACTCTAGGAATGTTCAATGTCTAGGAGTCATCAAAGACCTGGTCGTGACCTTGTTTCAATTACCCATGAAGAGTGTGGTCATGGATATTGTAGTGGCTAATGTCCCCCCCAAGTTTGGTATGTTGTTATCAAGATATTGGATGAAAAGACTGGGGGGAACTTTGCAGATGGACCTCACATATGCTACTATCCTAGTGTTTGGGGGAAAACATAGGAGGCTATACAGGGAAGCCCAATTGGCCTATATAATCAGTGATGAAGCCAACCCCACCAGCCATCCCATTTTTACCTTAGACACTGATTTAGGTTCCAGCCTACTACAACTCACTCATGCTCCTGAGCCCCCTCTTAAACTCAGAAAGCATCCCACCACTACTCATGAGTTTCCTCCCTCCATGACCCCCATCTAGAAAATGTTCTTTGACGGAGCCTATTCTAGGGAAGGCGCTGGAGTCAGGGTGTATTTTGTGTCACCTGCTCAGGGAACCATATTTCTATCATACAAATTAGAATTTGAAACCACCAACAATGTGGCAGAGTATGAAGCCCTTGTTCTAGGATTAAGAGCTGCAAAGGAAATGGGAATTAAAGAGATAGCAGTGTTAGGAGATGTAGAGCTAGTGGTCCAATAGATCAGAAGCACTTATTAGGCTAAGCACCCTCGACTCAGAAATTACCAAAATGAAGTATGGGACCTAATTGAAAATTTCTTCTCAACCTTCAACATCTCTTTTATTCCAAGGGAGGGTAATGCTGTGGCTGATTCTTTAGCTGTTTCAGCTAGGCAATTCGAGGTCCCTTAGCCGTCTATGGCCAAATATGATGCTGAGATAAAATATAGGCCCTCTGTACCAGACAACGTCAAGCATTGGAAGGTATTCGAAGATGATCTGGAAATTGAAAAATTTCTCCAATCTGTTGATGAATTTTCTGTGTTGCACATTGATCAGGATCCTGATACGGGAGATGACCCTCACCCTGAGGTGTTTTTAAATAAAATTGCTAACCACCAGATTATCCATTTACCTAGCAATCACATTCTGAGGGGACTAATTCCTTTAGAAAGGTTGTTCGATGGGGATGATGTGGCAATAAAGGGAAGAGTTTCAGGTCAAGATGCTGATATAGCCGAGTACAACATTAGCACATCGGAAGAGCCTAAATTTGTCAGGTTATCAAGGAGTTTGACCACAGAACAGAGGGCCGAATATACTAAGTTGTTGAAAGAATTTGCTGATGTGTTTTCATGGACCTATGAAGACCTCAAGACGTATGACACATCTGTCATTGAACACAAGATCCCATTGAAGGAAGAGGCTAAGCCATTTAGGCAGAAGCTAAGACAGATAAATCCCATGTTGCTGCCTGTCATGGAGAGAGAAGTGAAGAAGTTGTTAGAAGCCCAGATCATCATCCCCTTGAGATATTCCGAATGGGTGGCCAATTTGGTTCCGATTAGGAAGAAAAGTGGAGAAATCAGGCTTTGTGTCAATTTCAGAAACCTGAACAGGAGCTCAAAGAAAGACAATTATCCCCTGCCCAACATGGACCACATATTGCAGAGGGTAACTAGTGCAACTAGGATTTCCATGATCGATGGCTTCTCTGGCTATAATCAGATATCAGTCATGCCTGAAGACAGAGAAAAAATGGCCTTCACCACTCCTTGGGGCATATTCATGTATGACAAAATGCCTTTAAGGTTGATGAATGCAGGAGCCACATTTCAATGAGCCGTGTGAATATCCTTCATCGGGGAGAAATATAAGTTTGTTGTGATCTATCTAGATGACATAACAGTTTTCTCCAAATCTGACAAAGAGCACTGCTGCCACCTAAGAAATTTTTTCTCAAAATGTCGAAGGTTCGGCCTTTCCATAAATCCCAAAAAATCTTTGTTGGCTATGAAGGAAGGGAAGCTATTAGGCCATATAGTATCAGCAGAAGGAGTGAGGATTGATCCTAGTATAGTAGAGGCAATTCGGACCCTATCGCTTCCCAGGTCAAAGAAGGAAGTTCAGGCCTTTTTTGGGAAGATTAATTTTCTGAGGAGATTCGTCTCAAATTTTGCTGAGTAGGTGAAGCACATCACAGCCATGCTCAAGAAGGGAAATGAAGTAAAATCGATGGACAAACCCAAGGAATCTTTTGTCCAAATAAAAAAATCATTGACTGAGGCACCTGTGTTGATCAGTCCCGACTATTCCAAAGATTTCCTAATCTTCTCTTTCGATTCTTTTGATACAGTAGCAGCGGTCTTGCTGCAGAAAAATGAGGAAGGGCGAGAGCAACCTATTGCTTTCTTTGCCAAGGCATTAAGAGATGCAGAGGTTAGATATGAAATCATGGAAAAGAAGGCCTATGCCTTAGTGAAATCTCTCAAAGCTTTCAGAGTCTATGTCTTGCACTCAAAAGTGACCGCATACATTCCTTCGGCCTCTATAAAGGACATCCTCGTGCAGCCCGACATTGATGGGAAAAGGAGTAAATGGATAGCCAAGATCCTAGAATTTGACTTGGAAATAAGGCCTACCAGATTGATCAAGGGTCAAGGCTTAGACAAGCTATTGGCTGAAGCTAATCCCAAATATTTGGGGGTGGATTTCATCAATGCACAATCAGAAAATCAGTAGAATCAGTTGTCCGATGTAGGCCCTCAAACAGAACCCTTGTTGGCTCGATGTCCTTGGTATAAGGATGTTATATATTTTTTGTAGGAATTGCGGCCCCCAGATGGCCTACAAAGAAACAAAGAAATAGATATGAAGCTCAAGGCAGTCAGATACTGCCTTATGGATCAAATTTTATATTGGAAAGACCCCCTGGGGGTGCTTTTAAAATGCATGGATCCACGAGAGGCCGACAGGATCATGGTCGAGTTTCACAGCGGCCTATGTGGGGGGCACCATTCCTGGAAGACCAGAGCTCACAAAATTCTCAAAGTTGGGTACTACTGGCCCACTTTGTTTGAGGACATCCATAGAGGAGTTGGAGCCTATATCTCATGCCAAATTTTTTTAGGAAAGCAGCAGCTCAAGTCTCTGCCTTTACAGCCTCTAGTCATTTCAGGACCTTTCCAGCAATGGGGCCTAGATTTTATTAGAGAAATCCACCCGACTTCCAGCGAATAGCACAGATGGATCCTGACTGCCATGGATTCCTTTACTAAGTGGATTGAAGCTATCCCCACCAGGAGTACTTCCCACAAGGTAATCATCGGGCTCCTGGAAGACCTCGTCGTAATGTTCGGCTGCCCAAGGAGGATTGTTACTGATAATGCAACCTCTTTCAAGGCTGAGCCATTAGTCAAGTTTTGTGAACAATCTGGGATCAAACCGATTCACTCCACCCCATACTATCCCCAGGGCAATGGTCTAGCAGAGTCCTCCAACAAAAGCCTGATAAGGATTATCAAAAGATTACTGGAGGATAACAAAAGGGCTTGGAATTTGAAGATGAAATTCGCTCTATGGGCCGATCGGGTGACAACAAAGAGATCTATAGGTGTCTCCCCTTTCCATTTAGTTTACGGAGTAGAAGTGGTCCTCCCTTCTCAGCTGGCTATTCCCGTGGCGAAGTTCTTCCAGGATTATCAAGAAGAGCCCAATGACATGATCAAAAGGATTCATAAACTGGTAGAAGTCCAGTAGGCCAGAGAGAAAGTAATGACCAGAATTCAGGACCATCAGTTGGCGATCAAGCAAGTTTTTGATAAGAAGACCAAGAAGGAGGAGTTCCAGATAGGAGACCTAGTACTGAAATGGGATGCTCCTAGGCAGGACAAGGGAAAACATGACAAATTTGAAGCACTATGGGTTGGGCCTTTAAAAATCTTTGAAGTCTTCTCAAATAACACATATCGGCTACAGGATTTGGAGGGCGAAGAAGTTTTCAATAGCCCAGTAAATGGGCATTTTCTTAAAAAATGTTTTGTCTGAGCCTTCAGTGGCTCCTATGTTTTGTAAATATTGATCTTTTTAGTTCTTTGTTTTCATTGTTTTATTTGTTTCGGCTTAGTAAATGACTCCATAACCCAACAGCAAGGCACTGGAGCTACGAAATGAGTCCTTAGAGAATCACAGGGACGACTCTATCCCCCATGGAGCCTAATGTTAGCAACATTACTTGTCTTCGACATCGGGATATCTAGGTCTGCAGGTTGCACGAGGAGAGCCCAAGCGTAGTGCATAGAAGAAGTCCTTTTCGGACTTAAGATCAAGCGAGTGGGAAAAATCATAGTGTCAATGGTCCGGATCCATCCAGATAAGAAGATCAATGGTTGGCGGGAAATCACAGATAGGGAAGTCGCGCTGAGGTTGGCACAATGGATAGCACCCATATTGTATGTGGGGAAGAATAGCAGCCATCCATCCAAAGGACACATGGCGTGAGATCCAGTCGCGTCGGTTTTTCGGCAGTCGTGATTTCAAAGGGTGAAGGTTTTATGTCATTGCACATTTTGAAACCCCGAACCCCAAAGTGCCAATAGCCCCTAAAGTTGAGCCCACAGTATCAAGGGGCAGTCTAAACCATCCATCTAAAATGAACACTTGGTGCACGATTAGGCTCCCCACCTTTTCGTTCATTGCGATTTCGAAGCGCAAGAAGCAGCTCCCTCATATCCCTGTTGCGCGAAGCAACGAGAGCATCCAGGACTTGGGGCCCACAGCATCGTCAGGAGAATTCATAACTGTCAGATCACAGGGACACGTGGTGACATATTAAGCTGTCTTGGCATTTCGCTTATCGCAATTTCAAGAAGTAGGGATCAGCCCAGTCATATTCGCGAATGCCAAAAGCGCTTTCGAGAATCAACGCAGGGTCACAGCCCGTGCTCACTGGAAAATTAGAGTTGTGCAAAAGGGTTCAAAGGCGTCAGGTTCCAGTCACAGAGAGGCTCATCGTGATCTCCATGCACCACCTGATGCGACCGCAATCCTGGTTTTAGCTCGAAGTAAATGAAGATGAGAATGGGTGGTTGAAACCTCCCTTCATTCATTAAGTGTGGGGAATGGAGGGTCTGGCAGGCGGTCTGCTCGAAGAGGTCCTATGTACTGATTTTTCCAAAGAAACCATGCCGAATTCCTCGACTAGACAGAAAAGTCTGCACACGCTAGCCTGACGCTTAATGGCTCAGTTACCCTCCTTGCAGGAGCCATGCGTAGTTAAGGTGGCACTTGAAGAAAGATATCAATACGAATTTGACTGAAGGGACACCAAGCCTTGGGTGACTGGGCATGCCTTTGTGAGGTGAATTTTCCTGAGTATATAGACTTAGTCTTTGATTTTTGTTATCTATCGATGGTAGAGCAAAGCTCCCGATTGTAAAGTTTTAGCACAGACTCTAGTTCTCTGGTTATGTATTGGTATGTAATATTTCTTGTTTAATGACAGACAATATTCTCACTCCATCTAGTTTCATCTCATGCTCAGAGAGTTCGTGATCGACTGATTCGCACGAATTATGGTAATTATGTCGGGATAAAGGATTTCTTGTGGCACTATTGTTTTCTCTGGTTTTCTGCATTTGAATGTAAGAAGATCTTGTGTTTAGATGTCTTCTTCTACAGTCTATTAGGAACCTAATGTTTACGAAATACCTTCAAATCTCTCTGATACAAGTCTTCCCCCTACTCACCCTTACTACAAATCACTGTCTGAAGTTAACTAAGACCTCACTTGCCTATGCATGCTTGGCCTAGTTTTGGAGTTAGAACGACATTGTGTTGAGTTAGCTTCCATTCGATCAACCTATTAAACAAATCGTGACATAAACTGATGGGTGTCGGGATCTGCTCCTGCTGTAATCCAGGGGTGACTTCCATCGCTAAGAACTAGTACATACAAGTCTCATGCATGTACTAATAATCAAAACTATTATCCTTTAGTAATTTATGTATGCATCCAATCCAGTCAGCAAGACTAGTCTTTTATAAAAGACAACAAACCAATCAATTGTTTGAGAAATCCTTTAATTACTATTATCCAGTTCAAC
>ML778110.1:907205-925343 GCA_009831015.1 Picea engelmannii | reverse complement strand
CCAATCAATTGTTTGAGAAATCCTTTAATTACTATTATCCAGTTCAACAATTTTTATTTAGACAACTATGGTTTAGTTACGTAATTATGAATATTCATATATATACACATTTATTTATTTTTTGAAGGGAAAACATTAAATTCCACCACAAGACAGATCTCCATACCTTCTCAACTATTACTACTCATCCTTCCTCTCTAACCTACTTCCATTTCCATTCCTATCCTCCCTCTGCTAGACTATATTGGAGCATCAACTATATTGACCTAACTTCAAATAGAACCCGTAAGTGTAAGTGTCGCGATCTCGACCAAACTTCCCTAGCAGGCATCTGATAGTCATCATCACACATCTTGGGGAGTGTGAACTAACACCGTCCTCCCATGACTTCAGGTTTTAGAGGATACACGGTGGGAAATGCCTCCACCCCTCCTAATCATAACTAGGGTCCACACCCTATAATGGAATATACAGTGGCACCATGTTGCTGGGGGTTTTTTCATTGTTTATTTGGTTTTGGGCAGTGTCATCACCTGAAATCATGTACTGATCCACATATCATAGCAATGCATCCAAACCAATATAATTTCACATACAATATTCACACCATAATGTTTCTTGGCTAGTGGTCCTGATATCCACTTTCATCATCATTATCCCTTGGCTATTTCATAGCCCATAACCTCCAGATTAGTCTGTAACACAAACTCATACATTTCTATGCATTATCATCATGTAATTGCATACTATCATCATTTCAATTCGGTATCCCTGTACCAATAAATTAACATCAAAGTTTTCCAGTTAGAAATAGATCTCATAATATCCCATAATTCAATTTCGACACCCATTCATAAGATTATCATTTACCCAAAATAGATTGCATCATATCCAACATCATCCTAATAGCATTTAAACATTCATTAAATTCACATTCTCACAATATGTCGCATCATATACATCATCATCAATAATATTTAAACATTCATAAAATTTACATTCACATAATAGATCGCATTACATACATCATCATCAAGAACATTTAATCATACATAAAAGTTCATACATTTAAAGTTTAGGTGTATCACTTAATAGTTTCATTGTGACTAGAAAATAAAGTATATAGGCCTCAGGTAATCCTGGTTGTCTAAGTCAAAAGGTGGTGTTACATACACCCAACCTTCAAGAAACATGTTGTCCAGGTGGTCAAAAAAGTGAGGGATAGTCTTGCTGTAGTGTCTCAGCATATTCCCAAGTAGCAAATCCTGGACTATACTTGTCCCACTGGACCTTAACTTGGTCCACCAGACGGTTCCTGAGCTGTCGGACTCTATGGTCCAATATGCGTAATGGTTCTACCGTGAGGGTTCCCATGTCCAATACATGCTATTCCTTCCAATTTAGTTTATGTGATTCATCAACAACATAATGACATAAAACAGATACATGAAATACATTATGAGTTCTATGCAAGTGGGGTTGTAGTACGAGACGATAGGCAACGGGTCCAATTTTCTCTTGGATTCTAAACAGTCCTATAAATGGAGGTGACAACTTTGTCCCCTTCCCGAACTGTATGGTACTCTTATTAGGCCTGATATGAATGAAAACTTGGTCTCCCACTTCATAACTTCGGTCGGTTCAGTGTGCATCCACATAATTTTTCTGCCTATCCTGTGCTTCCTTTAGTCTCTGCCTAATCTGAATCACCTGTTCTTCCATTTCCTGAATCAATTCTAGCCCAACTCTTAATTGGTCTTCTAGTCTATCCCAACTCAATGGCGTTTTGCATGGCCTCCCATACAAAGCTTCGTAGGGTGGCATTCCAATGGAGCTATTAAAATTGTTATTGTAGGGAAACTCTACCAAAGGTAAGTACTTCTCCCACTAGGTTTGATTATCCATGACATACATCCTAAGCATGTCTTCCATGACTTGATTTACTCTCTCAGTTTTCCCATCTATTTTAGGATGATAAGTTGTGCTTAAGTTCAGCTGAGTCCCCAACGCTGACTGTAAACTTGTCCAAAACCTAAAAGTGAATCTAGATTCCCTATCTAAAATAATCTTCTTAGGTATCCCATGCAAACAGATAACCTCACTAACAAACACATGTGCCACATCAGTTACATCATAAGTGTCTCTAACCGGAATAAAATGAGCACTCTTGGTCAACTTATCCACTATCACAATAATGACATTGTGTCTATAGATGTGAACGACAACGCCACAACAAAATCCATAGATTTGACTTCCCATTTGGACATAGGAACATCATGTGGTTGTAGGAGGCTTGCCAGGTGATGGTGGTCGGCTTTCACTTGTTGACATTCTAGGCACTTGGCGATGAAATGGACTACATCGTGCTTCATTCCTACCCAGAAGAAGAGTTTCCTTATATCTGTGTACATCTTCTTCACACCCATATGCGCACAATAAAGTGCTCTATGGGCTTCCTTCAGTATGATGCTTCGAATATCCCCATTCTCTGGGATGTACATGCTTCCTCGATATCTGAACATTCCATCTATTTCCAGACTATATCCTTCATACTTTGGATCTAACTACCTCCCGCTCTGGAGGTTTGAAGTAACCTTTAAATACCAACTGTGTCCTTGGAGTTGTGTCAACACATGTTCCCTCAGATTGACCTTTAAGGTTACCAAGGAGAAGATACGTGGTCTCCTACTCAAGGCATCTGCGACCACATTTTCCTTTCCCTTGATGTATGAAATACCAAAATCGTACTCACTCATAAACTTACTCCATCACCTTTGCCTGGAATTCAGATCTCTTTGAGTGAAGAGATGTTTTAAACTTTGATGGTCCATTTTGAGCTCAAAGTTTCGCCCCACAAGATAGTGCCTCCAAATTTTCAGAGCTAGCATTACAAATGCCAACTCTAAATCATGAGTCACATATAACTCTTCGTGCTTCTTCAACTTCCTTGACGCATAGGATATCACTCCTCCATCTTGCATTAGCACAGCCCCCAACCCTTGCTTCGAGGCATCCGTGTAGACTGTGAATTCCTTTTCCATATCCGACACTCGTAGAATTGGTGCACTAGTTAGTAACCTCTTAACCTCAATGAATGCACTATCACACTCTTATGTCCATTCATACCTGACCCCCTTGCATTGCAAGGTCGTGATGGGTTTCTCTATTTTTGAGAATTCTTCTACAAATATTCAGTAATAACCTGCTAGCCCCATGAAGCTTCTCACCTCATGGGCATTTTTCGGCACTGGCCACTCCATAATGGCCTTTACTTTTTCTGGGTCCACAGAGACTCCTTCCCTAGAAATGATATGACCTAAATAGTGAATCTCTTTCTAGAAGAAGGAACACTTCGACAGCTTCCCATACAATTTGTTCTCTCTAAGGCAGGACAACACTATTCACAAGTGTTCCTCATGTTCTCTTTCGTTCTTGGAATAGATGAGGATGTCATCTAGAAAGATTTGTACAAATCGATCTAAGTACTTTCAGAATACGCCATTCATGAGCCTCATGAATACTATTGGTGCATTGGTCAATCCGAAAGGTACGACAACAAACTCGTAATGTCCAAACCGAGTTCGAAAGGTAGTTTTTGGGATATCACCTTCCTTAATCCTTAACTGATGATACTTTGATCGCAAATCGATCTTTGAAAATATGGTTACTCCTTTCATTTGATCGAAAAGGTCATCTATTCGCGGCATCGGGTACCTATTTTTCATTGTAGCACAGTTCAAGTCCCTGTAGTCTATACACAGTCGTAAGGATCCATCCTTCTTCTTTACAAAAATTACTGGTGCACCCCAAGGTGAGACACCGGGCCTTATTAGCCGTAAGTCCAGTAACTCTTTCAACTACATTTGCAATTCACAAAGTTTGGACACTGTCATCTGATATGGAGTCTTGGAGATTGGTTCTGCACTAGGTTTTAGCTCAATAGTAAAATCAAGCTCCCTCTCAGGAGATAACCCTGGTAACTCGTTCGGAAAAACATATTTAAATTCTGACAATACCGGGTACTGATCCAATGAGGGTCCCTTCATTTCATTCACTGCTTCCACTACATAAAGTCGACACCCTTGCCTCAAGCATTGCTTAACCTTCATAGTTGATATAAATTGTAATGAAACTTTTCTATGTACACCCTGGATCTCTACTGGTCTTCCTTCATCATCGACACAAAGCACCCTCTTTACGAAACAATCTACCAAAGCTCGGTGAGCTGCTAACCAATCCATTCCAATGATTAGGTCATACACCCCGAGAGCAGTGACGTATACCTTCAACCTGGTAGTACACACTCCCAGGTCTACTATAGAATTATGAACACTAGGTGCTACCGCTTATTTTTCCCCTGAAGCCGTCTCGACTTGTTTAAAGTCATCGTGCTCGTAAGCTGCCAACCCAATCTTTTCTAATGCAAATGGTGAAATGAAACTATCTGTCACACTAGAATCAAATTTTTTTTAACATTGATATGATTTAGCGTACCTAATGACTCCACCACCGTGGATTGATGTTTGGCCTGGCGGTTATTAACCACTGCGTAAATATAGTGGCTGCTACTTGATCTCGCCATCGGTGCCTTTCCTTCTCTATGCACAAAACTTGATTGTAACTCTGGGTAGTCATGCTGGTAATGAGGTCCTCCGCACCCCCAACAAGTAACATGAGATTGAACCTGTGCATTGTTATGTGACTGTTTCTGAAATGAGTTCCTTCCCCTGGAACCCTTGCCACTACTAGTTGTTCCCTGATATGGTCGTTGACCTGTCTAAGTTGTTGGTGATGAACAAGATGCTGCACTTGCTGCCATTGAAATCCCTGTGGCTACTGTCCTTGGCATGACTCTGTTACCATATGGTAGTGGCCTTGAGCCCCCTCCCTTAGGAAATGTCCTCGGGGTCTTTCCTATGAATCCAGGACGATGCATAAATGTCAATCTTGTACCCCCTATTAAGTTCATGTGTTCCTTTGCATAACACGCATTTTCCACCGCTTCTGATACTAAAGATGGTTTCCACATCCGCACCATATCTCTTATCTTAGGGTTCAATCCATAGACGAAGCGCTCTGCCTACCGTTGGTCATTATCCATATACGAAACATATTTGACCAGTTCCATAAATCTGATCTCATATTCTTCTATAGTTTTGTTTCCCTGTACTAAGGCATGAAATGCCCCTACTTGTTGTTCCTTGTAGTATGCTGGTAGATATTTCCTTCGGAACCTCTCCTCGAAAAGTTCCCAAGATACTGTGTCTTGGGTAAGGTGCAGTTGTCTTTCCAGGTTGCCCCACCAGTTCAAGGCGCTGTCTCTTAACTGAAAAATTGTGATCTTTGCCTTTGAGTTGGATGTATAGTCCCTTAAGGAAAAACACCTTGTCATGCCTTCCAACCATGCTTCCGCGCGTTCACTGGCGCGACCCCCGGCAAACTCCGGAAGTTTGATCTTCTGCAATTCTCATGTGATGTCTTCGGGTGGAGGTCCTCCTCCTAAATCCCTTGACACTTCTGGATTACCCGTTCCATATGGTGGGGGTTCCACTTCAGTCCCTGCTGGTTGTTGCCCCTTCAAAGTCTCATTAATGGCTTCCAACGAGCATAGTATGAGAGCTAGTTTGAGCGATTGTGGTGGTGGCGCTGGTGGTGTTGGTGATGCTTGCGACGACACTCCCCTGCCTCGAATCCCTTGAGTCCTAATCATCCTATATGATTTAACCTGCATCACCCAAAGTTGTCAGGGTGAGTTCAAGGACGTTTCAAATTGGTGCTACTCAAACTAGAAACAGGGTTAGGCGTAAGTTTTCTTTACTTGTCTGTAAATAGACATTACTCCTTTAGGGGATTGGCTAGGTTACAATTAGGATTAAGCATCTAAGCTTGATTTCTTTGCCCCTATAAAAAAAAACTATTGATTCCTTTTCCCTATAGCTATGCTAGCCTTGCGCCATACTCGCCAATTCCTATGCTTACTCTCCTACTGCATATGCCGCCTCCTTCCCGCTTGTCCTAGTTTAAGTTCTTTTAACTTTTCTCTTACAACTAAGTATCCTCCGATGCTTGACTCATGAGATTTTCCTTGGCATGTAGTGGGCATTGTCGAATGTTGCCTTGAGATTTAGCGTTGGCTTTGACTGGTGGAATGGAGTGGAGGGACTTGGCGCGTGGCTCGATGAGTTGTGTGTACGGTCTCGTGAGCCTGATGCTTGGAAAATTAGAGTTCATACTTGGGATACAAAGATCAACAACACTAAATAAGTCTTTACCTTGATTTCCGGTGCATTCACTAATTATGATTCAACTCGGTTAGCTGGCTCCGGATCAATAGATTAGGTAATAAGCCAGTTAGTCTTAATCTCCAAACTGTATCTTCCTAATAATAATACCACTCTAATTCCTACAGTGTTACCATTAATCTAATTAAATATAAGAATTTATTTGTAAAGACTTATGAGGGCATGTTGGTGTTAGTGTTCTTCTTAAGGCTTGGGCTTGGTGGGTGGTCATGGGTTCAAAACCCATGGACCCCAAAACATTTCAAATTCTTTTTATAACTCTAATTATTAATATTATATATATATATATATATATATAGATATTTATATTTATATATATTTTTTTGTTTCTATTTAATTATACTAGTTTTACATCTTTAAAACTAATGTTTAAACTTTAAACATCTTAATAGATATAAAATATATTTAAACCTTAATTTTATTCTCATTTTTTTTTGTTAATAATTAATAAATTTAATTATATGTATGTATATTATATTATTTTTTTTTTTGTTAATAATAAAAAAAAATTAACGATTTAAACCATCGAAATTTAAATTTAAGGATAATTTAAAATGTTAATTTAAATAAATCAATAAAATATCAAATTAACTAAAATAAATATTACTTAAGATAAAAAAATAAAAAATAAAAATAAAAAATTCCATATGGCATTGTGGGTCCTTGCATGAGGCCCACGTGCCCTAAACCCTAAACTCACTTATCTCAATACACCTAACCCTAATCGTCCTGTAGCTTGTTTCATTTGCGATTGCGAACACACCCTAAGCCTCTCCTGCTATGCAACTACGGCGGAGCTCTGGAAATGGCCGGAGCTCTGGTAATAGCCACGAGCTATTTCTCATGGTGTTATGTGTAGGGCTAGTATTTGTTTGGGCTGAACAGGTTACAACATTCCAATTTTATTTGAATCTTTTGTGGATTTATCTAACCTGGTCAGCAGAGTGGTGCAATGATGCACACCTTCAAATTTGCATAGTTAATTTTTCTATCTTATTTTTGCTCATGTTTAAGGTTGGCATTTCTCTGGGCATAACAACATTGCAATTTGATTTGAATTTATTATTATTATTATTATTAAATTTTCTTAGAGTTTGCGGTGTTTGTCCATCAACTATGTGATAGGGGAGGTATCGGTGCTGTGCGTTGGCTATTGGGGTTTTTTTCTTGTTTGGTTTTATTAATTATTTTTTTGATAAAATAAAAATTTTGTTTTGTGTAGTGTTTGCAGGCCAGGAAAGCTCTCTCTCCTTGGATGCGTTTGGTGTGGCATGGTGATGGTCGTGGCTTTGTGCTTGTGCTGGGCTGTGTGCGAAATAGGCGGATGGTTTGTATGGAAGTTTCGAAAAGAGGGGTGGCATTGGATTTTCTTTATTTTGGGGTCCTTTGCACTGGTTTTGGATGGTCTCATTCCTACATTTCAAAGCCAGCCTTTTACCATGGAGTTGATTGTGAGTTCCCTATGGTGTGTGAAACATAAATACGCCGAAAATACCAATGGCATATTTACCGGCCTTGAAATACTAATGCGATTGAATGGCCTTCGCATGCATGTTCATTCTGAGTTTGGAGTCCACCCGTTCCTATATAAGGAAGGCTATGCCATTGTATTTCTCACCTCTTTCTTACCAACGTTCAGCTCCGGTCGAGTATTCCCATCCTAAGGTATAATAATGTTATGTTTTTACTTTCTGTACTGTCATAAGCGATGCAATTTTACTTTCTGTATGGTACTGTGAGTTGTAGGTATATTTAGTGTTACAACTATATGTTCATCTTATGTATTGATATGCCTTGATGCATTTTATCATATTGAGTTGAAGTGAAAGGCTTTTTTCTTTGGCAGAAGGTTGCAGGTGAAAAGGTAAAGGCTGTATCTGTAGGTGGGATATGCTCTGTATCCCTCGCTTTCAAAAACAGCATGGTTAGAGGCCCTGTTGACTGATAAATTCTTTGTTGCATGTCAGAAGCATCTTGAATTAAATAAAAATTAAAGCAACATATTTTGCATCGATTGCAGCAAACGTATCTGTCAACATTATCTTCCCAACCATCGGTTGCATTGGGTTCTTCAGGTGCGAAGGTATGTATACCACGATGTCATTCGGATTCTAGAATTGTAGAAGCTTCTAGATTGCTCACTAGTGCAGACATATATCATTAATAGTGTGAAGGTCGTATTTTTGAACCAACGGTCCCAGTTCAGGCCTGCCAAAGGATTGGCAAGCTCTTGCCAAACTTGTGACAGAAGTCTACAGTAATCGTACAATTATTGCTCGGTTTCGTGCAAGGTAAATGTTGTATTTTTTGCTCTGTCGGGTACTCTTCAGCCCCAGTGGAACTATCCATTAATCCTCTCGCCCCCCGTTCTAACGCAACGATGTTCACGATCATCGGAATACATAGGGTGATCAGCCGTAAACATGGAATGGCCACAGGAAGGTAGCTCTCTCAAGGTGAGGGTCCATCCTTGGTGTACCATGCCAAGGTTTACTGTCAGCCATGAGCACTTCATCCTAGACTGTGTGAAGGTTCCAGATTTAAAGCCTAAACAGATACTTTTTGTTTAATTTTTGGAGATTTATGTATAAATTGTGTCCAGCATACTCTCATTTTTTTAATGTTTTTGTTTAATTTTTTTTGGAAGATTTATATGTAAATTGTCTAGCATAATTCCAATCCCAGTTTCTCGACTTAACTGCAAATTTTGACCATTTGTTGTTGATGCAGATAGAGGAGTTTGTATGAATAAGAATAGACAAACACAAAAGGAGTTTAAAAAAAAAAAAAACTATTTATATATTTATTTATTTTTATGCGCAATTATAATGAATTTTACAAAAATGGAAAAGTGGTTAAAGTGTCTGGTTTATAGTTTAACAATTTCTTATAAAAACAATACTAAGAAGTAGTTAAAATTCTAACTTTAATACTTCCTATGAATGAATATATCTACTTAAAACCAATGTATACTTGGCTTACAGGTTAGGTGGAGGTGGTGTTGGGACTTGGAGCTGGAACTTGGCCCTCAGGCCCCGATTTCTGTAATTTTCGGGTGGGTACAATTCCATTACTAAATCGGGTAGGCGGGTAGGTAGGTAGGTAGGCCATTGGTTCCATATTTTGAACCAGGGCTCTGATACCATTATGTAAGAACCTAATTTTAAATTAAGCCTAAAATACTCATAAATTTAAACAAATAAAAATTACTTCTAATTGATTTCTTTCATTCATCATATAAGTAGCAGAAATTCATATAAGCAGCACAAATCTAAATAACAACATGCTAATAATTTTAAATAACCATTACATATTCATGAGAATGCGTACCTAAAAATACTTCTATATAATGCTAAACTCCCGACCTCTGAATGTCCTCCCTGCTACTTTTCCTGCTGCCCCGCCTATTGCTTTGACCAAACTATGCCCCAAAACTGAGTTTTCCTCCCTACCAACTAGAAACAGAGCCTGTGCGGCTCCCTAGCTCCAGGATACCGTAAGGAATCCTATCCCCCATGCCCAAAACCCCTAGCAAACTGGTACCCGCATAATAATCCTTCCCCACTACAGAACTCAAACTCTCTCCAACAAATCCCCCCCAAATCCAAGAGAACCCTCCCAAAAAAATATGTAGAATGATAATCCCCCTTTTTTCGTAAGCCTCCTCCCTTCATATCCCTCCTTCACTGCCCTTTTCTCCTCATTTATTTCCTTATCTATACATTCATTACCTTATCCACATAGTTAATGCCTACCTTATTATTTAATGTTTCCTTATCCTTATTTTAATGCTTCTTATCCCCTAGTATACGTAGATCATTTAATTAAACAATTAAATTTATTAACCCTCTTAAATTTATTACCCTGTTCATTCAATGCGATAGGTAATTAAATATTTAATTAATTAATTAATCAAAATTATAACAATTAATTAATTAATAAATAATTAATTAATATTATTATGCCAATCTTTGTTTAGTTAATAACATGTTCAAAAAATTAATTACCTAATAAATTTTACTTAATAATCCCTAAGCATATATTCAACTAGGGTTGTTACAAGCTTGTATGCTGAAGTGGCATCAAACTTTTATGAAGCTTCCCGAGCAAAAAGGAGGTCGCGTCAACATATGATAATCTGCAATAGAGTAGTCAAAAAGAGTTGCATCCCAATATTGGATTAGTCCATAGTATGCATTCTTTTAATTAACATTGAAAAGATTAAAACATTTGCAAAATGTATTAAAAGATGATCTTTTTACCTTAGAAACATGGATAGGCAGGGCAAAAGGATATAGGCTAGAAATGCAGCAAAATAGATAGATGTTTGTCAAAAGGAGATATAAGATGCTAGTAACTGGTGCAGAACAGGTGAAAAACAAGTCAAAGATATGCAAAAATAGAGGTCATATTCATGGTCCAACAATCCCAACCTATGGTTGCATTTAGTTTCAAACTCAATGAGCAATCTATTTGTCTCCGATTTGAGACAACAAATATAGAAAAAATTCAATAAAAATCGTTTTAGGTTTTCATATGTTTTAGTTTTTGACATTGACCTTAAAAAAAAATGCTTTAGGTTTTGATATGTTTTAGGTTTTGGCAGTGACCTTAAAAGTTTTATTCATTTATTACTAATACTTTATTATTTTAATGTATTATTTTATTTTTATTTTTATGTATTATTTTAATGTATTTATTAATGATACTTTAATATTTTATTAATTTATACACACTTTATACGTGATTTAATAATGATGTATTATAAATGTTTTTTACTTTATTCATGAATTATTAATACTTTATTAATGTTATGTATTATTGTATTTTTATTATTTTAGTAATGCATTTATTTTGTTATTACTTTCTTATTATTACATATAATACCTTATTATTATTATTATTATTATTTACTTTATTATAAATACATTTAATGTGTTTATACTATAATGTATTATAAATGTCACTTTACTTTATTCATGCAATATCAATACTTTATTAATGTTATCTATTATTTTATTTTTATACTTTAATACTTTCTTATATATGTTTTATATTTAATAAAATATTATAGAATGTGCTTTCTGGCCTAAAATATGAATTTAATAATGACATCTTTAAAATTATTTTTGATATACATTCTTGGAGAACGAGAGATGTTTAAGCCAGTTAACAAATCTTAAGCGTCAAATAAAATTTTAATGTAAATAAAAATAAGAACTTTCATGTTAAAAAAAGGTAGGATGAAAAAATAGTAATTCAAACCTACAAAATTTTATGAGCGAGTTAAAGTATTTTAGAGTTTCAACTCTTTACATTAATAAAAATTAGCCACATGGACCATATTCAACACATACTAAAGGATGATTGGTTAACCATCAAATCAAATGATGGTCCATCATCATTGAATAGTCAAAATTATAGCAGAGAACATTAATATCCATTATACCTGCCCTCTGTGGTGGGTTTTACATGTTTGGATTTAAAGTTATTTAGATCGATTGTGTAAAACCTAGAATACACGACATTTAAACCGCATGTTTTTGTATGTTCCTTCTTCTGTTTTTTGTTTTCTCTGTACTTTTATTTTTGCAAATTAAAGAAATATTGTGATTCACCTTAGTGTAAGATTCATTTATTGTAAGAAAAGAGATTTATATATTTTATGCTGATTTGTTTGTTGTAAGTAAAGAGACTTACTTATTTTATATTGTTTTGTTATTTAGAAATTTTAGTTATCAAGGGATGGTCAAGGTAGAACAGATTTGTTATTAGTCCATGCTAAAGGCGTTGAGGGACTATAGTGATTGATAATTCGTTGACTTCGTATTAATTTATCCTTTGACTATAAATACTTGCATAATATCTATTGCTGGAACTAGGGAACTAATAAGAAATAAAAAATACTAGGGAACATTGAATTTTATATAATAAAAAATACTATATATGTCATGATCTGATTGGATAATAGATATTTCTAGCTTTGCTATTCCCAATGTTTGATATGTTAGCATACCCAAAGTTTTTGATCATATATGGTCTTTATGAGTATTTTTTTTTCTTGAAATGTTTGAATATCCAAAGTTTTGAAGATAGAGAGTCAGTTTTTTATTAGTTGACTTCATATTAGTTTGTCCTTTGATTTTTTTTTTTTTTACATAGCCTCTATTGTTCGAACTATTGTTACTAATTTTTTTTATTGTTATAAAATAATATAATAAATGTTCTTTTGTACGTAATACACCTGTCACACTGCATTCTTTCTTAAATGTTTATAGAGCAGTCCTGACAGACTTAAATGTTTACCTAACAGGCCTCACATCCTTAAATGTTTACTTAACAGGCCTCACATCCTTAAATGTTTACTTAACATGCCTATTACAATACATTTTCTTCTGGGTTTTTTTTATATGCAATGTTCTCTGTAGTGAATATGGGCAATATTGTTCTCCAACGACATTGATGGTTCATTGGTTCATGCTTGCTTCTTGCTTGTTCACTGCTTTCTTATTTGCCTGTTGTTGTTTTTCTTATTTACCTGTTAGTCTTGTTGCAGTTTGCATGCTTGGGATTCTACAACTGCGATTGGAATTGGCCTTCTATTGTTCCCCATTGATGGGCGGGTTTGGGTGTCATGTTTTGATTCACTTGTTATTTGTAGTTTTCAGGTGGGAAATTTGACTACTGGGGATGCCTGAGTCAAAATACTCTTGCATAACATCTTTGTATGTGAGGAGAAAATACAATTTAATTTTCCTATACGTCATTGTTGTTGTGATGGAGGTAGGTTATGTGCCCAACATTAACGCTCAGGAATGAGACGAAGACAACATTATAGTCCCAGTTCTCTGGTCATTGTAATCACATACAAAGATGGACTACAAGAGGATTTTGATCACTCCCAGTATTGAAAAATGCCAACTGTGAAAACCGCACCTTTATTAATTGCTTGGACAGTGGTAGGACTTTGAACAGTCCTAAAATTTTTGAATGTTTAACTGATAGGTCTCATAGCCTTAAATGTTTGGTTAACAGATGTGTTACAATACATTTTTCTTTGAATTGTTTGATACAATATTGTGTGCAGTGAATTTGGCCAATATTGTTCTTCACCGACATTCCTGATTGGTTGGTTGGTGCTTGCTTCTTGGTTTGTTGGATGCTTCCTATTGTTGTTTGATTCAACTTTGCAGGGTTGAGTTCATGCAACTACAATTGGGCCTTTTGGTGCTTCTTCACTGGGTTGTTATTTGTTGCTTTCTCTTGTTTTCTTCAACTTTGCAAGGTTGGGGTCCTACATATATAGTTGGATATGTTGTTACAGTTTGTGGGCCAAGTGTTGCACTTCTTTCCTTCTCCATTCACTGGTGGGTCTCGGTTTTTGTGGTTGCATTCTTGCATTGCTTGACAGGCCCGTTGAAATACATTTTCATCCTTTATTTTTTTCTGCGATGTTTTCTGCAGTGAATATGGGCGATATTGTTCTTTGGCGACGTTCCTGGTTCACTGGTTTCTACTTGATCGTTTCTTGTTGATTGGTTTCTTGTTTTCCTATTGTTTTTGTTGTTGTTGTTGTTGTTGTCATTCCCCATTGATGGGTGGGTTTCGTTGCTAGATTTACGTTCGTGTTCATTTTTTTTCATTTGCTATTTCTAGTTTACAAGTGAAAATTTTAAATGATGGAGATGCCTGCATCAAAATACTCTTCTAGAACATGTTCGTATGCGAAGATAATTTTTTTTTTTTTTTTTTTTATGTCAATGGGTGTTATGGAGGTGTTCCAATTATGGATGCAGAATGCCAACTGTGAAAGACCGCATCTTCCTTAAATGTTTGCACAACAGGAGTCCTTTGCACAGTTGTTACAGTCTTGCATGTTTGCATGTCAGGCTGTGTTACAATATATTCCTTCTATTTTTTTATACAATCTTGTCTACAGTAAATTTGGACAATATTGTTCTTCACCGACATTCTTGGTTGACTAGTTGATGCTTTCTCCTTGGTTTGATGGATGTTGCTTATTGTTGTTTGATTCAGCTTTGCAGAGTTGAGTCCCTACAGCTGCAATTAAGCCTCTCCGTACTTGTTTCTTCATAAACACATATCCACTTGGAAAACACAAATTGGAACATGGTTTTACTGTTGGCTCCCCAAAAAATAGTATTAAGATAAAATAATATGAAAATTTTTGTAGTGGATATAAACATCTCTTTTGACTTGAACCAAAGTTTGTCGAGCTCCAACTATATTTCATAGATGACCATGTTTTTTCCATAGTTAATGTATTTCTATGGCTTCATAGTTATACAATCTCTTCTGTAGTAAATTTGGACAATATTATTCTTCATCGACATTCCTGGTTGAATAGTTGATGCTTTCTCGTTGGTTCGCTAGATGTTGCTTATTGTTGTCTAATTCAACTTTGTAGTAAATATTATACTACCATGCTGCCATCCACAAACGTTTCATGCAAAAAGTTTTTGATGTCATGTCCCTCTTTAATATTGTGCCTATATTACAGGTTGTCGTATTTGAGAATCTACTTGCATATGGGAATGTTGAATCGTGTTGCATATTAAAAAATATTGGCAATAATAAGTGAAAAGATCAAGGGAATCTACCTTTAAAATGAATTAAGCCAAAATCTATGGAAGATTATAATATCATCCTCCAGCGTTCATTTTAAATACTTATTCTCATTTCTCTCTATCATCGAACAATTGGGATTTAAGGTACCTTCGTTGTAATGTTCCTAGTCATGGAAATGAGGGACAACTTAGAGATGCCATTCAAGACCAACTGAAATATGAGGGAATGGTTTTATGTGACGTCAGCTTTGAGCGAAAAAAAACTATGTTAGCCAAAATAAACTCATACACAAAAAAATAATCAAGTATCTTGTGATTGGTGTTCTCCCTGTATTCGATGCTTTCAATGGTTGAAAGGCCTGCATGAAGATTTGTGTGTTGAAATTCTTTGTTTTCTTACTGGGACTCGAAAGGGACTTTCAGATCACCTGCAAAATGCTCATTCGTTGAAGTATATAGTTTCTTCCAACAACACAGATTTGGCAAGTGTATCAAATTCTGCAGACCACATAAGAAATTATCTTTCATCCGAGGAGTTGCACATACCGTGGCTTGAAAAATGGTCTGGAATATTCGAAAATGATGCGAAATATTACTCCATTCATGGATATACTCAAAAGAAAATTATAAATTTGGATCGTCACGAGTATGAGAAATTGTATGGGTCATTGAATCAACATCCTAAAATTACAGAAGTTTATATTTCAAAGTTTTTTGACCTAATTTTGGGTGTGGTAACAGACTTGAGAGGAAGTCATATTCTTTGTCCAAGTTTTTTCACCATCCTCTAGATGTAGTAACAAACTACACATAGAATCAACTTTCTATTGTTATTGTAGATGTTTTTTCACTATTCCTTTGCATATGATTGCATCTGGGTCGATGAGCTTTCCCCTATTTGCACGAATATTCTCCTCCTACTTGAAGTTGGGTATATAACCAGGGAACAATGCTCTCAAAAAATTTTAATGCCTGCATTGACACATAACTAGGAAAATTTAAAGGGAAGGAATTCTATATTATGGAATTTGCGACACTTTTTGAAGATTACTTTATACTACGACCTTCTACAAGAATTTTGGCATGTTCAGGTAATGATTTGGTTTTTGAAAATCACCTTTTACTACCACCTTCATGTAATCATTTTATTTCATTCTTTAGAAGATACCTTAATGTGGTGGTGTATTCCAGAGATGTTTTCACCTAATATCTATCTTCCTATTGTTTCCCTTACTTTGAATAAGGAAGATGCATTTTTTCTATTATAGTGGATCCGATATTTGAAAAAAAAAAAAAAAAACTTGCTCAAACAATACAATTTCTTATTTTCTTAAATACAGAACAATGTATTTTTTGAATAAACGGTTGTTCGAAAAGCTTTAGGCATTGTTTTGGATTAACGTCCTTCAAGGATGTTAATAATAACACAATTAATATTGCTTGTGTCAATGCAATTGAGCCGTCGTCCACTATGGAAATTTCATTAACACTACAATATCAGATAATAGATGTATGACATGTACCTAATGTCAAGGTCATTATTGCACAGGACACCAAATGTCTAAAGATTTCTGGACTCAAAGAAACATTGTAGTTGTCATGACAAAGCAACACTAAAGTCGATGTTTTTTGCGGGTCTAACAATCTTGCAATCTAAGTGCTTTGAAAATGAAAACCTCACTTGTTCACTGAATTTCCGCACTACGGTCAATACCGTTGTTCCCATTTCCATCGCCAGTGTCGATGTCTAAAGTCGAAGCTATCTGGAGACTGGTGTCACCACCAGTGTGGATGCCTGAAGGTGAAACTACCTGGAAACTCCAATCATGAATTCTTACACTTGACATCAGTATCAATAGTCATTGAAAGTTCATTGTATGTCATGTCTATTACTACATCCATAGGTTGCTCAACAATCTTTGACATAGAAACTAGTTGTCTGTCAAGTCTGTTACAACTTTGGCATAAAAAGTTCTGTAATTTTATAATGTTGATTCAAATGCGCATATAGCTTCTCACATTTGTGAGTATCCAATTTTATATTTTCATTCTCAGTGTATTTGGGCATGGAGTAATATTTGGCATCCCTTCCGAATATTCCAGACCATTTTCTAGGCTGCATTGTCTTCTATCCCTACGACAAAATATATATTCGGATGTGATCTACAACATTTAATACACTTTCCAGATCTGTTCTGTTGGAAGAATCTATGTACTTCAACAGAGGAACATTTTGCAACTTACATGGACGTCCCTTTCAATTTACAGCAATAAAACAAAGAAGTTCAACATACAAATCTTCAGACAGGATTTTCAACCAAACATATGATTGAATACAGGGAGAATAACAATCACAACATACTTGAATTTTTTTTTGTCTCAACTTTTGTTGGCTAGCAAGATTTGTTTCCCCTAAGGTTGTTGTCACATAAAACCACTCCCTCATCTTTGAATTGGTCTTGAATCGCATCTCTAATTTGTTTCATATGTCAATGAACATGAACATTACAAGGAAGACACCTTAAACCCAAATTTTTCGATGATAGAGGGAAATTAACACTTAGCAAAGTATGGAATGTTGAATAACTAGCCAATGCACGCAGGCCATATCTAGAAGAGACAAGTTATTCAAAAACCCGGGATAGATCTAGATAGCAGCACCAATGAAGTCCAAGACCCAAAATTGATATTCAACTCGTTGTTGTTTATGAATCAAGCATTTGATGATCAATTTGAAATCTATAAAAGACTTTCCACGAGATTCATTATTGTACATATTTTCTTTTTTTTTCGGTGGCATGCCCAATCCCAGTCATTGTGGAAAATAATCTCAGTTGTATTTTGTAACCCAGTTTATTTGAATATAGAATATTTGAGGTTTTTGTATGGTGTTTTCCAATCTCTGGTAGAGTTTTTAAATTTATTTTTTATTTTTTTTTGTTTTTCGTTAAGCATGGACGACAAGATTTTCTTTTTGTTGCCAAACACTTCAATTTAAATAAAGGCTATTATGTTCGCACCTTACATTTTACATGGAAGAATAATTTTTCATAGGCCATACTTATGTGGAACCCGCCCTATACTTAAAGTAATAAATGGGAGGACCCGTCCTGACTTCATTCTTTGGGGTCCCATAAATAGAATGAATTAAGGACTCTATTTCAACAAGGAAACTCAAGCATTGACGCCATATTCCTATTCAATGTTTTGCATAGATTGCATCTTCTTCTAATTGATAATATCCGTGC
>ML778110.1:892389-907162 GCA_009831015.1 Picea engelmannii | reverse complement strand
TTTTATTTTTTTTCTTTCTATTCATTATGGGTTTCAACGAAATTTGTGAACCGAACAACATCCAACAAATTGAAGATGCTTTACATTTGGACCAAAAATAATCTATTAATATATATTAATATGAATACAATTGGAATAAATATAAACACATTCTCTATAAATTTTTCTTGTTTTCTCCTCCTCTATTATCCCTTTGTGTTTCTATATTTAGTCGCATCTCTATGATCACGACCTCCTGGATTCGCAGATTGGAAGATGCTCATATTTATCTATATATTCACACCATGAGCCCAAGTGACCATGGTCCCTTTCAATACTTAGCCAATTATCGGACCACCGGGTCCCGGGTTTGTGGTATCCAACACTTATGTCCCTTGTTCCGTCATATACTTCTTGCACCCAAAAAAATTTCGTGATTTTAAATTTATGATTTTACTAGTGAGAAGTCACCAGGGGTTTGAAAAGATTGGCATTAATAAATGAACAATAGATGTTGTTCTGTGAGATACTTAGCCCTTTTTCCCTTTTCTTCTTCCCGCCTATTATCTCTTTCTAGTTATATACTTAGTCGTCTTTCTATGATCGCAGATTCCAGTGTTGGCAGGCTCATAGATTTTCATCTCCATCTATATCCTCACATGGTGAATCTGACCGACCGTTGTTCCTTTCCATACTTAGCCAATTTGATGGCCGCAGTTGTCAGGTTGGTGCTTTCAAACTCTGTTGCTTCTTGTTCCGTGATATACATCTTCCACTCAAAACTTATGTGATCTACAATTCTACCGTAGACTCTTCGAATTCACAAGTTTCACTCTACCAGGGTTCACAAATGTTTCAAAGCATCTATCACTATGACCATCGTTCCTTTCTACACTTAGCTAAATGTTTCCACCTGTTTCGTGATATACATCTTGCACCCAAAAAATTTCCTGATCTACAATTTCACCCCAGGCTCCTCCAACTCGCAAGCTTCACTTTACTCGAAATCATAAAACATTTCAAACCATTTATGGATCTCTTCCATCCCCACCAAAATCACTTCCTTCCCAATACACATTAATTATAGACGGGCCCACGTTTGCACTTCCATTGTTCTGTGTCCTGCAAACATTACCTGAACTTCTGCAATATAAAAATTTTCCTCTGGACTATCCCATCTTGCCCTCTTCTGTGTTATGTGTTTTTCATTCAAAAAGTTCCGAGACATACAATTTGACCCTCGAGCCCTCACCTCCAACAATTGTACCTTGTAACCCTATTTTGAAGCCCGCCCGACCTCTTTCGATAATTAGACATTCCTTAATTTCTCTTTCCCGTTCCGGCGACCTTCATACTTCTTTCTTAATATGTAATTATTAACCTTTCATGCTAATATCTCACCATGCAAGAACTGTCAACATTGTCATCAGTGAGAAAAACGCTCGAGGAGATCTCTCATTAATACACATTAAACCAAGATCCAGGGAGAGTTATATTATCACTTCCGATTGTTCATCTCAAACACAGGTCATTGCGTTGGCCCATTTAGAAAATATCCAATCCTTAATTTCTCATTGTCGTACCCACCATGTTCACACTTCTATGCATGAAATTACTAGTTTTTAATGCTAACAACACATCACGCAACAGCCGTCGAAATTGTCATTAATGCACAAAATTCTCAAGGAGATCTCCCATTCACATGAATTGGACCAAGATTTGCACAGGGTTATATTATTCCTTCCAACTCTTCATTTCAAACATCGTATGGAGAAAACCAACGTTATCATAAACTTATGACAGTAGCGTGACAACAGTTTTGTGGAGATACAATGAATATCTTTAGACGTGAGGACCAGAACTTCAAGTGGTCGAGGGAATACTCTTACTATTCATCCTGTTCCACCCAAAATGAAGTGATTTGGACCTATAGAATTGCTCGTGCAGGTTGCGCCCCTCAAGTTTTTGACTATAAGGAGGTGGTCTCTTGGTGCGCCAAAAAATATATTTCAAGCCAAATAATTATTCCACTGCGCGACCATTCTCCTGTTTCTTTTTCACCTCAGGTCTTCTGCAAGATGTTACGATTGTCAGAGCCAACATTGAACTTCAGAGGACAAGACTGCAAGCAGTTCCTAAAAAAACATGATAACAGCTTGGACCTCTTACCCAAGTTCCTCGAAGACCCGAAAACAGTTCCTGAAGATATCACAAAGTTGCAGGTCAGTGCTTTTAGAAATCCATTCTGATAAATTTTCTTGGTTGTTTAGAAGAATAACGAGACAATAATCCATGAATCATTTCCCATATAGTTATTTATATTTTGTACTTCACAGTCAAGGAACAATTCATTTTCAGTTGGGGTAAGCTAATTTCAATTCCGAATGTCTGTCCAGGAAACCAAATTTTTGGATAGGAAGGGGACACTTGAACAAAAAGAAAATTACAGTGTAATAAGAATCGTTGGCTCCAAGGAAAATCCTATTTTCCTTCCATTCTACATAACCAACAAGATGTTTCTTACAAAAATAGAAAGGAAATACAACCACTGGTTGCATTTTTTCCACGACGAGAGAAAAAAATAGTTCATTCCTATGCCATGGAAAGTCAGTGACTTTGTGTGCAGAAACATAAAAAAGATTGACGAATTCGCTGGCCATTTCAAGAACTTGAACCTAAAATATGCTGAAAGGCTAAAAGGGTTCGACCCTAAAGGGATTTTTCGAGAACATTTACTATCAATTGGCTTTAGCATCTCTTTTATCAATAGATGTCTGACCTAAGATACAAACAATGACGAAAACACTCCTGCTTATGACGATTGCAATGTAGAGACATTGCAAATCGCAATTGAATTGTACAGACAATAGGGAAAATGATCCAATGAGAACAGTGTCCAGTCCTTGACCAACACTCCCAAGAGAACAACATCATGAAGCATCACTTCAATGGCCCACCCTACTAAGAATCCAACCTATAAATCTTCAAGTAGAGGAGGAGATAAGAACCCTCATGGAAAAATTAATAGTTCTGACAAGCTTCCCCTGACAAAGAAGAGAAAAAATATTGTAGGGTAGGTGGAAGAACCCGAAATTGAAAGTGAGTACATGCAACTTGAAACTTTGGTGGATTCCCTATTGATATAGAAAGATCTTTTAATGACTGTGGTTAAGTTTTTAATTGCATGCGTTAATTAACCATTTGAGAAGCTGAATGAAAGAGGATGAATTTAATGAAGGAACATAGCAGCCATAAAATAGTATACAGATCTGAACTGAAGCAATAAGAACAACAAACCATAACAAGAGAATTGATAATGAAGTTCGACACAAAATTGCCTATGTCTTTGAGCCTTTGTCTCAGTGGGGGAGGCTTCTTTATTTCTGTTCAAAAGCTCAAAAAGTACATCACAAAAGTGCCATTAGGATATAAGAATAATCTGGTCATGTTCTTCCAAATCTTTAGAACCTAAAAAAAGAAACAGCATGCAAAACGGATGACCGGAGCTTCCAGAAATGGCCCGCAAGCGTTTGCTCCTCAAGAGCTTCCCTACATAAAAATGGCTTTTGCTTGGCTTCCCTTCAGCCTAACTCATCTCTGACTGTCCTCCATGGCCTCAAACAGGCCTGGTTTTTATAGATCTGAAGTTGGTTATCCATCCCTAACTTCCTCCCAAAATCTGGCCTCAAAAAGAGCCCAATATCCTCCCAAAATGACAAAAATCTCCATTAATAGGCCTGAAAATCACTAAAAAATCACATTTTCTAATGTTAAAAACCCATTTTCTGCAAAGAAAAGGGATAAGCCCCTAACTGAGTGCGTGCCCCTGGTCTTATGGCACTCTGTATGGGATCAGGGGCTAATAAAAGGATGCCTTAGCTGGGCTAGGCCCCTTTTGGAGTGCACCCCCCTGGTGTCATGGGATATCCCTGGATCCTGGGGCTGGTGCTTATCTTTTGGGTTCACATGAGAGGGAGCACCCTCCTTTGCTGGGTTTTGGTCACGTGTAGGAGTTTGACCATGGGCTGGGGCTTATCCCCAACCCCCTTTTTTCCCCTTTTTACTTTAGTACACTTTATTTAAACTAAAGTGATCCTTGTTAAACAATAAACACAAGGGCGCATTGGTGGAGGGACTTTGTCGAGATTTGGGTTGACCGAGGAGGTCATGGGATCAAACCCCATGGACTCCATAACATTTTTCCATATGAACCCATTGACCAATCCCATGGTGCCACGTGGAAGCCCATGACTGGGCCATGTGGCACCCAACAATTCATCAACAAACTGCCACTTGTCAACTATTGGGTGGATCCTTGTCACTGACCAGTCACCTTCTGTCAGGCTACCACTTGTTGCCAACTGCCTCTGCCATGTCAACACTATTGATGTCATGCTGATCTTAGCATTTGACTGGACCTGTTGACTTTTTGCCTGTTTGGGAAAATGGTCAGAGTGTGATAACTCTCACATACAGTGCCTGTTTGAGAAAGTGATTATATGGATGGAATCAACGCGATGAGATAGACGCAATGGAATTGGTTTTAGCTGATTCTAAGAACTTTCATTTTTGAGCCTTTTTGAGCCCTTTCAGTCTCTTGGGTCTAATTCTGGATCACCTGTTGAACAAAATTGACCTACCCATGGACGAGATGCACCATAGTTCCACATATGGAAATATCTAAGACCGACATTTTTGAAGAAGATGAATCCTTTGTGTTCCAAAGAACTATTTTTGATAGCCAATCTAAAAATTTAAACATTGAAAAGAGAGATGTAGCAAATAAGAAAGGAAAATCTCGTACAGAGATCAAATTTAGGAAAATGCAGTTGTCCCAAATATGCCGATTTCACCATGCAACCGTTGATGCTCTTGATGACTAGATTGGAGGAATTGAAGTAGAGAATGCGAGACTGAATGATCGAATCAAGGAATTGGAGGAGGCTTTCATTTCTACCCCAGTGTTTTCCAGTCCTTTAGCAAAAACCGTGCTTGCTACCCCTACAGCCAAGTTAAAAGAATCCTCCAGCTTCCTCACATATTGTAGAGCCTTTGTAGAGAATAACATCAAGAAAATAATGCAGCTAATTACTGAAGCCTAGCAACATCACAAAATATACCTTCCTTTTGAAAGAGGGAAAATGATTTTCACGAACATTTACAGAAGAATTTAAAAAATGAAGAACGTTTCTATGAACATATGGTGACCCATTTTTCCAACCATGCCATCAACAACTCATATCGAAAAATAAGACAAGAGGATATCCCCTTGCCAAAGCGGATCAAATAATTAAAAGCATACTGGCAAAAGAAAGTTAACAACCTGCAACTCATTGTCGAATCATGTGAACAAGCCATATCATAGAAAGAAGAATTATTCAGAAACCTCACCCAAATAGACTTAGCCGAAAGTTCCAATGAGGTTCAAGACCCAAACTTAATCCTCAAATCCTTGTCCTTGACCAAATAAGCCTTCAATGAACAACTTGATATTTTAAAGGGGTTGTCTTTAAAAAAGTTTTACGACATCCTTCAATATGGTGAAGATGAGGTCGAGAACTGGCTAGTGGACTATTCGACACATAGTGAAGAAATTGAACATGCTCTACATAGTATTTCTGTGGATCTAGGGAAATTAGAAAACGATCTTTTTGACATAGCAATTCGGGATGAAATCAATGTGGCCCCCATGAGAAGCTACATTGAAGAATGGTTCCAACAGAGAATGGACAATCTCATCGACGAAGGGAAACAACCGGTTGGCACGATTCTAGTGATCGTCGATGATAGCAACAAAAATGCATTGGCTTCATAGTAATTCTATATTGATCACCTCTTGTTTTCTTTATCAATCCAGTTATTCTACATCTTTAAATAAAAATCTCTAACCAAAGACTCATAAATTCCAATTTCTTCTTTTCAAGTATTCCTTTCTACCGTCGCGAACTTCTTCTTTATATAGTCTTATTTCTTGTACTTATTTCTTTTATGGTCCGCGGGAGCCCCAATCCCATTCTATATGACAAACACATTTAAATTTCTAGAAATATCGAAAAGATTCTAGAAATATGTAACAAACATTATTAATTTTTGATAAATTTCAAAGAAAACTAATTCGGGAATGTTAAATTTTTTTTCCTTCAACTATGTCGGATGTCAGGAAATTGTGTTTATTATATTTGAATGTTTAATGTGTGCGATTACTGGTCCTTTTTTTCAAGGAACCTTTATTGCAATGCATTAATAATTTTTGATAACTTTCAAAGAAAACTAATTCAGTAATGCTAGTTTTTTTTTTCCTTCAACTATGACGGATATCAAGAAATTGTGTTTATTATATTTGAATGTTTAATGTGAATGTTTCCTGGTCCTTTTCTTCAGGAACCTTTATTGCAAGTCATTGAGGCAGGAACTTTCTAAATCCCGTGGTTGAACTATACACACCCCAGGAAAAAACTACCTCGTTCTCATATTAACCTTCGGGGTCATCTACCAACCCAATGTCTTGTGGTTGGCCTGTGACACACTGCCACAAGTCATCCTCTACATGGATACCACCTGTAATTCAAGATGCTTCCCACGTGTCTTTGCTCGGTCCCGCTGTGGGAGTGCATTTATTCCCATTCCAATCTGGCAGGGACTACGCTGCCATGCAACACTTCTTTATGAATGTTCAAAACACATGTCAAGAGAATATTCAACAAACGATATCACTACCTTCTATATTTATGTAATAATAAATCAATACATTTATACATTATTAATGTATTCTTACTTCATTTTTATATTTTTGCATTATTATTGTTTTATTTTATTAATTACTTTATTTTTTATTACTTTCTTATTATTACATGTATTACTTTATTATTATTATTATTATTATTATTATTATTATTTACTTTATTAATATACTTTGCTATTTACTTTTTTATTTTTCTAAATTAATTTATAATTTATAAATATTTTTTATTTAATTTTTATTTATTAATAATCAATTAATAATTAATAATTTAATTATTATTAATTTGTTTAATACTTGAAAACATTAATGCAATTATTTAATATATTTAATACTATTTGAACACATTATTGTATTTTTTATTTTATATATTCATTTATATATGATTAATATATTATTTAAATAATACATTAATAATGGGTTATTTATCCTATAATGTATTATAAATATATTTTTTCTTTATTCATATATTGTTAATACTTTATTATTTTAATGTATTATTCTCATTTTGTGAAACTTTAAAAATTTATTAATATATAGATGTTTTATAGATTCATATATTACTTTATTCTATTATTATAATTTTTCATACTTTATTAGTAATATTTTAATATTTTATTATGCTTTATAGATGTATGTATTAATAATACTTTAATATTTTAATAATTTATATATACTTTATAATTGTATTAATTAATTAAAAAAAATTAATAACCAATAAATAAATGTATTTTTATTAATTATTGAATATAATAGTACATTATATAATAGATTAATATTTTAGTACTTTAATTTATAAATTGCATTAATGTTATAATCATTTATACATTTAATACTTTACACATAGATTAATGTTTTAATACATTAATTTATAAATTGCATTAATTTTTTTAATGTATTTAGTATTTTAAACATTCATTTATATATCATTGATGTATCATTTAAATAATACAATAATCTATTATAAATACATTAATGGGTTTATCCTATAATATAGTATAAATGTATTTTTATTGTATTCATGCATTATTAATATTTTATTAATGTAAATACTTTATTGATGATGATGATGATGATGATGATGGTGATTAACGTCCACTAAGACTGAATTGGTCTATCGGACCTTACGAGGGTAAGTGATTACTTTTGATTCTTAAGAATTTTTATTTTGTGCTCGAAAAGCATTAAGAGAAGCTTTCCAAGATCACCATACTTTTGTTGAGTTAAGAGGTTATGAAGGTTGGTAGTGTGATAAATATTTTGAAAATGAGATCTAATATAGGTATAGGCTAGACAATCTAAGAGAAAGTGCTTTTCATCTTCAACCTTCTTAATGTCACAAAGGTGACACACTCTTTCATCCCATGGCATTTTAGGAATTGACCAACGCCGAGTTTCACTAGGGAGCTCATGAGAATTTGTTATTATCTTAGCAATGCTTATTTTTTTCTTTACACTTGGAAAAACAGATAGATAATTTTGATCTTCTAGATTAGGGTTGATTACATCTTTATAGTACCTTAATTTTCTTTTTACTTCTAACTCTTTATCACACCACATTTTTTCCTTGAATTTTGATTTGACATTTGTTTTAATAGTATCTTTATTCTGCAAAATGGTTTAGCCAAGGCCAAGTGTCTTTATTCCATTCTTGCTTGAGTCGATGGTGGTTATGACTTGCTTTTAAAAAAAAATTAGGTAGCCTCTTTGTCTTCCATGTTGTTTAACTTGTTCTTATAGATTAGGTATCTAGTCATAGCCATGATCTCAATGGGGGAGAGGCTTGTTTCTAAGAGGAGGATGGGATAAGGCGTATTTCCTTTAATTTTGAGATTATAGGTTATAAAATGATTTTGTATTTGCTCTATCTTTCTACAAGATTAACGAGAGATACTACATCCGTAGACTTCACATCCATAAACAATAACAGGTGTAACAAGAGTCTCAAAGAGGAGTTTCTTCTTATCCCAACTCCAAAGATCAGTTGATTTACAATTGTTTTCAAGCCCATAATAAGCTTTACATCCCCCAATAATCTTTTTCTCAATGTTATAATTCTAATTGAGCTTGTGGTGAATATCAATTCCAAGATATTTGTATGAAGTCACTTCCTCCAAGTTGTTGTTGTTATATACAAAGGTACCATAAGAGATCTTATTGGATTTAATAATCATGACCTTAGTCTTATCAGTATTAACAGTCATACCCATATTGGAGCAAAAATCCTGGAGGATTCTTAGTTGGTTTTCAAGATCATGGGGACTCTTTTCCATAAGAACGATATCATCGGCATAAAGAAGAAGATTGATGACTATACCAGTGAGAGTAGGGCCGACACAATCTTCTTTTTCCAAGCATTCTTCTAATTTATCAATATATATGCCAAAAGGGGTAAGGGACAAGAGACAACCTTGTTTGACTACGATATTGCAGTTAATCTGTTTTGACCAGCCCTGAGTGTTTTTTAACTTAGCAATAATTCTTGCATACATCCTTATTGCAGCATCCCTCAACTCGAGAGGCAATTTTATATCTTCCAACCTATTCCAAAGGTTTTTCCTAGGAACCATGTCAAAATCTTTTCTAAAGTAATAAAAAAAAACAAAAAATATTGGTTTTAGTATTGCGGAACTCCTCTGCAATGATCCTAAAGGTAACAAGATGGTCCATAGTTTAATGATATCTCCTAAACCCAGCCTGGCCTTTAGCTCTTTTACCGTCGCTTTCTAGCCAAATGCTAATCTTCTTTTCCAAAATAATTCCATAAAGCTTGGCTAAAATCAGACTAATCATAATGGTCCTATAATTAGAGGGAATGTTTCTATCCCAATTTTTAAAAATAGGAACAATGAGGCTTTGCATCTAGGGTTTAGGGAAGCCCTTCTTAACTGCTAAAGTGAATATCTTGTTTATGTGAGGGATAAGGATTGGCCCTTCGATTTTAAAAATTTCATCTTGGTAGCCTTCAATGTCCTTTTCTTTCCCATTTGCAAGCCTCTTAACCCCAAACTCTATGTCATCTAAAGAAAAAACTTCTTCCTTTGTAGGGACAATAGGAATGGTGTCCATTGAATTAGGGAACGCGTAAAGACTTTTAAGGTAGGAATTCAAGTCCGTTAAGGGAATCCTATTATTTTCTTTAGTATTGTGTTTTAGAATTTGGCTCCAAAACTTCTTAGGATCCAACTTGTATAGTTGTGAAAGTTGCTCTTGCCTTTTATTGATATAGTATATTTTTATCCTTTTAATTAGGGCTTTGTACGTATTGATCTTATTGAGTTTTAATGAATCATTAGAAGCATCCCTAATGGCTTTCCTATCAATTTTGCATTCTTTATCATACCAAGGGTTGGTTGTTCTATTATTATTTTTATAGGACACCTCGAAAGAGAACTTGTTAATAGAACTAGAAAGGGTAGTTGTAAAATTATGATAGAGTTCTTTAATGTTGTCCTTATAAGTTAGGAGGTTTAATTTACTATTTAAATCCTTTAAGAAAAGGTCAACTTTACTTTTTTCAAAGCACAAATTCCTTTGATTATCAGGATTCTCTTCAATGGTCCTCCTATGCATGGAAAATTTTAGAGTTAGGGTTAAAGGTTTATGATCAGAGTCAGGCTCATGGTATTTTAAAAGGTCAAAAGTTTTTATTTGGTTGGAAACAGAGATACTAGATATCACATAATCTACAACACTACTACCTAGACCATGAATACATGTCATTTGGTTGGAGTTTGGCCACTTCATTATTCCATTGCAAATTATTAGGTCTTGAGAGCTGCAGAGCTTAACCAACTCACTACCAAACAAATTCTCAATTATTTCTTCAGAGATTATTAATATTATGTATTATTGTATTTTTTGAAAGTTTTATACTTTAATAATGTATATATGTTTTATTAAACTATTAATAATTTTATTTTTTTAGCAATGTATTACTTTAAAATATATTAATTTATACATTTATTAATAGATTCTGTGAAGATATTTATTATATTATAGGTTACATTAATACATTGCATTATACATTACTATATTGATACTTTATTTATACACTATATTAAGGTTTTAATTAATTAATACATTAATGTATTTTTATACATTATTAATGTCTTCTTATTTTATTTATATATTTTTGCATTCTTAAAGTATTATTTTAGTAATCTCTTTGTTTTGTTATTTATATATTTTTGCATTCTTAATGTTTTATTTTAGTAATCTCTTTGTTTTATTATTACTTTCTTATTATTACATGTAATACTTTATTATCATTATTATTAATTTTATTATTAACTTTGTTCTTTACTATTTTATTTTTGCTAAATTTATTTATAATCTATAAATTCATTTTTTGTATATTAATGTATTATTTTCATAATGTATTTATTTTGTTATTATTTATTTTATTTTTCTATATTATTTTCTAATTTATAAATAATTGTTATTCAATATTTATTTTATTAATTGATAATTAATAATTTAATTATTATAAATTATTTAGTTCTTATTAATTCATATTAATTTAAAATAAAAATAATATTGTAGATTGGTCCTTCTCATTATTATTTAATTCTGATTAATTTAATAATATGTATATTTAAAGAAAAAAATTATATTGGAGATTGGTCATTTTTACTATATTATATTAGAGATCAGTTTTTTATGGTCTCATTAATTAAAAGTCAATTTGCATGGTGAGAACATTAGTCATAGAGACTCCCTAGAAGTGTTTGATGTTTGACATATACATAAGGTTGATGTTTTCCTACATGTGGATTTTGAATCCCATAAAATTAATTTGAACAAAAAAAATTATAAATCCATGTGAACACTCAATTTTGTGTCTTTTTCCTTTGATTTTCAATAGATTAATGGATATAAGATCAATAAATTAACCATATATGTTATGTACGCTAGTTTACGTTTATATATATATATATATATATATATATATATATATATATATATATATATATATATATATATATATGATATTTATTGTTTTTATGCTTCTATTATATCTTCATAATTAATGTTTTTTTATATGTAATTCTTTTGGTATTCACATTAGATATTGATTCGATGTTTTTTAAAAATTATACCTTTTTAAATATGCTTCATACATATACTTCCTTACATTTAATGCTTATACTATTTTACTTCATATTTTCTTCATTTATTTCATTTGTTTTGCAATATTTATGCTTTTATTCATTGTGTTACTCATTAAAGGTTTAATACTTTAGATTTCATTAAATAATAATTATATTCACCGTGTTCATATTTTTTCAATATTAATCAAGTTCAATATACCATTATGGATCCAACAGTGTGGAGTTTTTTGTCATTCCAGATTTTGGAGCTGATCTTTTTTTGGCTCCTTTTTTCAGTATTGATAAGATTTAGAATAATTTGTAAACAATGTAATGTTTTTCTACAAACCTCTTCATTCCTTACTCAATGCCATCAAGTTTCCAAAAATGGATTTCGTTTGCTTATTCCATTGCTCCATGGTGATGAAAGTTACTTCCTAGGAGCATACCTTAATCAAACTAGTCGTATATGTCATTTTCATATGTCATTTATAGATTCCACATACACAATTGAATGCACTGTTCGATGCATGATTTTTTTATCATCAGCAAAGGGATGCTCCCTTGAAAAAAAAAAAAATTGTGATGATTTCATTTACCAAGTCATTCAAAAATATAGGTTCTATATGGGTTGGCGACGAGGGTTTCTTTACACTCTTAGAGAATGTCAGTGCTAGAAAATATGAATGGGTTGTTTTGAAACATATTTGCAAAAAAAACCAATCAAAGTATTTAATTTGCAGTAGCCTTGGAAATGTTTGGAGGACAACCATTCCTTATGGTGGGACTACACCTCCAAAAGAAGCAGTGGTCTATAAAAGTAAAATTTATTGGTTGTATTTGGATACAGATTATGATGACTACCCTCGGTATGGGTACACTATATATTGGTTGGATTTTTTAAATAATTAGTGGGGTTTTTATTTTGTTCCAATCACAGATATATGTTATATGTCTTTGGCATTCTACAATAACCAACTTATATGCCTCATCAATGATGGTTCCACCTTTGCTTGATTTATTAAAGAAGTGGATAATTTTCAATTCGATCAGTCATGTATTGAACAAAGTTTGGACTATTTCGGGGATGATTGGGGATCCAAATGGAATTTTTTGCAACAACTTTTAACAGATATAAATAAAAAATGTCCTCGGTATCTTCCATTTCGAACAGTTGGTGGGATAGTATTGATGTGCAATAACAATGAGCTTCTAGTCATGTTCTATGACTTGATGACTCACTTATGTTTCCCAACAAATATCACTAATGTTTCCATGTTACATAACTCTAGGTTGAAATTTCCATTTCAAGGCCATTTCAATGATCTCATTGAAAATAGAAATGTTTTTCCACTTCATCCAAATATGGATTCTATTGATGACATTCCACCATTGGGAATAGATGTGATGGCTTAGGTTGCTTGGACTTATAATAAGTAATATTAAATATTATCAAACATGTTGTACTTGTTTTAGAACTCTTCTTATTCCATTATAAAATTTCAATTATGAATTGGTTTAATTTTTATGTTCCCATGTTATGGTTATATGGTTATCGGAAGTTCACTTTTGAATTTTATTCCATTATGAATTAGTTTAATTTTAAAGTGCACTTGTTATGGTTATATGGTCATTGCAATTTTACTTTTAACTTTTATTCCATTTCTTCTTTATTATCATCTTCATGTCACTTTATATATATTCAAATGTATCTAAATATGTTATTTTTTCTTTTTTTCTTAATTCCATAATTTTTTCTTCTTTATATGAATGGAATTTATATTTTTGTAATGATGTTAAAAATGTGTTATTATTTCTATGTAGTTGTACAAATCTCCATTGAAGGAACAAGTAAGCATTCTACCAAACACAATAGATCACCAACATCATGTGAGAGGGCTAAAGAACATTAACTTTTATGGTATCAACGAAACAAAGATGCAATTAATGAATGTAGAAGAATTCTATATCATAGAAGGACTAGGGAAAGTACTGTTGAAATTGATTTTCCCAATAACCGTAAGTGTAGTAGCTTGGATAATATCATGCAAAGAACATTTCCCATGAATGTTTCATTCTCATAGTCTTTTCATAATGCTAATATTTCTACTATTCCACATTATTCTAAGAACATTCATTTTATTGGGAAAACTTCTTATATTCTGAAAGATCATCATGGACATAGGCTACGTACAAATGACAACCTCCATACTTCAACCAATGGAAGTGAAAGTTTAGAGCATGGAGGAAAAAATAAAAACATGTAGGCTAGACACTAATGTCATTCAGGAACAAGTGCCATCTATTGAAGTACTTGTTCGTCATGTGTAACATACCGCTCTGGCGCACTTACCAAACTTATTCTTTGAGGACACTTGCTCGCAAGTGATCTGTATTTATATGATGATAAAACTTTTCTTTCATTATGATGCATTGAGTTAAATGACATGATGTTTTTACTACCTTGGTATAGACAGGTGCTGCTGACTCAGTTTCTTTGAGTGTGCAGGGTGTCGGACCTTGAGGATGCAGAGGCATCGGTGCAACTCCCTTGGACTCCGGATTGAGTCAGGGAGTGGGGTGTTTGAGTTGTTCCATTTATGGTGATTTTGTTTCATTTTGATGATATGTTATTGATTTTATGATATGTTGTTGACATGATCTGACATGGTGGTTGATGATGCAGGCTGATGATAGCATGCCAACCAGACTCACATATGCAGTAAAGGGGACACATACGAGTTCCAGAGAGATTGAGGGAGAGGTGTGGACAACAGCCCTGCCACAGCCTACTAGCACTCCCGCCGTGGCTCGAACTGTAGGTTAACGATTACCTAGTTTGAGAGGATCCACGATGCCGTGAGGGCAGACTGTGATAGTCGCTCACGATGATTCTAAGGGGTGCGCAATAAGGCGGGGGCCTTATTCCTTAGAGTCCTTAGTCTCCCACAAGTTCACCTGG
>ML778110.1:832075-868034 GCA_009831015.1 Picea engelmannii | reverse complement strand
ACTTTATTTCAGTGTACCTTATGTATTTAGGTACCTAACATGGCCTCGTTCCGGGGACCCATTCTTTATTTTCACCATAGTGATGTTCACGGGGGGGTGTTGGAGTTACTTCACACACACCTAGGATTTATTTTTCCTAAGGTTATTCCTTGTTTATTATTCATAATTAGTAATTATCCAGTCTCATATATTTTAGGAGAGAATATTCCACCTGGAGAATATTCTCTTTTAGTTGACACTTCAGTTTCACTAGTTGAGTTGACTTTAGATGTTGCATTGATTTTGTTACCATGCAACATTGGGATCATCACCAGCTAATGCAAACTTGCCTTGGGATCATCACCAGACTAGCACATTACTCTTGTTTTCCTGATTTAACTCTTCACTACTCTTTTTTCAGTCAGTTAACTAAAGACTAGTTGACTAGTTAACTCAGCTAGGTGGTTGTTCACTCCTGTAACTGCCTGGCAGACTAAACTAGGTGGAAGTTCACTCCCGTAATTGTTGGTGTGTGTCCAAATCACTCTAGACCACCACTATGGGTCATTAGTTACTCATGTATCCTATATATATATATATATATATTGCAAATTATTCACTCTTTGAGTGTGGAATACGGTTAATGATAATTGTTCTATTATTTTCTCTCCTTCTTCTTATTTCTCAAATTCTCTCTGCAAATGTGTGTATTATTGTTCATATAGATCTATTATGTGCAGTTTCAACACATTTACATGGAAATGGAAGTAGATATTGATTCCGCAGATGAGAAAAATGGCTTTCTCAATAGACAAGATATGGCCATAGGATTTATCTTCTTGTCTATTTCTCCATAAATTCTCCACCAAGTATATGATGACTCACAAGAATCAACTCCAAATGAATTATGGACCAGAATGGAGGTTCTATTCAGGAATAAAGAAGATTTTGAAGATTTCATACATGAGGTTGAACATATAGATCCAAAAGAGAAGCCATGGGAAGATCAAGCTTCTTATTATGAAGAGTCTTCAACAAAAATGTTTGCACAAATTTGTATCCCATTAATTGAAGATGATGTCTATTCCATTTCAAATTTGTTTTCTAAATTTCATGTGGAAGATATATGGCATGCATCTCATGGGTCACATGCAGACACTTTTGCCCGCACCATGAATGCATCTCAAGAGACAAAAAGGGATCCGCGCACATCAGACTCTGTTATGATATTTTCTGAGCATAATTTTGAGAAACACATTGGATATTTGAATTCCTCTCGGGAAAATGTCCAATTTCAAAAAAAAAATCGTTTGAAATGGTGTCCGGAAGTGAAATTATGATCTTTTTAAAATCAACAAAATTTCATTATTTTTTCCAGAAATGGCCACACAGTTTTCAAAGTTTCATCCAAAATTTATTTGGATATTCTTCATTAAAAGAAGATAAAGTGGATATGTGTGGACATGTCAATGGTGCATCTACTTCATTAGATCCGTACAGACATCTACATATTCAACAAAATCTTCAACGAGCACAAACTTGCACTGTTGCGAGGTCTTCTTGAAGTGAAGGACACGATTGCTTAGCAACTGCTTTTTGTTCCTTCTCATTTTTTATTTTTTTTATGCATTGTAATTTTAGGGCAGGGGGTTCCCATGAGGTTTTCTCTTTCCTCATTTATTTCAATTTATCTTTTGTATTTGGGTACCTAACATGGCCTCATCGCCGAGACCGATTCTTTATTTTCATCATAGTGATGTTAAGGGGGGGCATTGGAGTTACTTCACACACACCTAGGATCTAATTTTCCTAATGTTTTTCCTTGTTTATTAGTCATAATTAGTCATTATCCAGTCTCCTATATTTTAGGGAAGAATATTAAACCTGGAGAATATTCTCTTTCACTTGACACTTCAATTTGACTAGTTGAGTTGAGTTTAGATACTGCATTGGTTTTGTCACCATGAAACATTGGGATCCTCACTACTCTTTGTTCAGTCAGTTAACTGAAGACTGGTTGACTAGTTAACTCAGCTAGGTGGCAGTTCACTACCGTAACTACTTGAGAGACTAGACTAGGTGGCAGTTTAGTCCCGTAACTATTGGTGTGTGTCCAGATCACTCTAGACCACCACTGTGGATCGTTATTTAGTCATGTATCATATATCTATTTTAAATTATTCACTCTTTGAGTGTGGAATACAGTTAATGAGAATTCTTCTATTCTTTCTCTCCTTCTTCTTCTTTCTCAATTTCTCTCTACAAATGTGTGTAGTATTTTCTTGCTAGATATATTATGTGCAGGTTCAACACATTTACACATACAACATGGAAAAAGAGACCAAGAAAAGAAAATAAAAAACATGGAAATGATGGAAGCATTGGAACATTAAACAAAACAAACAAAACAGTGCTAGGGAAAATCAATAAACACGTCTAATACATGTAGACATGAGGCGGGAAGCATGGTGTGGCAATAGCTTCCAGAGGCATTGCATTTTCTAGGGTTCCATCTCCAAACTTGTCGTTCATGTCCAACATCTCGGGACGAATGTCGTGGGGAGGTGTCGAGTCAAATAAATGGAGAAGCGACCCCAACACCATATGAATCATTTGAATCAACAACGGAATACCTACGCATATTCTCTAGTATGCGGAACAAATAATCCATGCTATTTAATTACAAAAAATAGTTCCCATCCCAACAGTTATACGTGCAATCCAAACGTGGTCAGGGTTCACATCCCAACAGTTATACGTGCAATCCAAACGTGGTCAGGGTTCACATCCCAACAGTTATACGTGCAATCCATTTGAGGTAGTGCTTGCTAATCATCCAAACATAACAACAAAATCTTGCATAGATATTAATCCTTGTTAATCATCTTAATATGGCAATCATATGGCCTTATAGTAATTTCTTAATATGATTAGGTAAATGTGAAAAAGTAAACATGTTAACGCATGCATTCATAAATGCAAGGAAGTTATAAATAGTAAATCCCATTCATTGATTTGGGAGGAAGACAAATAATATGACATCATATTCAATGGTTGGCCATAAGATTAATATTTAAGGTTAAAAGATCATTAAATGTGCCCATTGTCAATAGGTATATGCCTTTCAGCATAAAAACCTTATCCATTAAAAACCCATTAAATATGTCCAAGTAATTAAATGATCAAATCAGAATTAAACCCACACTATCCAATGATGAAATGAGAACTAAACCCACACTGTCCAACTACTTTAGAGGTAAACCCACACTGTCCAACTGGTTTATTACACCAAAAGGCATACACCTATTGACAATGGGCACATTTAATGATGTTTTAACCTTAAATCTTAATCTTATTTCCAGCAATTGAAGATGATGACATATTCTTAGTTGTCCTCCCAAATCAATGAATGGGATTTACTATTCATAACTTCCTTGCATTTATGAATGCATGTGTTAACGTGTTTACTTTTTCACATTTACCTAATCATATTAAGCAATTATTGTAAGGCCATATGATTTCCATGTTATGATGATTAACAAGGACTAATATCTATGGAATATTTTATTGCCACATTTGGATGATTAGCAGACACTACCTCAAATGGATTGCACGTATAACTGTTTGGATGTGAACCCTGGCCATGTTTGGATTGTGCGTATAACTCCTGGGATGTGAACCATTTTTTGTAATTAAATCGCATGGATTATTTGTGTCGCGTACCAAATAATCTATGAAGGGATTCCGTTGGCGAGTCAGATGATTCATCTGGTGTTGCAGTCATTTCTCCATTTATTTGACTTGGCACCTTTCGAGGACATCTGTCCTGAGATGTTGGACATGAACGACAAGTTTGGAGCTGGAACCCTAGAAAAGGCAGTGCCTCTGGAAGCTATCACCATGCCATGCTTGTCGCCTCATGTCTACATGTATTAGACGTGCTTATTGATTTGCCCTAGCACCATTTTTTTTAATATTCCAATGCTTTCATCGTTTCCATGTTTTCTATTTTCTTTCCCTGATCTCTTTTCCCATGTTGTATGTAGTTGTAATAAGTGTAAATTTCACTAGAAGATGAAACTATACGAGCATATTATTTCATTTAAAAACCCTAATTAGGATTTCTGCTAAATTAGGGTTTGTTTGTAACCTTAATATGCTAATTAAGGTTTGTTTGTAAATGAAACATGCCAAAATAAAATTAAGTTTTGTTTGCAAATGAAATATTCCTTTGGGATTTCATGAGCCATAGCCACAATTATGTGGTTTGGTTAGTTACTTATAACGTTTAGAAACTAAATTGATTTATTACTTACAACGTTTAGAAATGAGACTATGTGGTTTAGAGTATGTCACTTCTCTACTACTACCTAGGACTAATCCACAGGGTGCTTGTGGAGATGTTGGGCTTGGATGTGATGCTTGTCGGCACATCATATGAAGTAATTGGCATTGGACAATACCCTTGTCGGGTTTTTGATAGATAGAAACTTGGAAGTGGGTAGGATGTGTGGGTAAATGGTGTTCAGATCCTTGAGTAGCACTAGATCAAGCAGCATATCAAACAAGTTTGAAGTATTTCTGAAAACCAGATCCTGACCCCAAGTTAGACGTAAATGAATATTTTATGTAGGCGAGAAAAAAATCTAGAAGCTAATGGGAATATCCTTAGTCCATATAATTGGCCGACTATCTCGAGACAGTGGAAGAGATCGTTTACAAGCATACTCTCAGGCATGGCAAGTGATGGATATGATCAGGGAACCGATATTTTGTTGAGTAAAGCGACAAATAGGGTATTCAAAACATTTAAGTTAGAAAATTTACCAACTACTAAACCTTCTACAGCTACTACAACAATGCAAGAGGCAGTTGCAACCATTGTTCATCTCACACAAGAAAATAAAAAATTAGCTAACCTGACTCGAGATGGGGAACAAGAAAATAAAAAAATAGTTGAGGTGACTAGAGATGGGGAAGATTTGAAAGATCTTATCTTAAAAAGAGTTATATGACTATATAATCAAAACCAAACAGACTCAGATCATGTCTAGAAGAAATTTCCCAAAGAAATTTACTCAAAAAAGAACTATATTTTAAATGATCTATTTTCAAATAAAATGCTACAGTAAGTTAGAGAGACAGCCCAAAATGCTGCAACAAGTTACAGAGACAGCCCTAGTTTTATATCAGAAAAAAACTTCATAAAATCATAGCAGAGTGCATTTATTACATGAAATCTACAACAAAACAAATGAGCAACTCCCTCTCACATGAAAAACTATAGAAAATAAAAGAGCACCTATGTCTTTAGAAAACACTACACCAACATGATCACAACATACTTTTTTTTACAAAAACTAAGTCTTTAAATCATGCCCAACTGTTTTTTTCAAGACTTACGCAGAAAAAAAAACGTGGGAGAGGTTGATCAACAAGTGGTAGCTACAGTTACACAGCTGGAACAGTGGAGATAACTGAATGTTGAAAAATCAGGCATCATGTTTTTCAATCTCCCCCTTGATGTCAATTTTGGGGATTCCCAATTGTGATCTGAGTTTATCCAATCGATCCTTTGGAAGAGCCTTCATAAAAATGTTTGCAAGTTGATCTTCAGATTTACAAAATTCAAAAAAGAAAAACTCTTGTTGGACAAGTTCCCTAATGAATTGATGGCGAATGTCAATGTGTTTACTCCTGCTATGGAAAACTGGATTCTTTGTCATAGAGATTGTGCTTTTATTGTCACAATAAACTTTAATAGGTTTACGAATTTCCATGCCCAATTCTTCTAACAATCTTTCCATCCAAATGACTTGACTACTTGTAGATGATGTTGTAATGTACTCCGCTTCGGATGTAGAAAGAGCAATTGTGGGTTTATTTTTGCTTCTCCAGGAAACAAGATTTCCTCCAAAAAGAAAAGCATATCCTGAAGTACTTTTGTGATCATCCAAGCTACCTTCCCAATATGCATCTATGTATGCTACAACATTGAAATTATTAGTAGAATTATAAAGCAATCCAAAAAATATGGTACCACTTACATATCTGAGTATTCTTTTAGGTGCTTATCAATGAGACTCATGAGGTTGATTCATGAACCTAGCAACCAGATTTACATAAAACATAATGTCTGGTCTAGCAGTGGTCAGATACATTAAGCTACCAACCATGGATCTATAGAGAGTGGCATCAAAGAGAGAAGATTCATCTTATTTCGTCAATTTGCTCCCAAAAACAAGAGGAGTACTCACAGCTTTACAATTCTGCATGTTAAACCTCCTCAACATGTCTTCAACATATTTGGTTTGGAAAATAGATATACGTTCAGTTGTTTATCTTATTTGCATGCCCATAAAATATTGCATTTCTCCCAAATCAGACATCTCAAATTCTGATTGTATTTCTTCTTTAAACTCCTTCACAAGTGATATTGAGGTGCCCATAAATATTAAGTCATCTACATACAAGCAAAGAATAATAAAATATGATCCAATGACCTTTTTGTAGACTGCAGTTTCAAAAGAACACTTAACAAAACCATAATCATGAACATATTTATCAATCCTAGAGTTCCAAGCTCTAGGAGCTTGTTTAAGACCATAAAGTGTCTTATTAAGCCTATACACCTTATCTTCTTTACCTTCAATTATAAAACCTTGAGGTTGTTCAACATAAACTTCTACCTTCAAATATCCATTTAAGAAAGTAGATTTGACATCCATCTCATAAAATTTCAATTTTAACTGAGATGCACTGGAAAGAAAAGTTCTTACTGTTTCAAGTCTTGTTACAAAAGAAAACGTTTCCTCATAGTCAATGCCTTCTTTTTGCACATACCCCTTTGCAACTAAATATGGCTTGTGTTTTGAAATGCTTCTATCCATATTATGTTTCAGTTTGTAAATCCACTTTGCTCCAATGGAAGATTTTCCATGAAAGAGTTCAACTAACTCTCATGTGTCATTTTTCTGTATTTGAGACATTTCATCCTCCATTTCTTGCACCCATGTCTCAGCAAAAAAAACTTCTTTAAAACTGGCAGGCTCAACATTTTCAGAAGAAACAAGAGCAAAATGATCATTAGCATACCTTGATGTCTCATAAATCTCTTTCAAACTTCTTGTTTTTCTAGGAGGAATAGATGGAGGTGTTGTTTGAGTATCAACTTGAGATCCGGTTGACGGAGAAGATGAAGATGAATTTGATGGAGAACTCCTTGAAGGTGAGCTTGCATTTCTTACAACAAAGGGCTGGAAAGATTGATCATTGTTATCAAAAAACAAATTTTCAGTATGTGGGGTAAGCTCTTTATCTTCTCCTTCATTCTTCTGATAAACTCCCCCTTCATCAAAGATCACATCTCTACTAACATAAATTTTATTAGTAAGTGGATCAAAAAACATGTACGCCTTGATTTCTTTTGAATATCCAATGAAAATTCATTTCACTAATTTTCCATCTAATTTTTGTCTTTGTTGTGCAGGAATGTGAATAAGGCACGGAGACCCAAAAATTTTCAACTGAGAAATAGTTGGTTTTCTACAAAACCAAGCTTCAGAAGGAGTAGATTTTTTACCATCTTTGTAGGACTTCTGTTGAGAATATATGTAGTTGTATGGACTGCATCTTCGCAAAACATGTTTGACAAAATCTTTTCTTTTAACATACATCTAGAAATCTCTACAATTGTTTTGTTTTTTCTCTCTGCTACTCCATTTTGTTGAGGAGTATATGTAGTAATTAACTCCTTCTTTATGCCATGTAAATTGCAAAATTCTTTGAATTCATCAGAGGTGAATTCTCCACCTCGATCAGTTCTCAAGACTTTCAAATAGTATTCTGATTGCTTCTTAACAAGAGCTTTAAACTTTTGAAAAAAAGATAAAAGTTTGAGACTTCTCACTTAGAAAATAAACCCACGACATTCTTGAAAAGTCATCGAAAAAAAGAAGGAGATATTTGTTTTCTACAAGGGACAAAGTTTGCACTGGGCCACAAATATCTGCATGTACTAAATCCAAAGTCTCTGCTACTCTAAATTGATGAAAAGGAAATCTATCTTTGTGTTTCCTCCATATTACACAACCGTGACATCACTTGTTACCAGGATTTGTGAAAGAGGGTAAACCTCTTACTAAATTCTTCTTTTGTTGCATAGAAAGATATCCAAAATTAATGTTTCCTAACCTTTTTTGCCAAAGCCAAGACACATCAATTGAGGCCTTCAAAAAAGTTACATTTGGTTCCATTCTCATAAAAAACATCATATTTTTTGTCATAGGAACTTCAACAACTAGGGCAATATTGTTAAAAATCCTACAAAACCTTCCTTAAAAAACAGTCTTGTAATTTTTAGAGTTTAGTTGCCCTATGCTAATCAAATTGTACCTTAAACCTGGAACAAACAAAGTATCTTGTACATACATAATACCTCCATTCTTGACTTTTATGGCAAGGGTACCTTTACCAATTATATCTGGTTCATTGTCATTGCCAAAATTTATTTTTCCCTTCACACTCTCATCTAACTTTACAAACAGACTTTTGTTTCCATTCATATGATTTGAACAACCACTATCTAAATACCATGTAAAATCATCTTTAGCTTCAAGGCAATTACTTGTAAGAAACAAAGTTTAAGAGATTTCACCTTCTTCCTTGCTGAAATTTGCTTGAGAGGTGTCTCTCTTCTTCTTAAAGCAATAGCTTTCAAGGTGACCATCTTTATTATAGTAGTTGCAATGAAAAATGCCTCTGCCAGAGCTGTTTCTTCTTCCTCTACCTCGTCCACCTCTTCCTCTACCTCTGCCATGACCTCTACCTCCTTTAAAAAAACAAGTAGAAGCTTCACTCATGGCAGTTGAAAATTGCTTCTTATTCTCATCAAATTTCAACTTACTTTGAAAAGTATGATCAAAAGGTTCCTCATTCTTTTCAACCTGTCTTCATGAACTTGAAGACTACCAAATAAATCAGCAAGGGTTAGCCGAGATAAATCTCTTGACTCTTCTATAGCAATAGTAATTGGATCAAACTTTTTGGGAAGAGTTATTAAAACATTTTCAACAATCTTCCTTTCTTCAAGTATTTCACCATGAGCATGAATAGCATTTACAATATTCTGAACTCTAGTGATAAAAAATTCAACATTTTCACTTTCCTTTATAGATAGAGACTCAAATTCTCGTCTCAACATCTGGATTTTAACAACCATTACCTTGACAAAACCTTTATAAGCTTTTTCCAAAGTTTCCCAAGCATCATGGGACTTATTACATTCTGCAATCTTAGGAAAAAATGTGATGTCAACTCGAGTTTGAAGGATGAACAAAGCTTTGGCATCATTTTTCATGTTCTCCTTCAAATCTATCTTCTAATCAACTGATAATGCATTATAAGCAGTTTGATCAGCTGGCTCTATGTACCCTGCAGAAACAAGCATCCATAAATCTTGTGAGATAAACAAAGTTCTCATGTTCCCACTCCAATACTCATAATTTTCCCCACAGAAAAGAGGAATCTGGTATTGAACTGAACTGTTATTTTGGGTCATTGTCTTCTTCTTTTGACTGCAAACAACCACAAACTCTTCTCTGATACCAAATGAAAGATCTGATCTTAAAAGGAGTTATATGACTATATAATCAAACCCAAATAGATTCACATCCTGTCTAGAAGAAATTTTCCAAAAAACTTTACTTAAAAAAACTTTGTTTTAAATGCACTGTTTTCAAGCAAAATGCTACAGCAAGTTACAGAGACAGCCCAAAATGCTACAAGAAGTTACAGAGACAACCCAAAATGCTACAGAAAATAAAAGAGCACCTCTGTCTTTACAAAACCCTACACCAAAATGATCACAACATACTTTTTTTTTACAAAAACTAAGTCTTTAAATAATGCCGAGCAGTTCTGTTGAGGAATTATGCAGCAAAAAAACTTCGCAAAGGTTGATCAAAAAGTGCCAGCTACGGTTACACAGATGGAACAGCTGAGATAACTGAATGCCTAAAACTCAGGCATCACATTTTTCAAGATTGTCTATATTGGAAGAAGGCAGCGGTAGGAAAAGCATTATACAAATTATTCAAGAGTTTAGATTGCACAAGTTCAGAGGTATTAGTGCATTGATATATGAATTACAGAGTGCATTAGCAAGCATCATTGGTGGTTACATGAAGAAAGTGGGGGCCACATTAGTGGAAAACTGTAGTAAATAGGCGCAAGATTTGGATGAAAGAAAACTATTTAAAGCACTTGGTATTTGCATTTTGAATGTTAATTTTGGACCAATTCTTACTTTAATTAATCCGTCGTGCACTATCGAAGACTCTAATTTTATTGGCAGTGAATCATATGGCACAAACTTGAAAACATGCGATCGGATGGATGGTTGTTCTCTTCTTCTTGACGTATTGACTTTCACACATATCTTCACAAATTGGGCCACTTCTCTTTCACACGGTGGGTCTCTTACTTTCATGTGGAACGCGTGGTCTTTTAAGGTCTCACATGGAAAAAGATTGACTATCTTCTTCACTAAATATGCGTTGTTGCAGTGATGGGATACTATAATCTGTTTATTTCTTCACAAGGTTACCCACAAACAAACTTTTCCACCTCTGGGTAATCACTATATCCCATTCATGCATCTTTGAGTTTGAAAACAATGTAATCAATATAAGATAATCACTACATCTCATTCATGCATCAACAACGGAATCAATATAAGAGGAATAATGCAGTCATGGCCTCGTTGATTTTCGAGTATCAAAGTGGTGTTCATTATAATGCAATTTCTTAGACACAAGAGCTTGGCCATACACAATTGCGCTACCACCAAAGTGGGACCTACACGAGGTTTGGGTTCTGGTTGGGGTCGAAGGTTCCAAGTGGTGTCAAGGGAACTTATAGGAACATTTGAGAACTACGATTAACCTTGGTGGAATTTGTGACGAGCTTGTTTCAAGGGGCAGTTTCTGGTCATCCACCTCCATGGATTCAACTCCAACTTGATTGTCGTCAACTTGAGTGTCATTAAAGTAGGTTTCTTTAGGTGACCCATTATTTCATTGCCGGGAAATGCAACTCCATCAATGTTCCATGTTAGCAAGTATGATAAGCTAGTGGAAAGCATTTACCTATAACTATGTAAAGTATAGGATTATAGCATTGCTCGGAAACACAACTCCATTAAGTAAGTAGACTAATTAATAAAATTCTTCTCACAAAACAATTCAAACAACATAAAGACCACATGCCATCCATTGGTCTCTTAAATTCTTATCTCTCTTATTGAAAGCGCCACTTGATGCAACTACATTCTTGTTAAATGTTTTAGCCACTCAACTTGAAATTTTGGACTAAAAAGTGGATACATAGTAAGGAAGTAGTATCGAAATTTCAACAAACTATCAACCATCTATCTAAGGATCCACATCCCACTCAAACTTCTAAAGAAGTCGAGAGATCAAATCTAAAATACAACAATCCAAGCATTTTAAAATATGCTTCTAAATTAAACAAAATGCAAATAATTTAATCATCAATATCAATTAGAGGTTTAAGTCTTTTAATCACGTGTCAAAATTAATTATACCCTGTACTTTAGCAGTTTTCCACCTTATTTTATTAATTTTTTTGGGGTTTTCGACTTAACCATATTAATGGGTCATGAGTGCGATATATTATAGTTGATTTTTAATTGAAACACTCAGATTGCAAGGTTATTTTGTGTTAAATGTACTTATCTAAGTGCTAAGCACATGCCATTTACTGATTTAGGATTTAAATTTCTTATGTTTATGTCTTGTACCATGGCATATTCCTTCATTATTGAGTGGATAAGATTTAGAAGTGAAATAATTTACAAACAAGTATATGTTGCAAGTAGTTAATTTCTATTCTAATTTCATTCTTTGCAAAAGCCATGATAGCCATAACTTTTAGGCATATTAGGAAATATCATATATAAGGTTTCACAAGTATTTGTTTCCATGTATCCTTCTCTTTTATTGTAAGTATGGATCCTTATGTCAAAAAAATGAACAAACAATTCTAAAGTATTCAACGTTTACATACATGATTGATAGATGTAGCTTCATCTAGGAAGCATTTGTACATTTAACCTGATAAGTGACATTGTACCTCTCTCACCATGAAATTTCCATTTCACTTTTCCTAGATTTGGTTATAGATTCCCAAGGGTGACCAATTTCCATTATTCCTTAGCTAGACCACACCAAAACCACTAGATTGGTTCAACTAATGCTTGCTTTAAAATAAGATTGATTGTCAAAATATAGCATGATCCCATGTATGTTTTCTTGAATTTTGTTGACCTCCACGTTGGATTTTCAGAGTTGGTTGTAGGGGAAAAGAGACTACTTGTTTTGGGTAGTCTAAGCATCTCTCCGCCAGTGGTATTTGAGAGTTTGAGTATTGGAATCGCTGATATTTTGATGCATCAAGTTTCACCCAGACAGGGTAGGTGGCGGTTAGCGTGATTGAACATGACTATTATGGAGGTTAGCGTGATTGGATATGATTACATTTGTGTACAAATGATGAATAAGAAAAAAATGAAGTTGTTGAATGGATCGTCTATTAATTAATCATTTATGTTCGAAAGAAACACCTCTCGACATTCTCTTTCCTATGCTTCGAGAGTATGTCAATTATAAATGTTTGGTGTTTATATGATTGCCATATTAACCACATACTATAGATTTGTGTGTGAAGTGTTAGTGTTTGTAAGGGTGTCTACTTGTGGAAATAGTCATTAAATGTGCATCCTATACTTTTCCTAGAATTCAGGTTATTAATTTATTAATAAAGTGATTTTTAATTAATAAAGTGACTAAGTTAAATTCACTTAATGATTTAATTAAAATAGAGTCATTAATCTAATGATTCAATTTTGACCATTGAGTTTAGGTAAATCGCTCAAGACAAAAGAAAGAGAGCATAAAGGAAAAGACACAAATATTTTTTTCATTTCACAAGTCACATGAGGTGAAGAGGAAAAATCAGATCTGGTTTTTCAACTTGGCGAGAAAAGAAAATTAGGAGCAGGCTTCTCAAGGTCAATCACATGCTTTGTGAGGTAACACAAAAATCGAGGCATCGTGTATTTTGAGATAGCGTGGCTTTCAAGGAAGCATGTCTTTTGAGGTAGAATGGTTTTAAAGAAGCACATCTTTTGAGGAAACATAGTTTTTGAGGCGACACATCTTTTGAGGTAGAACGTATTTCGAGGAGGAACGTATTTCGAGGTAGATGCATTTATTGAAGTAGGTACATATCCGTACATATTTGTATAGATAGCCTCAGTTATTGGAAGCACACAAATCGAGAAATCCTTATGGTTCAGGTTTGCAGATTTGGTTTGTGGTTTTAAATTTTTTAGAGTCATTTTTCCTATGAAGGGAGCTCTTGTAAGTTCTGATGTTATTTTATGAAGAACTAATTTGGAAGAGCAGAAAAAATTATCATGTATTGTGTGGTTTTTTTTCTCATTTTTTCTGTTGGATGCAAGAGTTAATTATTTCAGTAAAGTATTTAGATCTGATCTATTTACTTAGCTAGTTGATCTAGATAAATTAACATGGTATTAGAGTTCCTTCTCTGAGAGAAAAAAATATCTATTGTATTTAGTGAAGATCTCTTCAACATGTTAAAGGATAGAGCATATCTATTGTATTCAGTGTAGATCAGCCATGTCAGTAACCAATGTGAAGTTTGAGGATTTACTAGATCAGACTTCAAATTTCTTGCCTTGGAAACAAATAATCTTAGTGATCTTGAAGGAACAAGATTTGTGGGAAGTCATGACCAACCCTCCTCCTGCTCTAGCGCAAACTGTAATGTTCCTGACTTGGCTGGTCTAGGAAACACTGTTAATGTGTGTGTGGGATCAGCATATAAATGATCATACAAATAATAAACTCGATAAAGGACTGCAGAGTTTGTATTATGATATGTAAGGTAGATAGAGAGGTAGTGGGGGGGTCTGAGGGCCCATAGTGATAATAGTGGAGGTCATTCAATGTAAGGTGGACTAGGTCCACTATATTATTAAATAAGTCCCACTATGGTAGTTAGATATAATAAATGAGTAATTAGATATAATAAATGTAAGAGGACTTCTTAGAAGGTTCTACTTCTAGAAGATTCCTCCTCTAGAATGTTCTTAGGTGATGGTAGCACTATATAAAGGGGTTCAAGCAATGTAATGAGATATGAAGAGAAGTATTGTATTTGGAGTTGAAGGTCATTAGGAGGATTCCCCCTCGAAGAGGCAAGTGAACAGGAGATGATCCCTTCCATAATAGGATCCATTGTATGGTGTTGCCCTACCTCAAGGGTTTTGATATAATAAAGTGTGGTTTATTCTATCTTGCTTTGTGGATCTATTGTCTATTCAGTATTTGTGGTGATTATATTTGCAGATCTATTCAGGTTCTTAACAATTGGTATCAAAGCACTTTCCTTGGCAGACATTTGGCAAATATTTTTTATTTTTGCAGATTTTTTTTTTTCGGAGAAGAAAAAAGAGGGTCGCGACATTCCAGAAAATTTCGGTATATTTCTATGAAAAATTTGCAGAAATAGGTTGTAGATATGATTTCCTCTCAGAAAAACACTCAGATTGAAAAACAAATCGTCCGAAACGGATTCAGGGAAGTCAAGATATTGAAGTTTTAAAATCTACAATTTTTTTCAGGGTTTTTTCCGTGGACGACGGCGTGATTTTTTTTCTTATTTATGTAGCAGATAGAGGCCGAATTTTCTCAAACAAATTATAGATCTGAGTTCCTCTCACAATTTCACCCAATTTCAAAAACAAAATCAGTCGAAACAGAGTCCGGTAAGTGAAGTTATGAGCATTTTAAATTCAGCAGTTTTTCAGGGTTTTTCCGGAAAATGCCACGATTTTTTGCAGTAAGTTATTGTTCTATTTTTTGAGTTTTTTCGTGACGACTATCGAACCGAAGAATTCATAGGGTGATCAGATGACTATTTCCTCTCAAACCCTTCAGGGAATTCTTAAAGCATTTAAATCCAAATTGTATGACACATTGGATGCTAGATTGCATGACCTTGCAAATGGCCTCAATGATAGTTTCCATAGTATTCAAGATTCATTGGATAACATGAAGCATATATTTCTTATGGAAAACATCAGGGATAAATATAATCAAGAAATATATGCTTTCTATGATTTTGAGGTGGATTGTGATGATTGATATATGGATAGTTGTCATTTCTCGGATGACAACCACTTTCATATTTTATTTGATGACTCTAATCAACCTTCTACAGAGAGCATCAATGTGACAAATTGAGAGCCAATGATTATTACCATTGTCCATCTTGCATATTATGCAGTGGTATTATTCCTTCCAAATTCTGCTACGACCTTTTTCCACTATGTGGATGGATCTTCTTATTTGGATCCACATGATAGGTGTCAGTCTTTGGAGCATCATTTTGAGTTGTTTATTGGGTTCCAAAATATTGCACGAGGATTTCACATGAGCACTTATACATGGAACCCGAGCTTACAATGGTGGTTGGACTACTTCAATATGGTTGCTTTCCTTTCTACATGGGACCTTGGTTCTCCAGTCTTCTTCAGCATTATGGTCCACAATTATCCATGGGACCTTGGTATATGGTTGTACATCAAGCGTTGAGGACAACGCTTTCATAAGAGGGATGGAATGCAAGGTAGATAGAGAGATAGTGGGGGGGCCTAGAGGGCCCATAGTGATAATAGTGGATGTCATTCAATGTAAGGTGGACTAGGTCCACTATATTATTAAATAAGGCCCACTATGGTAGCTATATATAATAAATGGGTAATTAGATATAATAAATGTAAGAGGACTTCTTAGAAGGTTCTACTTCTAGAAGATTCCTCCTCTAGAATGTTCTTAGGTGATGGTAGCACTATATAAAGGGGTTCAAGCAATGTAATGAGATATGAGAAGTATTGTATTTGGAGCTGACGCTCATTAGGAGGATGCCCCTTCGAAGAGGAAAATGAACAGGACATGATCCCTTCCATAATAGGATCTATTGTATGGTGTTTCCCTGGTGTTGCCCTACCTCAAGGGTTTTGATATAATAAAGTGTGGTTTCTTCTATCTTGCTTTGTGGATCTATTGTTTATTCAATATTTGTGGTGATTATATTTGTAGATCTATTCAGGTTCTTAACATGATATCTCTGTGGATTACAAAATGGTTGAATGCAGCTGAATAAACTGACAATACTCAACTAGATCAACAGACAAAGGATCTTAGCTGGAATACAAATAAGCAACTGTGGCTAAATAAAATAACAACACTCGGCTAGATCAAAAGACAAAAGGATCTTAGCTGGAATACAAATAAGTAACTAAATGATAATACCTGGAATATGGGAGAGCCGTGGAATCAATGAAGAATGATGGAAGACCTGGATGATCTTCCCGATGACTAAGGTGTGTCTTTCAACACCGAAATCAGCCAACTAGTGTCTTCCTTCTGGAATACACTGAACTATCTCTCCTGAGATGTGCGTCTCCTCCTCAATGACAAGTCATAATCTGCATAATGATGAATTAGGTCGCTGACCCTTCCTTTATAGCTTTCCAAAACCCTAAATCATGCTAAAACCTTAATTCACTGTTGACTTCCAAAACCCTAAATCACTATTGAAACCCTAATTCACTGTTGACTTCTATTTTTAGCTCATAATGACATAAAAGCGCTTTTAACCCTTTTTAGCTCAATGTCACTTTCTGAATATAACACCTGTGACTGGAGTGACCTCTAGTAACCCTTTTTAACCCTCTTTGGCCCTAGCTATAGTCTAACGGGAAGGTTTAGACCATTAAGCCTCCTCTCTAGAGCTCCTATTTGGAAAGGAACATTACAGTCCTCCCTTCCTGAAATTCCTTGTCCTCAAGCAATACCAGTCCAGGGTGCTGCAACACCTGTTTGCTCTCTCAGGTAGCGTCCTCTACTGGAATCCCTCTCCATCTGATCAAACACTCTCTAGTGACCATGCTCCTCAGTTTCCACTCTCAAAACTCCAAAACCTCCTCTGAAACTAACTCCAACTGTCCCTCCTCATCCAATGGTGGAAGCTCCTCTGATGTGCTAATGAATTGTCCCACTGCCTTTTTGAGGCAAGACACGTGGAACACATTATGAATCTTGCTCCCCTCTAGAAGCTCTAGCTCGTAAGCAACCTCGTCTACTCGGCGCATGATCTTGTAAGGACCATAAAATCTAGGTTTGAGCTTCTCGGCCCCACTCTTCTTCAGAGATGACTATCTATAGGGTTGGAGTCTCAAGAAAACCAAATCTCCAACCTCAGCTGCGCTCTATCCTGTGCCTATCCACACTTATCTTCTATCAGTTTTGCATCGTCTGTAGGTTCTCTTTCAACAACTTGAGGATCTCCTGACTCTCTATGATCCAATCCTTGGCCTTGGGATCTCTTCTTTCCCTGAAGACCAATTCTACCAAAGTGGGAGCATCATATCCGTACAATGCTCGGAAGGGTGTCATACCAATGGACATGTGGAAGGTGGTGTTGTAACAATGTTATCCTAAATGTAACCACTTTACCCACGTTCTCTGTTTTCCTCCTACAGAGCTCCTCAAATACCCTTCAACCCACTTGTTGACAATCTCGATTTTCCCATCTGTCTGAGGGTGATAGCTGGTGCTAGGTGTCAACTCTGTCCCCACCAACCGAAACAACTCTCTCCAAAATGTCCGTATGAACCGACTGTCCCTATCACTGACGATGTTCTTCAGCAACCCATGAACTCTGAAGACCTCCCTGAAGAAAAGCTCAGCTACCTAAACTATGATGTACTATGTCGGTATGGTGTAGAAGTGAGAAAACTTTGTCAATCTGTCGACCGCTACATAGATACATTCGTTACCCTGGACCTTGGGTATTTTGGTGATGAAGTCCATAGATATACTCTCATTTCTACTGTGGAATGGGGAGTGGCTGAAGTAGCCCTGCTGGAAGAGCATGCTCTAACTTGTTCTACTAGAAAGTCACACACTCATTGATGTGTCTCATAACGTCCTGTTTGAGGCCCTTCCATGAGAACCTCTCTCTGATCTATCAGTAGGTTTTGAAAAACCCTTGATGGCCTGCTAGAGGTGAATCATGAACTGCATTGAGGATCTTCTTCTCAAGCCCTGAATCTGGCACCAAGTAGACTCTATCCTTGTAAAATATGACATCGTCAATGACCCTATACCGGTCATCCTGTATCTGCCCATCCATCACCTCACAAGCAAAATTGTTCTTGAAATATTCCACTAACAAGTGGGATTTCCAATCTGTTGAAATCTCCATCAAAGAACATGCCGCAAGTCTCCTTGATAGTGCATCGGCCACAATGTTCTTCTTCCCCTTGACATTCTCTATGTCAAATTCGAATGTCTGTAGCTTCGTCACCCATTTCTGTTGGCGCTCACTGAGGTCCTTCTGCTCAAGGAAATACTTCAAACGATTGTGATTGGTCTTGACCACGAATTTGTTGCCCACCAAATATTGTCTGAACTTGGTCAAGGCATGCATCATTGCCAACATTTCCTTGTCGGAAATGGAGTACAACCTCTCAGGTTGATGAAACTTTTGGATCTCGAATACAATGGGGTGTCCTCCCTGCATCAAAACTGCCTCGATCCCTTCGTCGGATGCGCCACACTCTAGTGCAAATGGCAAGGTGAAGTCTGGAATTGCCAACATTGGACAAGTTCCCATGACTTCCTTCATGTGATCAAAGGCTTCCTGTGATTTCTTAGTCCATATGAAGGCCCCATGCTTGGTAAGATCTGTCAGCGGTGCTCCAAGCTGAGAAAAACCCTGGATGAACCGCCTGTAATAGCTGCACAACCCGAAGAAGCTCCTCAATTCTGTCACATTATTGAGCATCGGCCAATCCAGAATGGCCCTGATCTTCTCTTGGTGCACCTGTACTGCCTATGCACTGATGATGTTGCCTAAGTAAAGCAACTCTATCATATCGAATTCGCACTTAAGCTCTTTGGCATATAATGACTGTGCCTCCATGATGCTTAATACCTCATCCAGGTGCCTCATATGCTCTTTCCATGACCGGCTATAGATCAAGATGTCGTCAAAGAAAACCAAGACTAAATTCCTTAACTGATCCCTGAATATATGGTTCATGCAATACTAGAATGTAGCAGGTGCATTGGTTAGCCCAAATGGCATAACCAGGAACTTGAAGTGTCCAAAATGACATCGAAATGTCGTCTTTTCTATGTCTTGCTCTCGTATGCTAATCTAATGATATCTAGAGTGTAGATCAATTTTTGAGAAGAAAACTCCCCCATGCAGTTCATCCATCAACTCGTCAATGTGTGGGATAGGGTACCAGCTCTTGATGGTTTTCTTGTTCAAGGCTCGGTAATCAATGCACATCCTCATGGTGCCATCCTCTTTTAGAACTAAGACAACTAAAGAAGCAAATGGGTTGTTGCTCGATCTGATGTGTCCCATCCCCATCAATTCCTTTATTGTCTTCTCTATCTCATCCTTGAACCTCCTAGGATAACGATAGGGGGGGTGATCATAGGTTTGGCCCCCTCCTCCAACTCAATGGTGTGCACAAACCCCCTATCAAGTGGTCTCCCTAGTGGAATTGCCTCAAAGACCTATTGATGTCGTCCCAATAAATTCTTGATCTCTGTATGGTATTGTTGTCAACCTTATGAATCCTTCTGAGTAGTGATCAAGCATTCTGTGGCATATACTACCTCCCCATGTCTGAATATCCTCTCCATCCTCTTGGCTGAAACTGTCCTGGGTGCTCCTGTTGACATACCTCTTAGAACAACCTTCTTCTCATCCTAATCTTTAAATCCCATTTCCAAGGTTTGGTAGTTGGTAGTGATTTTTCCCAAGGTAATCATCCACTGAACTCCTAACACCACATATGTGTCCGATAGGTCAACCACATAAAATGTGTCTCTCACTGTGTAGTTTCCTAACTTCATCTCTAAGTTTGGAACTCTGTCTAGACACTCCATTGTGTGGCCATCTGCTACCACAACATCAAACCCCTCAAACTCCTCTGTCTGAAGTGTTCGTCTCGATACTAGTGAAGCGTCGATGAAGTTGTGGGTGGCCCCACCATCTATCAAGGCGATTGCCTATTTCCAGTGAATAATCCCTCCGATACGAAGGGTATCATACCTGGGAACACCAGAAAGGGTCGCTATGACTCCTCCCTTTGCTGGTTTTCTTCTGTTAGTCTGCTCTGGCAGTTGTGGGACTACTGGAGGATGGGCTCCTGCCAGTGTCGGTGGTCTACGGGGAGGCTACTCCTCTATTAGTGTTGACTCCTCCTATGAACTAGTGGATCCATTGTCCTTATCCTCCTCCTCACTATCCACGTTGTCTGTTGCTACCTCAATATAATGAATCTCTCCCTTGCCCATGCACCTGTGGCCTGGGACCCAAGGATCTCTGCAGCTAAAGAAAAGCTTCTTCCTCATAAGCTCTTACCTAGTCTCATCATCCAACTTCTCCTTTCCCTTCCATTCTCTCTAGAATGGCTTCCTGTCTCGATCCCTCTGGGGCACAAATGGTTTGGATAAATTTTTAGTCTTTGGCACTGAGTCTGCCATATCTTGAGTGTGAAGGATGGCATCCTGCAAAGTGGGAGGCCTGTATGCCTTCAACCATCCTCTCAAAGGCTCCGTGAGTCCTTCTGTGAATAGCATAATCAACCTAGGCTCTGATATATCTATCACTTCCACGGATACCCGCTGAAACTCTGTGATGAACGCCTCTGCTATGCCAGTTTGTCTCAACTAGGCTAGATCCTTGAAGTGTATCTCGAGATCCTTCCTGTCAATCCTGTCCATGAGCCTATCTGTAAACTCCCTATATGAGGTGATGCAACCATGACCTAATGTCACCAGTCCATGATACCACCACTCATGTGCATCACCCTCCAAGTGTAAGGTCATGAAATTGATGGCCTCTGTCTCATTCATTTGATTGAGCTTGTAATATGTGTCTAGCTTTTGTACCCAATCTATGGCGGTGTATTTGTAAGATCCATAGAAATAAGGGATGGTGAGTTTCCCAACTTTTTGGATGAAATCGAGGTTATGCCCCTGTTGTTGTTGTGTTCATCCCCTCTGTGGCTCTCTGGGGAGGTTCCTGAGTCCGATTCCACAGTACTCGACTAAGGTCATGTCCTGATGGAAGTCATGACCCAATGTTGTGTACTCCCTCTTATTCTCTGCAGTGTCATCGACATGAGTGGGTGGACTCTATGTTATTGGTGGCAGTGCTACTACCGAGGGTGCCCTCTGGAAACTAGGAAACAAGGGTCTGGGAATGCTACTCTTAGAGGTGTATGTGTGAGAGGGTGACTGGGGTCTACTTCCTACTCTCGAGTTCCCCTTTGCTACATGCGGGACTTGTGTATCTGGGGTGCCCATTCTAGCCAATCTATCAACCACCTGTGCCAAGGACTGAGACATGGTCCGTTGACTAGCTAACATATCGTTGATAACCTACATGAAAGCTACCTATGGATATACGGAGGCCTTGCCACTTCTCTCTGGTCACTCATATCTGTCTCCTAGCATCCTCTCTTCCTTGCTCTTAGCCTCACACTTTGCCCTTCTCTCTGCTTGTTTGTTTGCCTCTTCCTCTTCCTCTGAGCTAGGAGGAAAAAGGGGAAAATCAGGCCTATGCCTTCTTTCTTGATGCCTGTTGTAAGTGACATATTCATCACCTACGTGTTCACGGCCCTCTAAGTCTTCTGTTGCACTAATTGTCTTTAGTCACAAGCTGGCAAGACTAAATCTTTGATACCACTATAATGTTCCTGACTTGGCTAGTCTAGGAAACACTGCTAATGTGTGTGTAGGATCAGCATATAAATGATCATACAAATAATAGACGCGACAAAGGACTACAAAGTTTGTATTATGATATCTCTATGGATTACAAAATGGTCAAATGCAGCTGAATAGATTGACAATACTTGACTAGATCAACAAACAAAGGATCCTAGCCGGAATACAAATAACCCACTGTGACTGAATAAAATAACAACACTCGGCTAGATCAAAAGACTAAAGGATCTTAGCCGAAATACAAATAAGTAACTAAAAGATAATACCCAAAATATGGGAGCATTGTGGAATCAATGAAGAATGATGGAAGACCTGGATGATCTTCCCGGTGACTAGGGTGTGTCTTTCAACACCGAAATTAGCCAACTGGTGTCTTCCTCCTGGAATACACTGAACTATCTCTCTTGAGATGCGCCTCTTCTCCTCAATGACAAGTCATAATCTGCATAATGATGAATTAGGTCACTGGCCCTTCCTTTATAGCTTTCCAAAACCCTAAATCATGCTGAAACCCTAATTCACTGTTGACTTCCAAAACCCTAAACCACTGTTGAAACCCTAATTCACTATTGACTTCTATTTTTAGCTCATAATGACTTAAAAGCACTTTTAACCCTTTTTAGCTCAATGTCACTTTTCGAATATAACACCTGTGACTAGAGTGACCTCTAGTAACCTTGTTTACCCCTCTTTGGCCTTGGCTATAGTCTAACGGGGTGGTTTAGACCATTAAGCCTCCTCTCTGGTGCTCCTATTTGGAAAGGGACATTACACCCTAGGGGGTATGCCCGTCGCCAACAATGGTAGACCAAGAAGTGATAGAAACATGGGTTACTAAGGATACAAAGATGCAAAGGGTGATCCTTGAAGCCATCAAGGATCGTCTAATCCTACATGTTGCAAAAAAAACAAGATCTAAGGAGATGATTGATGTCCTTGTGTCACTCTTTCAAGGTGAAAATATGAGTCAGAATATTATCCTCAAAACCAAAATCATAGAATGCAGAATTTCCACCTTAGACAATGTAAACAGTTATCTTATAAGGATCACACATATATGTGACCAGCTTGCAACTATAAGAGAAACAATACTTGATGCAGAATTTGTAAATGTTGCTCTGAATTGGTTCTATAAGGCTTGGGAACCATTCATTATGGGAATATTTGCTAGAGAGAAACTCCCCAAGTGGGAGAGAATTTGGGATGACTGCATTTAGGAGGAGACTCATAAATAATCCATATCTGGCAAGCAAGGATGAGGTGCAACAAATGAAAACTTGGCCTTAGTTAGAAAAACCAAGAAAGGAAAAGGAAAATTTTCCAAGAAGGGTATCAGTTAAGGAGAGGGACAACAATATGGGCAGAAAAAAGATATGAGAAAGATAAAATACTATATATTCCATAAGAATGGCCACTTCGCTTCTCAGTTTCCATGGATAAAGAAAGGAAAAGGAATGTCACGGATAGTTGCAGCGAGTGCAGAGACATAGTTTAACAAACTTGCATCCAAGTTCGAGAATGATTGTGCATTCATTTATTTCCTTTCGACCAGCACTACTCCTAGTGGTGCATGGTACTTGGATAGTGGCACATCCCACCACAGGATAGAGGCTATATATATGTTCAGTATTTTTTCATAGGATGACTTAGATCTACACATTCATCTTGGCAATAATACCAAGTATGTAGTGTGGGGTCAGGGGACAATGCAGTTCCATATTGAGTTAGGGGGGTCATTTGATGTGCAAGAGGTACTTTATGTATCTAGACTGAAGAAGAACCTATTGTACACCTCAGTAATCGAGAACAAAGGTTATGAGGTGAAATTTCAGAACGGGAAGGTATCCACTAACCCAGAGGGAGCTATTTCAGACACTGCTTTGAGGATTGGAGTTCAGGATGGAAACCTTTATAGACTTTAGGACCATCTTTCACAAGAAGTGTTGCACACCAGTGAGATATTGTGTGATCTATGGAACATGAGGATGGGTCATCTCCATCACATAACTCATGGGTTTTCCCAGAGAAATGGAATAGACTACGAGGAGATTGTTTCTCCTATAAAAAAATAATCCTCGATTCGAGCATTTATCTCTATAGCATATGAGATGGGATGTCACATCCATTAGATGGATGTGAATACCAACTTCCTGAATGAAATAATTGAGGAAGGGATCTACATTGAGAAAGTGCAGGTCTTTTAGGTTCATGACAAGGAGACATGTGAATGTAAGATTAAGAAAGCCCTATATGGGCTCAAATAGGCACCTAGGACCTGGTACTCCAGGAATGATAGTTATATGCAGGGCATGGGCTTCAACAAGAGTGAGGCAGATCCCAACCTATACTCTTGTTGGTTGGATTTGAGATCCTCATCTTGGTGGTGTATGTGGATGATCTCATTCTGATAGGTGAAGAGGGTGTGATTGTAGGTTGCAAGTCAAATCTAGCATCAAATTTTAAGATGAAGGACATTGGGCCGATGCGTTATTTTTTGGGACTTGAGGTTTGCTAGCGATCGGGTGAGATCTTCCTCAAACAGAGAAGTAAACTTTATAGATCCTGAAGAGATTTAGGATGCAGAATAGAATATCAATGGCCACTCCAATGGTGACCAACCTAAAGAAGATTGTCTCTTCAGTTTCATAGTTGGCAGACTCTAGACAATACAAGCATTTCATTAGCTCATTGATGTATCTGGTCAACACTCGATCATATATATGTTTTGTTGTTAACACCTTAAGCCGGTTCATGGTGAAGTCGAGGGAGGTTCACTGGGTGGAAACAAAGCACGTGCTCAGATAATTGCAGGGCACATTAGGATATGGATTGCATTGCTTTGGTGGAGATGGTTTGAGGTTGCAGGGGTTCTCTGATTCATATTGGGAAAGACTTGATATAGATGGGTAAAATCATGAATCTGGGTAACACTTTCGTGACAATTGGGTCTCCAAAATTTCTAGCGGCAATTTTTCGGCCGAACAAATGTTTCTTTCGGCCGAAATATTTTTCGGCCGAAAATTTTCACGTTAAATTTAACGGTGCCCTCGAAATTCGTGTGCAATGTTTTTTGGATGAATTATTTTCCCGTGGTAAGCATATTTCGGCCGAAATAATTTTCGGCCGAAACGTTTGTTTTTAACGGATTCCGTTAAAAACTAGGTTTCGGCCGAAAGAATATTTCGGCCGAAAACTTGAAAATGAGACTGTTTGCAGGAAACTACAAATTCTCTCCATCTTACTTCATCTTTGGAGGTAGCGGGCTCCTACAAATACTCATAATTTAGTTTGAGAATCGATACCAACATTTTTAAAATTTAATCTTCTTTCATTGGGTATAATTTGTTTTCATTTTCATTGTTTTTATCTAATTTTATTTAATTTTGTAAAAAAATCACTGCATAATATTTTTAGGTGAGATTATGATTTAGTGAAATGAAAAATCCATATCTCCAAAAATACACAACGGAAAATTATGGAAAATTTATATTCATAATTGTTAAACTGTTCTCTTCAAAAGGGTATTTTTATATTTTACTTTTAAGTAAAAATTAAGATAGATACAAGGTGTAGAAAAACACGTGTTTAAAATATGCAACGTTTTCATCTTGGTCAACTTCAAAAAATTATAGAAATTATAATATTCATCCGCTAGATTCAAAATTATAGTCATATTAAAATAGAGTCTCTGTAGATTGTTGCAGTATATTTCATTTCTTAAAAACATAAGTTTAATAATAGATACATTGTTGTGGAAAACAATAACTCATTATCATTCCTTCCATGTTTAAGAAACATACTGTTAAACAATTGTCAAATTGACATATCAAATCTTGATAAAAAAAAATTGAAAAATAGTCATTAGAAATATAACAAAATTATTCACAAGTTTTGTTTTTACTGTAAAGTGAAATTCTAAATAAAAAAATACTTTTGTATGCCGGAAGTTGAAGAACTTGTGAAAATAAGTATTTTTGGTCATAAAACAAGAAAAAGTGTTACCCATCTTCATGATTTTACCCAGATCGAAAGAGAACTTCTGGGTGTTTCTTCAGTTTAGGGTCAATAGTCATTTCCTGGTTCAACAAGAAGAAGACTTTAGTAGCACTGAGTTCAACAAAGATAGAGTACATGGTGGCCATTCTAGCTAGTATTGAAGTCATCTCGCTTCACAAGCTACTCACGAGATTGTTTGGTCAGGAACTTGAGCCGACATTGATCCACTGTGATAACCAAAGTTGCATCAACTCTCAGAGAATCTACTGTTTCATGACAGATCAAAGCACATTGAGATAAGGTACCACTTAATCAAAGACAAGGTATAGAAGGGAGAAGTTTAGATCCAATGTATTCTTATAGGGGAGCAAATGGCAACCATTTTCACCAAGCCCTCGGCCAAGGGAAAGTTCGTATGTTTTTATAGACAAGCTTGGAGTGGTGGAGAATGTATTCCTCACTAAGAGGGAATGTTAGTGTTTGTAGCTCAGACAAGTATTTCCATAAGGTTGTCTACATGAAAAAATCATCATCAAATGCATCCTATATTTTCCTAAAATTCACTTTATTAATTTATTGATAAAGTGATTTTTTTTTATAAAGTGACTTTTAATTGTTATTTAATGACTAAGTTAAAGTTAGTTAATGGTTTAATTAAAATAGAGTCGTTGATATCATGACCTAATATTGACCATTGATATTAGGTAAATCGCTTAAGACAAAAGACAAAGAGGGTAACGAAAAATACACAAAGATTTTTTTTCATTTCACAAGTCACGTGAGGTGAAGAGGAAAAAATAGATCTGATATTTCAACTTGGAAAGAAAATAAAAAACATCAACATGCTTCCAAAGGTCGATCTCACACTTCCTGAGGAAGCATGGAAATCGAGGCAACACGTCGTTTGAGGTAGCATGGTTTTCAAGGCAACATGTCTTTTGAGGAAACACGATTTTCGAGGTAGCACGTCTTTTGAGGAAGCATGGTTTTTGAGGTAGTACATCTTTTGAGGAAGCATGTCTTTCAAGGTGGCATATATTTCAAGGAAATTGCATTTATTGCAGCACGTATGGATCTATACAGATCTATACTGATAACCTCAGTGATTGGCAATACACAAATCAAGACAACATTGTGGTTCAAGTTTGAAGATTTGGTTTGTGGTTTTAAATTTCTTAGATTGATTTTCCCCTTGAAAGGAGTTATTGTAAGTTCTAATGTTGAAGAACTGATTATTGTGTATTGTGTGATTGTTTTTCTCATTTTTTATGTTGCATGCAAGAGTTAATTATTTCGACAAAGTATTTAGATCCTATCTATTTAATAGTTAGGTGATATAGAAAAATTAACATGAAGTGTGCATGTTAAATTGTAATAATTTAGGAGTCAAAATCCTATGTAGGAATTTTAATTAGTTGTTTAGATTTTTTTCCATAAATTATTTATTATGTTATATATATTTTTATTAAATTATTATTTAAAATATTAATTTTATTTTTTTTTTAATTTTGATTGGTGACTACCATTAATTATAATTTTTTTATAGTATTTAAAATATATTTTGAAAATATACAATTAATTTAAAAATATAAATTACCAGTTCATAAATTAACCCCCTTCCTTTCTGTCTTTTTCATCTTTGGTTCATGGTGTCTTTTCATTTATTAGTCCCTCCCCTTCCTTTCTGTCTTTTTCATCTTTGTTCCATGGTGTCTTTTCATTTATTAGTCCCTTCCCTTGGGGCTAGTAGGGACTAATACTAATCTATTTTAAGTTGTTCTATAAAATTGACAGTTGTTCTATAAAATTTTATTCTTTTAACCAAAGTTTTTAAAAAATCATATAATTTAATTTCCACTTCTTATTTGGCTTCTTCCCGAGACATAAGGAGAATTATTCTTGAAGCACAAGGAGAATATAGTTTGGTTTATCTCATACTTTTGTGGACTCGTTTTTGTCAAACGAAATAATGCTAGAAATGAGTCTTGCATTACTTCTTAACAAATGTTATGATCTAATGCACATGTCATAATATTCCATGGTAATGCTAGAAATGATTATGGCATTACTTCTTAACAAATGTTATGATCTAATGCATAGGTCATAATATTCCATAGCACATTTGTTGCCACCTATGCCGCCACCATGCAAAGCTACACTATCTTGCAAACCTATTTATAGTCCTTCGCAATCTCATACATTTTCTTATGTGTTCAATTTGATACCTCTTATTTCTCTTCTTTACATGCTCCTCTTCTTTACCTGCTCCTGCACACACACGGGACACACAACCTCCTCTCCAATTTCCCTATTAAATATTTGAAAAAACTCATCTAATGTGGTAACATGCAACCATTCTGTTAGTATTTTCACTTGCCTGCATCATGCAACATCTAATGTGGTAACATGCAACCATTATGTTAGTATTTATGCTTGCCCACATCATGCAATAAAAGTCTCAGAATAATGAGGAACCCCACGATCGAAAAAAGATAATTTAATTTTGGACCTCCAATACTGTGATGATCAGTTACATAGAAGATAACTTCTCTTTGTAGGTTCCAGTTAATGAAAATTGCATCTATGTATTCAAAATATATAAAACTTTCATTTGTGTACTCAAAATGAAACTTGTATCTATGTATTCAAAATATTGCAGTATGGTAGAAGAACTAAGTAATATTTCAATTTTCATAAGTAAGGTGAGTTGAGGAGGAAGGCATGCCAGACTTCACTTGGGAGGTCGATCACTCACCTTGGATTGTGATATCTACTCCATCGAATACTAAACCCTTCTATAGTTGGGAGACAATAATCTACAAGAGACAAATAGACCCAATAATTCTCCCATCTGCTTATGTTATTTTGTTTGTTGTTAGAAGTGCTCACACATATTTCCCTTCTCTGTAAAAAAAAATAGAAATGGGAACTTCTCTATTTATTGTCCATTGATTTGGCTATGAAGCATAATTGTAAACTCATCCATTGCAAACTAATATTTTAGAGGACAACAACCACCAAAATTTTATCCAACAAGCATTATATTGTGAAGATAAAGTTGCCCCTAAAATGTCCACCAACCGATTTAGCTATCTTGCACCATTTTTATTCTGCAACCTTTATCATTCAAAGGAATAAGACCATTAGCAAAGAGGGTACATTTTCCCAGTGTAGGAAGGTTACGTCTTCCAAGTGCAAAAGCGGATTGTTTGTTTATCAAAGAACACTTCTTTCAACCTCAATTCGAGATGAAAGTTTGAGTTGCCAAGGTTGTCTTTCTATGTTTTGCATGCCTTATTCCTACCCAAACTTCTTGTTATCAAGTCCAGTCCAACTCTATTTGATTTGGGTTTTTCTTAAGAGTGATTTCTGCCATGTTTTCCAACATTAAAAGAAACACCAAACAATTAGTGAATTTGAGAACACTAGCAATCTCTGAAAAATGGAAACTAGAACTAGTAGGTTGAAGAATGTAAAAAGAAAAAAAAGAGGTTATAGTATTTATTTGACGGCTCAACTATAGCTTTTATCTCAAACAAAACAGGAAACATTAACACTCTCTCCTTTCTTAGAAACCCAATTAAAAACAATATCTTTGCAACAAGAATCTTCCTGCAAGCACCCACCATATGACTCTAGATCTAAGAGCCATATTGTTTTCAGGTGGAAATACTCATCTTGGGTTTGTAGGGGAGCATGACTATTTTCTCAACTTATTTTTTCTTCCCCCAAATCCAAATAGAAAACGAGATTTCTAGAATAGGACAACATACATGAGTCATAGGCTCTGAGGATTTTTCAAGATGCATAAACGATTATGAGCATAGATTTTTCTAGTCTATGCTTCTTCAAAAATCCCGAAAGGAAATAAGATTTTAAATCCCAAAATGAAATAATATTTTTCTCCATGCCTCACTCACTCTTCTTATCCAGATCCCATCCCCTCCAAATAGCTAGGTAGATAGTATCTCCCTTCCTATATGAATTCAATGAGATCCATTGCAGCAGTCGAGCTATCATCAATCACATAGCTCATGTCTTTCTACCCACCTTTCTGTTTATGCAGCTTTTCCCTCCATGACCATTTACTTGACAAGATCTACATCCAAATAGACTTTTGAAGCTGCATCCAAACAAACTTTTGAAGGTGCGGCGGCTATGGTTTTTGGTCAGCCTATGGTAAAAACACGTGTTGAGGTTGTCAGTACACTTGCATAGAAACATTGAACAAGTGTCAAGGTTTATTTTTACAAAGAATGTGTGTCCACTAAAGGTAAAGGGGATAGGGACCTGCATTGGCATCATACAATTTTCAGTTTAATTACGCCGATAAGTGCCCCCCCTATTCGAATTGATGGTTTAGTCAACCTTTTAATTACAATTTCCAATCTTGTGGCCAATAATTAAATATGCCATCATATTCTTCATCTTACACTCAAATCAATGAATGTGATTTAATGTTGATAACTTTCTGGCATTTTTAAATGCAACAGTAAACATGTTTTCTTTTTCACATTTATTTTTTAAGATTAATAAATTACTAAGCTCAGTTATCAATAGCCACGAAGCATAATTTAGCAAATCCAAGAAAAATTACTTTAGTTTTAACATTTACAAGACTTGGTATGGAGAATGGAATGGACATGGAGGGGAGAGCAATAGTTTGTCATTTACTTTTTATTTTTTAACAATTTGTTTTTACTGTGTACCATATCTCCCAGGTGTGGGCAGACAAATGTAAATCTTTCACATGGTAATGGAGAATCTGAAGCGTGGTAATGGAGAATGTAAGGCATCCCATTTACCATTTACTTTTAAATTTTTGACAATTTATTTTTTACTCCTACCCGATTGAAGGCATGGTAATGGAGAATGCAAGGCATCCCATTTGTCATTTACTATTTAATTTTTAACAAATTCTTTTTTACTATGTAAGATATCTCCCTTACTGTACAATTTCGTTTTTACTGTGTAAGATATCTCCCTTGCTGTGTACCATATCTCCCATACAACTGCGGACGTTTATGCAAGTAAATATTGCACCTGGTAATGGATAATGTGAGGCTTGGTAATGGAGGATGCAAGGCGTCCTAAAATGACATGGAAGGTGAAATACATTAATGAATATAGATCTGTAACCTTCTGGTGTTCCTTCATAGTAAATTAATATAGATCCATAAACTTCTTGCATTACCTCATAGTAAATGTATTGTTATCATAGGTCATCCACATGCTTCCTGCAACTCCCAATCTCAGTCGAGAGGTGCGTCGGGCATTCGGGCATGATATTTTTTCTTTTTATATGTGTATTAGATACCAGCTATGTATGGATCTATTAATATTTTTGTTTGGAATTGGTGTGTTCTTGTGCAGTTACGGTAATAGAATGGGGTGACATTGTGTCTGTGCATGATGTCAGAGGACACTCGTTATTATCATTTCCATCAAATTCGTCCATTGGTATGGGAAACATTGATGGAGGAATTGTCTCCTTCGAGGCAGAAATCGTAGATGGAGACCCTATTTAATCCACTAAATTTGGTGAATGCACATCCTCACCATCCTCATTGAATACATAATATGTGTTATAATATTGGTTATTGTCATTGACGTCAACCCTAGTCATGGGTTTTGGACCAAAAGATTGTTGAAGGTATTTGGACATGAAGGACAATGCACATGTTGATACAACACCCATGGATGGATATTATACATCATGTTGTTTCTGGTGGTATGTAGAACGTCACATGGATCCTCATGGTTGAGGAGAAATGAATTTTTGAAGATGACAAAGTGAATTGAAGACAGAAGTACATGTAGGCCCTGAAGATAATTAAATAACAGAATTACAAAATAAGAAAGTGTCAGGTCCGCCCTAATGTTAAAAGGAAGTGACATAAATGGTATAAATAAATATCATACATTCATTTGAAACACAAGTCAAATTTTAGAGGAAATCAGAAGTAAAGAAGGTCGGATTTCAAGGGAGGATGAAGTCTTTTGGTGATGTGTTCTAATGTATGTTATTTTCAGGTCATCTTACCATTTTCGCTATAACTTTTTTTCTAGAACGATTCAGATGGTGAAATTGCTATGGTTTTGAGAATACATATCAAGGTATCTGTGGTAAATTTTTTAGCTCTTGATTCACTATAATTATGGAGATACACTTTGTGGAAGATAGGGATTTTGACCAGTCCTAAAGCTAGTCAATAAACAAGTGTTCTGGGTAAAACAATAATAACTTATTCATAGAGAATCCAAATAAAGTGGGACAAATTACATTGGAAATAGTACGGACTAGGGCATTCTGTACAAGTTTGGTCTCCTGAATAAACCAGAATTGAACAAATTCTACCATTCTCTCTATAATTTCTTTTTGGGTGGAAGCAAGGGGCAATAATGGAGAGTTAAATCCTCTCCTGATATTGGAGGATTGTATCTTCCTCTTGGAGGTTTATCCCTCCCTTTACATTTGGAAGCCGTATCTAGCTTTGGAAGTCATTACTTCCCTTAAACAATAACTATTGATTATTTCTCATATATTGTGCATGATGTATTGTGGTGTATTGGTGTAACTCTTATACTATTTTTCATTTCTCATTGGATATAGTTGAATGGTTTAAGTATAAGTTGAAAAATTGTTTTAAATTGTACTTGATATTGATTCACCCCCCTTAGTATCAACAATTGGTATCGGAGCAGGTTGCCTTCAAAACAGTTTAACCACTGGAAGGAAAATCTTGAGTAGAGATGGATGACCATGAACACATTTCAAATGGGATTCAAGAGGGAAGAAATTATGCATACTAGAGTGATAGAGTGAAAACTTACCTAATGCATTTGGGAGTAGACATTTGGTACTCAGTTGTAAATGGCTATGTAATCCCAAATAATGCTCCAACCGATCCAAATGAGAAGAAGCTTATGAGTTGTAATTCAAAATCCAGACATATTATTCTAGTAGCATTGGCACCAACCATTACTAGCAAAGTGATGGGATGCAACACTGCTAAAGAGGTATGGGACAAACTCAAGAGTATCTACAAATGTAATCCAAAAGTTAAGCAGGTCAAGCTTCAACGACATAGAACAAAATTTGAAAATTTGAAGATGAATGAAAAGGAAGATATTGCAACCTATCTTCTTAGAGTTGATGAAGTTGTTAATGCTGTAAGAGGATTAGGTGAAGATCTCGATGAATCATTAGTTTTACAAAAAAATTTGAGATCGCTTCTCTTGAAGTATGATGCTAAGGTCTCCACCATTGAAGAAACTAGGGACTTGACCAAAATGACAATGGATGAATTACATGAGTCTCTTATAGAATATGAAAGGAGAACAGGTACAGAAAGTGACCAGCCAAGCAATGAAGCAGCCTTTAAATCCATAAAGAAGACAAAAGTCAAGGATAGTGACCTTGATGAAGAAATAGAAAATTTTGTAAGAAGGTTTCATAAGGGAAGTGGAAGATACAAAGGTAAGTCTCCTCTAAAATGCTTTAACTGTGGTAGAATAGGACATATTGTTTAAAACTGCTACTATAAAAAAAGAAGTCTCAACAATAAAAAAATATTCTACTCCAAGGATGATGACATCTCCTCAGATGAGAGTGATGAAGAAGATAATTATGGAGGAGAAGTCCTCTTCATAACCCAAGAAACCCAGGATGATGATCACACAAATTCTAAAGAAGAAGAAATCATTTGTGAAGAAGATTCAGATGAAGAAACCAACCTTGATTCCTTTTGGGAATACAAAGACAATGTAGAGAGTGAACAAGAAGATGAGAATCTTGAAAAGTTGAAGCATGTTGAAACTGAAAATAGCAAGCTTAGAAACACAAACATAATACTAAAAGGTGAATTGAGTAGTCGTGAAGAAGAGAATTACAAGCTTGAAAATATCATTAATAGCTTGAAGGAACAATTAGAAGATTATGAGAAATTGAAAGGAGAATTAGATCACACAAAAGGGGAGCTACTATTGACAACAGAAAAGTTGAAGAAGTTCGAAAAATTAGATGAGATCCTTAGCAATCAAAGATCTCCAAATGACAAGACAGGACTAGGATACAATGATAGTTTGAAGACAACAAAACAAGAGAAAGAATATGAAAATGATGAAACCAACAATCCAGAACAAGTTGAACAACAAGATAGAAGACTAGAAGATAGAAGATCCTCTCCCATCAGATATGAAAGAAATAATTATGAAGGAAACTACAGAAGAATAGATCATGAACCCATATGGACCACACCACAAAGAATATCACTTACTCCCAGGTATCAAAATTTCTTTCTTGGACATTGTTATACTTGTGGAAATTTTGGACACAAAGCAATCGATTGTAGAATCAATGAAAGGAATAACTATGCAAGCTACATGAATGGTGAAAATAGTAGATATGGAAATGATCATAGACCTATCAACAAAAATTATAATCCATTTGACCCATTAATGGATCAAAATATTGCATGTTACAAGTGCAATAATCTTGGTCATAAAGCACGAGATAATAGAGAGATGAAGGAAGATAATCATATGCCAAATGTCTGTATACCAACTGCAACATGGAAAAGGAAAGAAATTCCACAAAATGAAAACTATCAAATAACATTGGTCGCTAAAGAATGCAAAGAAGAAGATGAATGGTTCATAGATAGTGGGTGCTCATCTCATATGACCAGAGATCAAAGAAAATTTTTCATCTTCAAGAAAAAGGGTGGAAATGTTACATTTGGAGATGACTCATTCACTAAAATACTTGGAAAAGGAATTGTAAAGCTTCGAAGTGAAAAAGTAAAAGCAGGAAAAGTCCTATTAGTTGAAGATCTGAAGCATAATCTCCTTAGTGTCAGAAAAATATGTGATCAAGGATACACTCTTACATTTGACTCTCGAAAATGTAAAATCAAAGAAAATAACTCAGGAAGATTGGTTGCAATTGCAACAAGAAGACCGAACAACATATACATCCTAGACATGAAGAAGAGAGAGAAGATAGAAGCCACAAAAAAGGATTCCAATGAAGAAAAAGTCCCAAAGACAAAAAATAAAGATGAAGTATTATTGAGTGCCACATGTTCAAGGGGGGCAGCCCTAAAGAAGAGAGTTACCTTTTTTCATTAAACTAATGGGGAGAAGCCCTACCCTTTGCCATTCATGTCAAAGGGGGAGAGAAGTTGGGATCATGATTATAAGGGGAGCATGAGTGTTTCCATCAATGACAAAGGGGGATATTGTTGGAAGATTGGTTATTGTCATTGATGTCAATCGTAGTCATGGGTTTTAGACCGCAATATTAATGAAGGTATTTGGACATGAAGGACAATGCACATGCAGATACAACACCCATATATGGATAGTATACATCATGTTGTTTCTGGTGGTATGTGTCACGTCACATGGATCCCCATGGTTGAGGAGAAATAAATTTTTGAACATGACAAAGTGAATTGAAGAAGGAAGTACATGTAGGCCCTGAGGATAATTAAAGAACAAAATTACAAAATAAGAAAGTGTCAGGTCTTCCCTAATGTTAAAAGGAAGTGACATAAATGGTATAAATAAATATCATTATACATTCATTTGAAACACAAGTCTAATTTCAGAGGAAAACAGAAGTAAAGAAGGACGGATTTTAAGGGAGGATGAAGTCTTTTGGTGATGTGTTGTAAGGTATGTTATTTTCAGGTCATCTTACCATTTTCTCTATAACTTGTTTTCTAGAATGATTCATATGGTGAAATATATATGGTATTGAGAAGACATATCAAGGTACCTGTGGTAAAAGTTTCATCTCTTGATTCACTATAATTATGGAGATACACTCTGTGGAAGATAGGGTTTTTGACCAGTCTTGAAGTTAGTCAATAAACAGGTATTCTGGGTAAAACAGTAATAAATTATAGAGAATCCAAATTAAGTGGGACAAATTGCATTGGAAATAGTATGGACTGTAGTTTCTTGTGTGCTAGTTTCAGAATCTGATGTTAAATATTGAGCGTGGGACATTCTGTACAAGTTTGGTCTCATGAATAAACAAGAAT
>ML778110.1:810171-832025 GCA_009831015.1 Picea engelmannii | reverse complement strand
TCATTACTTCCCTTGAACAATAACTATTAATTATTTCTCATATATTGTGCATGGTGTATTATGGTGTATTGGTGTAACTCTTATACTATTGTTCATTTCTCATTGGATATAGTTGAATGGTTTAAGTATAAGTTGAAAAAGGTCTTAAATTGTACTTGATATTGATTCACCCCCGTCTCAGTATCAACAATATGTTGAAGGAGGGTTCATACTCATCTTCTTCTAGGTTGTTATCGTAGATGAAGTAGAGTCTCCATTATGTAATATTACTGTAATACATTGGGGAAATGCAAATGAAAAATAAGTTTATGTGTCCGTCGATTCATACTCTAATTTTGATGAATAATTTATTGTATAGTCTATCTCTAATGAATTCGTCGATTCATACTCTGATTCTAATGAACAATTTATTGTATAGTATGTATCTGACGAATCTGTGGATTCATACTTTGATTTTGATAAACAATTTATCGTAACCTACATACAATACTTCATAGTAAAAATTTATGGTAACCTACATAGCATCCTTAATGAGCAAAAAAAAAATTGGTTGATAACCTACATAGGGTACTTCATTTCACCTTACATTCCTAAAATTGACCTCATTGTCATTAAATTGACAACTATGAAAAGAGTTTGTTTGCATAAATTGAAATAAAATATATAGGTTAAGATATATGAGTTAAAATATACGGGTTATGATTATTAGGGTTAGGGTTGATTAATGTAGTTATTATTAATATAAAGGGTGTTGGTTGTGTTATTTATTATTACTTAATAATAATAATAATAATAATAATAATAATAATAATAATTGTTAATATTATTAATAATATTTTAATTCACAATGTTTAAATGATTTATTTACATATATTGAAATAAAATAGATAGGTTAAGATATATCAGTTAAAATATATGGGTTATGATTTTTAGCGTTATGGTTGATTAATGTAGTTATTATTAATATAAAGGGTGTTAGTTATGTTAGTTATTATTAATAATAACAATAATTGTTAATATTATTAATAATAACAATAATTGTTAATATTATTAATAATATTTTAATTGACAACCATGAAATGAGTTAGTTTTCATATATTGAAATAAAAGATATAGGTTAAGATATATGAGTTAAAATATATGGGTTATGATTATTAGGGTTAGGGTTGATTAATGTAGTTATTATTAATATACAAGGGTGTTAGTTGTGTTAGTTAATATTAGTTAATATTAGTTAATAATAATAATAATAATAATAATAATAATAATAATAATAATTGTTAATATTATTAATAAAAATTTATATTAATAACCACATTAATATATAATAATACTTTATTAAATTCATAAATAAAGTATTAATAATACTTTATTAATTATTCGTTATTATATTTATTAAAAATATTATTATTACTTTAGTGTTATTATACATAACATATAGTAATAATTATTAATAAATAATAAAATTTATTATTAACTATATTATTAGTGATTATTATTAGTTATTATTAATATACTTAATTAGTTATATTATACCGAGTTAAGGATGTGTATGTATAATATACATACACTTTATACAATAATTATTAATTAATCATAATAATTAACTGTGTCAACAATAATTTGTTAATAATATATTAAGGTCAATTGTTATTAAGGTTGTGATTATAAGACTTTTTTAAAAAAAGTTTGGGAATATGGTTTAAACCTTGTGTGGAATTTATTATTTTCAATATACGTGCTTTAATGAAAGTTTTATGTGTGGGAGACTTGATTTGTTAATTATCCCACCCATGATAAATAAAACCAATGAAAAATATATAGCAATGATATATATAGATGTATAATGGTCATAGCTTGTATCATGGTACAATGTATACACTCAAAGCTTGTATAAAAGAAGTTTATTTCCATTAAATTTTCTTAGAACAAATATAAATTATCATTTGTAACATATAAATCAAGTATATTTGTTATGAATGTCCTTAGAATAATATAACTCATCACTTGCAAAGTTCTAAATGATTTTCTATCAATGTTCTACTGAAAAGTATAAACTATAAATTATTTTCTATCAATGTCCTTAGAACCAATATAAATCAAGTAGATTTACTGTCAATGTTCTTAGAACAAATATAATTCACCATCCACAAAGTTAAATATGATTTGTTATCAATGTCAGTAGAACAAGTATGATTCTAAGTTTCCTTCTATGTACTACAAACAAAAATGGATGTTGCAACATGCCGAACATAGTAATGTTGCAATGTGACGCAATATGATGAACATATAATGTTGCAATGTGATGCAATATGATGAACATATAATGTTGCACGGACATTTAATGTGTTACAATGTGACGAACATGTTGCAATGTGATGAAAATGTTGCAACAGATAATGTGTTGCAATGTGACGAACATATAATGTTGCAATGTGGCGCAAATATCATGTTGTTGCAATGTTATGGAAATATCCTTTCATCACAATGTGACACAAATATCATGTCATCGCAATGCGGTGACCATAGCATTTTCATCACAATGTGACAAACATAGCCTTGTTTTCACATTGTGACGAACATGGTCTCCTCATCATAATGTGATGCAAATATCATGTCATCACAATGTGATGCAAATATCATGTCATATAAATGCGACGACTATAGCCTTGTCATCGAATTATGACGAACATGGCCTCCTCATCACAATGTGACACAAATATCATGTCGTCGAAATGTCATGCAAATATCATGTCATCGCAATATGATGAAAATATCTTGCCATCACAATGTGACACAAATATCATATTGTCACAATGCGACGAACATAACATCGGCCCAATCAATGCATTAAGGCTATGTTCAACCTAGGCTATTTACTAAGACTATGTTTGACCTAGGCTATTTTATAAGGCTATGTATTAATACTTTATTAACGTATTACTAAGGTCAGTAAAGTCAATGCATTACTACTTTATTAATGTATTATTATAATGTATTAGTGTATTAGTACTTTAGCAATGTATTAATAAATCAATACAACACATTATTAAAGTAGCAATTAATTAATAAGTTACATTATACATTAATGAAATTTAATAATTTAATTTAGACATTACATTAATGTAATGATGCATTATTTATGTATTAGTACTTTAATAATGTATTACTACTTTGTTAATGTTTTAATGTATTAATAGTTTAGCAATGTATCAATTAATAATGTATTAATGTATTAATTAATTAATACTTTACAATATCCATTATTGTATTAATCTCATCCATAGTGATGGCCATGGCTAGCCATGATCTTCTACATACAACAATTGTCAAACATGGTTAACCATTGTGAACCATGCTCAACCAAGGTCAACCATAGTGAAGTTCTAGGGAAGTTAAAAATTGTCATGGTCAACAAAATTTAACATTGGTCATGGTCAACCATAGAGAACCATGACCATTGTCAATTCATGTATTAATACTTTAATAATGTATTATTAATGCATCATCCCAATTAATAACATAGTAATGTTGCAATGTGATGAACATAATAGCATCACAATCTGAAAAACATAGCAACGTCCCATTGTGTCGAACATAGCCTTGTCATTCCAATTTGACAAACATAGCCCCCCCATATCAATATGATCAACATGCCTTATAATCACACTATGACGAATATAGCCTTGTTGTTGCATTGTCATGAACATAGCCTCGTCATCGCAATGTGTCACAAATACCCTATCCTCGTAATGTGATATAAATATCATGTCATCATAATGTGATAAACATAGCCTCGTTTTCACAATGTGTTGAACATAGCCTTGTCTTTTCAACATGATGAACATAGCCTTGTCGTCGCAATGTGATAAACATTTCCTTATCATTGCACCATGGAAAATAAAGCCTTATTATCACATTATGAAGAGCATATCCATATCATCACACTTTGAATAACATAGCCTTATCTTCACACTGTGATGAAGATATCCTACAATGTGATGAACATAGCGTCTTCATCCAAATGTGATGCAAAAATCATGTCCTCACAATGCGATGCAAATATCCTATCGTCACAATGTGATGAACATAACCTTATTGTCGCTCTCTGTTGAACATAGCCTTTTGTTTCTATGTTTTGAGCATACCCCTGTCATTGAAATGTCACAATCATAGGCTTGTCGTTATAATGTGACGAGCATAGACTTGTCATCAGAATTTGATGAAGATAGCCTTCTTGTCTCTATGTAATGAACATATCCGTGTCATGGCAATGTGATGAACATACCCTCATCCTCACAATGTGACAAAATTTTAATGTCATTATAATGTGATGCAAATATCATGTTGTCACAATGTGATGCAAATATCCTATCTTTGAAATGTGAGGACCATAGCCTTATCGTGGCTATGTGACGAACATAGCCTTGTCTTCACATTGTGATGAACATAGCCTCTGCATTACAATGTGACTCAAATATCATTCCATCACAATGTGATGCAAATATCTTGTCATAGCAATATGATGCAAATATCATGTCATCGCAATCTAACGAAAATATCATGTCGTCATTATACGACGACCATAGCCTTGTCGATGCAATGTGACGAAAATATCCTTTTTGTCGCATTATGACGAATATATCGCCCTCATCACAATGTGAATCAAATATATTGTCATCACAATATGAGCAAATATCATGTCTTCACCATCAAGTTCTATGTCTTCTTCCTTTGAGCATTCTCATCATTCTAGCCATAAAGTCTCTTTTAAGAAACCATCATTAAATCTTGATGTAAAATTTTCTTTACCTATGTTTAATGGAGATGGTAATCCTAAAAATCTATATAACTAGATCCGACAGGTTGAAGTATATTGTCGTGTTCAACATATTGATGAAGAGGAAGTTAAAGTGAAACTGGCTTCTCTTCGATTGGAAGGCATTTCTCTTGTATGGTGGGAGAGAAAGCTTCAACACATAAGTAAGTGTGGTAATATTCTTTCCTCATGGTTGGAATTTAAATCAGCGATAAGGAAGCAATTTTATCCATTGCGTTATTTACATAAAGCAATGATAGAATGGAAAACTTTAAGGCAAAGTAAAGGTCAAACTGTACAAAGTTTCACAGAAGAATTTAGGAAGAGATATCTTGCATTAAACATTTCTTTGGATTCTTATGAAACTTTAATAAATTATATTGGCACACTTCAGAGTTATATTTGTCATACTTTTCTCTTGTTTAACCCCACTAGTCTTGAGAAAGTTTGTGTGCAGGCCGCTCACCTTGGGAACAGAGGAAACCATGTTCAAGAAGATCCCACAAAGAAACCTTCCAATCTCCCACTTAAACCTTTCAAGAAGTTTAAAAGGAAGGACAAGAATACCACCACAGTGACGAGAGAAGGAGGAAATCCATCTTTCACTCATTTCAATAAAAGTGGTCACAATGATGAAAAATTTTGGAAATTGCATCCAGAGAAAAGACCGAAATAGTTCGGGGGAAAGGGGAAGACAAAAACCATTTCTACAGTGCAAGAAGATCTTGGTTCTGATTCAAGAGATGAAGGAAAGATCACAGTGGTTTTCATACAAGGTAAATATTCCCTTCATGTAGTTCAATTTCCAATAATGAATCTCATGATGATGAACGAAAGAGGAATGAATTATTTCGCATAAGAGTTGTATCTAAACACACTAAGATAGATACATTATTTGATCTGGGTTCCCAAGTAAACCTAATATCTAAATCACTTGTCAAGAAGATGGGCCTTGAAACAAAACCACATATGAAGCCTTATCCTCTTGGTTGGGTATGTGATAAAGAAAAACTTAATGTCACCAAACAATGTAGGGTCAGATTTGTTATTTATTCAAAGTTGATTGATGAAGTGGATTTCGATGTTGTATCACTTGATATATGTGGCATAGTGTTGGGAATTCCTTATCTTTATGATAGAAAATAAGTCTTCTTTCATCATTAGAAAAAATACCACCTTACTAAGGGGGGAGTGCAATATATTGTTAGAGTTTACAGCATGAGGTTAAATACAACACTTATTAGTGCAGGGAAAATGAAAAGACTCATAAACACTAATAAGAGATGTGTACTCATGGTCGTAAGAGAGAAATATGTCAGGACATCCGATTCTTTCCAAGGATGTGATCCTTCCCATAAGAAGGAATTAGTTGATATTGTTTCTACGTACGATGATATTTTTTAGGAACCATATGGATTAGCTCCTAAGAGGTAAATCCAATGTGAGATACATCTTCAACAGGATTCTCCTCTTCCTAATGTGGGCATGTAAACGATGATAGTTGTGGAGATGAAAAATATCAAGAAGAAGGTACATGGCTTATTGGATCAAGGGGTCATCAAGCCCATTTCACCTCCTTGTGGTTCTCCAATCGTTATGGTGCCACAGAAATATGGCACATGGCGAATGTGTGTCGATTACCGGGCCTTATATAAAATCACGGTGAAAAATCAATACCCTCCTCCTCGTATAGATGATTTACTTGATCAATTAAAGAATGTTGTTTATTTCACTAAGTTGGATTTGCGCAGTGGATACCATCAAATCAAGGTTGTAGAACATGATGCATGGAATACTTCCTTTAAAACCAAAAATGGATTGTTTGAGTGGTTAGTTATTCCATTTGGGCTTTGTAATGCTCCAACAACTTTCATGTGTGTGATGAATGATGTATTTAGGCCTTTTCTAGATGAATTTTTGATTCATATTTAGACGACAATCTTATTTTTAGTAGGACTTGGGATGAACATGTGAGGCATGTAAAGAAAGTATTGGATACTTTTCAAAGGGAAAAGTTGTATGTAAAATTGTCTAAATTTGAATTTGGCAAGAATGCACTTATATACTTAGGTCATATTGTAGGACGAGGACAATTAAAGATAGATCCTTTCAAAATTGATGTAATTGTAAATTGGCCTAAGGTAAAAAGTGTAATCGATATCTAGATATTCTTAGGTGTAGTCCAGTATTGGAGGAGGTTCATTTCAAACTTCTCCCTTATAGCAGCTCTTTTTCATTCCTTAACCAGCGTGAAGAACACTTTTCAGTGGGAAGGAAATCAATAAGAATCTTTTGACACTTTGAAGGAGAATATCGGTACCACACGAGTATTAGCACTGTCGAATCTTCAACAACCTTTTGAGATCGAGAAATATTCCAGTGGATACACCATGGGTGCAATAATGATGAAATATTGTAATCATATCTATTACCACTCTGAAACTTTTAACCAAGTTGTTGTTAACTATCCTACATATGATAAATAGTTGTATGCATTAGTTCAAAGCCTAAAGAAATGGAAGCACTACTTGTTAGGGAAGGAAACAATCATACATGAATATCACCAACACTTACAGTATATCCAAGAACAAACCAAGATGCAACAATCTCGACACTATAGATGGATGGGTTTTCTACAACAATTTCATTTGGTAATCAAGTACAAAAAGGGTACAAGTAACAAGGAATTCGATATGCTTTCTAGACCTCCTATTACTTCTTCTATTATTTTGAAGTATACTTTTTTATCTCATGATATATATGTGGAACAATATGCCATTGATGAAGATTTTAAGGAAGTATATGAGAAGCTAACCCATGGTGCACAGGTAGAGAACTATTGTCTGCAGGGAAAACTACTCTACCATCTTGGAAAGATATGTATTCCTACAAGTGAACGAGTCCATGTAATACGAGAAGCTCACACTTCTCTTTTGTTTGGGCATTTTGGGGTAGGAAAAATTATGGCTCATTTGCATAGGTTTTGTTACTGGCCTCAAATGAAAGCAATTGTAACTTAATATGAAAAGGTGTGTGTGATGTGTTCTACTTGTAAGCCCAGTAATAGAAAATTGGGGCTACACTAACCACTTCTTGTTCCATTCCATCCATGGGAAAGTATCTGCATGGATTTTGTAGGGGGTTTACCAATGTCAAAAGGGGGTCATGACTATTTCTATGTTGTAGTGGATAGGTTCAAAAATATGTGTATCTTGATGCCATGTAAAAAGAAGATCGTTATTGAGCAGACTGTTAATATGTTCTTTCAGTATGTTTGGGTTCACTTTGGGTTACCCACATCTGTTATCTTGGATCGCGATACTCGATTCCTTGGGGATTTTTGGACAAGCTTGTGGTGAATGATGGACACCAAATTGAAGAGGAGCACTACTTTCCATCCACAGACCGAAAGACAGACAGAGGTGGTAAAACAAAAAGTGGTACTTTTTCTTCTAGGCTACTGCAACAAGCATCCCAAGTTATGGGATGAATATATACCCTATGTACAACATGCTTACAACCTAGCCTTACATTCATCCATTCATTGTTCACATTTTGAGACATGCTTCAGGTACCTACCTAAGGTTCCTTTGGAATTTATGTATGGGAGAGATGTCAATGCAAATGAAGAAATAACAGAGGTTAAATCCTGTGAGTTCATCCATAGGATCCAACAAGTGCACTAGGAAGTCAGGGAACAGTTAGAGAAAATTCAAGCAAAGTATAAAGATCGACATGACAAGCACAGGGTTGATCATCAATTCCAGGTTAGAGACCGGGTATGGCTTCACATCAACAAGGAGAGACTGAAGGGTGAAGGAAAGAAACTCAAACCCATTCGTTATGGACCCTTCACTATCTTGGAGAAAAGTGGTACCAATGCTTTTCGTCTGGATATTCCACCTTATATGTAGATTTACTCAGTTGTAAATGTAGAGAACTTGAAATGTTTTGAGCCTCCCATGATCATGGATCAGGATGAGGAATTTCCAATACCTTCAGTCGATTAGTTTTCTCCTGAGTACTTGGATGCATTAAATGAATATATAATCCTCGAAAGAAGGATGAGGACTTCACGCAGGGGTGATGTTGATTATCTTCGAGTAGGCTTAAAGGGAACACATCCAAGCAAGGCAAAGTTGATAGAGAAGGACAAAGCGAGAGAAGTATTCCCTCAATTATCTATTGATTGATGAAAGATTTTGGTGGTCCAAAAAATATCTCAGTGAGAAGGTGTGACCCAAAAAGTATCCAGAGAAGGCTAAGAACAACTCATAACTTGCAGAAGCAAATCAGGACGCTTAGAATGGCCTCAGTAGACAGAGAAAGCGAAAAGATTCAAAGTTCTCAAAACTTAGTGAAAATTACATTATCTCGAAGAGCATGTCACAAGATTTCTAATGGCACAAATGAATCGTCAAATGGAGTTATGGATCGAAAGATATTCACGGTTAAAGTTTGGTCAACTTAGCCCAGTCAGTAGGGGGATGAGTCAGCATCTGTACTGTTGATGTCAACATCCATACGGATGACATCAGCATCCATACAACACACGTGGAAGGAGAAGGAGGTAACACGTGTCATTATGATGTCAGCATGGTGATGTGGCAGCACCAGAGGTTGTCACGTGTCACCCAGATTTGGCACTTCTGGACCAATTCATGGACCAATAGGATTTTTCCACATGGTAGTCTATACTATCCGTATAGTGATGTGGCACTGACATGGCATGATGGCATGGAATGATGACTTGGCATGGCGACTTGGCAGTGATGTGGCATTCATACGATGACATGGCACTAACATGGCACACTGACAAAGCAGTGAATGACGTGGCCAAATGGGAGGTTGCTACTTGGCCCAATCAGAGGCTGCCATGTGGTAGTGGGAAAATTCCCAATGATATCTTGTATGCAAATTTTGAAAAACAAAAATGGGTTGGCATGTTCACCAAATATAGCAGACCACGCCAAATCTGGCCACATGACTATTCGACAGAGCTTTCAATAAAACCTTTTCCAAGTTATCAAAACAAACATTACACACACACACACACACACACACACACACACACACACACACATATATATTGTTTCAACTATAATGCTAAAAGGGGGAGGCTCGTGGGTTTGACCCCGGGACCTCCTCTCCACACTATGCCTTAAAACTCATGCAATAACCAATGGGCCAACGACCCATACATTGTAATGAACACTGTTTTTTTTACTTAAAAGTTGAATCTACTGATCGCAGAGAGGAGGTACACGTGTGGTATGTCTAGGGCATGTAGTTCGAGGCAAGTACAACATAATTAATTGTAGGTTGCAGTGGCACGAAAATTGAGACGAATTTCTTTTTGGGGCTGGGAGTGCCATAATCGGATGGAGGGATGGAGTCAATTTTGGGTAATTCAACACCACGAATTCAGTTGTGTTGTCAGTTTTCTGATCTGAGTATTATTTTTGCGACTTGATTTCAGAATGAGGTATACTTATGTATTTTTCCAAATTCTTTTGCTGATTTAATGAAAAGCCTACCCAATTGAGAGCAGGACCCAGAGACATAGTCCACCAGGGATGAACTTCGTTATCAAGTTTTTTGTGTTCAGATTTGATGCTTATGTCTCTTCATTATTGATCTTTTCCTTCTTTTTATGGTGCACTTTAATTTATGCTCATTTAATGCAATTCTTTATAAGCCACCCGATGAAAATATCCCGGATCATCCACAATCTCTCGTGTTTCCAGAAGTAATCATTCGGGAAGATTTCTTGAAGATTCTTTTCTTGATTATGGCATGCATGAAGCGTCTTCTTAACTTCTAGCATGCATTGGAAAAATTCAGACTGACATGCATTGGAAAAACTCGTATTGGTGTACGAACCTCATGTCATATATTGTGCAATTGTTAGAGCGTGCATAACTTCATTTGTGCGCACGCACGATCTTTACCCAAAAAGTTTTGCGCCAATAGTGTTGAACCTTATTAGTCGAGAGTGAAGCTAACTAAAGAGTGTGTTTCTTCCAAACTTAACATTACTCTCTATAGGTAGAATGTTGGTTTCCTTTTCTATTTAGCTCGTAGTCACCCTGATATTTCATTCATTGTAAGTGTTGTCTCTCAGTTCATGTAGGGTCTACAAGGGAGACACGTGAAACACAGAAGGAGGATTGTCCGTTATGTCAAGGGAAATTATTAGGTTGTTATAAAATATTGCAGTACTAAGAACTAATTATCTAGCCACACCAACTTGGATTGGCTTGGAGATGGTGATAGCCTAAAGTCTACATTAGGTTATGTGTTTCATCTTAGCTTTGCACCCATAGTATAACCTTTTAAGAAGTAGAAGGTGGTCTCACTTTAGACAACAAAAGAAGAATATCAACGTGCAGTTTGTTGGGCCTGGAACACCCACATAGATCACACATATGCAACATAGAATGCAGACATCAAAGAGACAAACACACATCCATCAATCACACAAAAGACAACTATTTTACATGGTAAAACCCTCCTTCACCTTATGAGGGAAACATCCACGGGACAATGGCATAATCATTCAATTAGAAGAAAAAACCAGGAGATTACAATAGCTATAGGCAACCAGACAACCCAGAAGAGGGATTGAAGCCCTTTTCTCAATATTTGCCTCTACATGATACATATTTAAGCCATTTCTCCATCAGTTAGATGAAACTGAATGAAATAAATGTTGTCATATTCTTACTAAGTGGTTTTAACTAAAAAAACCAAGAATATATGTTGTTGAAAACAATCGGAACCAACTAGACCAATTTGGTCAAATAGTTGTCACATTCCAACAATCTCCACCTTGACAACAATTTACCTGATATCATGCCATTGTCCATTCATCACCTTCTTGCAAGCTAAATATAGGTGATATTACTGCTTTCAAAAAACCAAAGCACCACTATTCCACCTAAATTTATCATGTGAACACTGACAACCCCCTACAAGTGAAATATATGATATTCTTATTGCAAACATATACTTACTTTTAGCATACTATTCATGAGACATACCCTCCTTCTTCCTTATAACAAGGACATCGTCTTGAAGAAAGATTACAATGAAAATTAAAGAGACATTTACCAGTCCCACAATTCTCATAATGAATCTCATCAATGTCCTTCTCTTATCATTTTCCTCGTCTCTATGTATCTCCATGCCCAAGATTTGTTTTTCATCTCGCATATCCTTCATTTCAAACATCATGTTCAATTGATCCAACCCATTGATCTTAACTATGCTTGTTCTTCCTACAAGCATATCTTCAACCACTTAAACACCAAGATAGTGAATAGCATAGTTATCCCCACTTCTTGAAAATCTCAGCTCACCATGAAGGAATCAACATCTTGTACAATTTCCTGTGTGCACTTTTCAGGCCATACAATGAATTCTTGAGCTTGCAAACAACTCCTATGTTGTGATCTTGAGAACCTTCACTCCTCCACCTTGAACATTGTATTTGAGACCTTCGCCAAAAAATAGACGAAGCCATCCAAGTAAGCTCGACACAAGCTCACCTCCAAGCACCTTTCTATGGAGTCTTTGTTGTCCAATTTGATAAGAATTTTTCCTTGACCAAATAAGCATTCACCGCTCACCTTCAAACCGATTTTTAATTGAGTAACAACTAGCCTTTAAGTAGGCTTCACTACATGCAATATCATGAACACCAAAACATGGGAAACAAACATGAACCCGAAAAACCCACCCCCTATCACCTAAGTCTACGTCTTGACTTTACTCGCGGGATACTAGGGGTACGCATTCCTAAATGAGGTCTTACAGCCATATGCTCAATTCATTGCAAAATTTAATTTACAACTCCAAAGAAAAATAAATGTTCACACGGTAATTTTTACCATTACCGTCACAACTATTATTGCTAGTTACCCAACACTTCTCTTGTGCATTACTTGACCACAATGTTTTCACAGGAATGTCTGCCACAGTCTTCACCTTGCTTGATATTTTCCATCAAGGCCTCCAGTGCTAGGAGTGCTAACCCAAAAACAATCGGCACATAGTCCCTTTGAAAAATCATAAGAAATCAAAAGCTCCCTTACCTCAAGCTTAGCTAACTGAAGCAACTCATCATCATCAAAATGATCATGCTTGTTCAAGAACACCACCACGTTACCTGCTTGGCCAGCAGGATGCGCTCCTCTGTCTGTGGCATAAGACCGTCTACTCCCGACACAACGAGGATTGCCTTCTTTGCATAGTCCTCCATGCACCACATCCTCTTGCACACACTCCTTTTCCTGGCTTTCTTTCTCCAATGCAAGTTGTGTGTAGCTACCCTTTGGTCAAAACCTGGCCACGATCCCTATAGCCTCCAATGTTGCAAAAAAGCTCGATAACGTGGCAGAATGACGTGAAAGCATCAAAGTTGTTGTAGACATCGGTGGATGAAGTGATGCATCGCCTTGTGTACACAAAAAAGCAACCTGAATGCATCTCAAGGTGTGTTCCTCATCGCATGATTCAATTAATACTAGCAGATCAATCATATGTACAATATTTCCCACTTGGTATGTTCTCCATGCCCATCCTAAAAGAATCTTCATTTCAGGTGACAAATTATAGTCCGTGTATTTTTTTTTATTTTTTTTCTTCCTGTGAGGTGTTCCAAGAAAAGGACGCCAAAGCTATAGACGTCATCTTTCTCAGTTAATTTCCCCTGCATAGCATATTCTGGTGCCATATACCCCAAAGTTCTGGCAACTCTTGTGCTGATGTGAATCCTGGTGAAGATAAAGAAGTCCACGAGCTACTCGCATTATGATATTGTAACGCTTCTGCCAATCAAATTGCTGGTGTTTGATTGGATCGAAAAGGGTTTTATCGAGGCTGCTATTTGGTAGATACTCGTAGACAAGCAACCTTTATGATTGCTCTTATATACAGCGTCGAACCCTCCCTGTCCCAGCTTGTTATCATCACGAAAATTTTTGCGTAGATGCTACCAATGTTTCCATCTTAAACGTCGATATTTGTTGTAATACCAATGGAAGTCGCCACATTTCTCTCAGCAAGAATGCAACCCACTCTAGATCACTACTCCAAACGACCAGGATGTAGCCTAGACTATATTTACCACAGTCTGAGGCTTCTTTTGCCAGCTACCCTGTTATATAGGGCTCCATCCAGCAGCCATCTTCAACCCCAGAATCTTGATCCCCATCATGCACAAAGAGGACGTAGCTAGATCCAAGCGAGCCTCCATGATCTGTCGCTTCTCCCACTGGAAATGTCCAGGCCAAATCGCCCCTCAGCTAGATCACACTTCTATTCATTTTTACGCCTATCCGTCATCTAGGAAATGCCCAGGCCAGTCTTGCTAGAGAGTCCAGGCCATGCCAACTTCTCTGTAGCCACATGATCTCCTTTCTTTACACAACACCATAATCCTTTTTCCTTGGGCTCTGATACCACTTGTTGGGCATGGAACACCCACAGAGATCACACATATGCAGCAGAGAATGCAGACATCAAAGAGACAAACACACATCCATCAATCACACAGAAGACAATTATTTTACATGGTAAAACCCTCCATTTTATAAGAGAAACATCCACGGGACAATGACAGAATCATTCCATTAGAAGAAAGAACCAGGAGATTACAACAGTCATAGGAAACCGGACAGCCTAGGAGAGGGCTTAAAGCCCTTTTCTCAATATTTTCCTTTACAGGCTACATATTTAAGCCATTTCTCCTTCAATTACATGAAACTGAATGCAATAAATGTTTCCCTACTCTTACTAAGTGGTTTTAACTAAAAAAAAACAAAAATAGATGTTGTTGGAAACAACCGGAACCAACTAGACCAATTTGGTCAAATAGTTGTCACATTCCAACACAGTTAATGCTAGCACAAAGACACTGTGGATTCATAATTTTTTGGGTAAGCTTAGATTTGTAATCAAGGAATCAATTTTAATTTATTGTGATAATCAAAGTGTAATATAGATTATTGAAAATCTTGTTGCTCATAGTAAGATGAAGTAGGTGGACCTTCATGCTCAATATTTGAGCTATTTGGTATGTAATGTTGTTTTTTCTCTAGTTTCTTGAGATCTTTACAAAGCCTTTCACATAATATAATTTTGTAAAAATTTTTACTACGCTTGGAGTTGAAGAAACTACAATTATGGAGGGGTGTATAGAGATTAAATTTCACGAACTAAATCTCTCTAGACCATTGTGCTAATGGTGAAGGGAGGGGTGTATAGAGATTAAATTTCACGAACTAAATCTCTCTAGACCATTGTGCTAATGGTGAAGGGAGGGGTGTATAGAGATTTAATTTCACGAACTAAATCTCTCTAGACCATTGTGCTAATGGTGGAGGAGCTAAGACGGATCATCATATCGTTGAAACTTTTGGAGATAGTCATCTGATAGTCTATAGTCAACTAAGAGAGTTTAATGAGCATTCCACTAAGTGGTGAGAAGAAGAGTATATTTTCTAATATTATAGAAATTAAAAATGTAATATTATATTTAATATTTTTTTATAATATATATTTAATTTATTTTTATCAATTAAAATAAAAGTCTTTTTAAAACTTTTCATTATAAAAATGTAGAGTGATTCTATATCCTTAGAGCCTGGCCTTTCAAATCTAATAATTACGCCTACATGTATAGATATACATCTAACCAACCGATAGTGTATTTTTTATTTTATTTTATTTTTTTTAGGGGAATCGGTAACAACGGCAGTATCGTACTCGCGTGACACGGGGTCGAATCCTGTCGGCTGCCTTATAACATCTAGGGAGAAACGCACAGCCCGCAAGCACGCCCTCCGAGTAAATCGGGGTGAAAATCGACCTTGAGACCTCTTTTTACATAGTTCCTTCCATTTACACGGCACTTGTCAATCGGTCTACACCCCTGCGGGCCGCTGGACGAAATTTTCATTATAGAAAAGACATCTTATAAAAGGCATCTTACAGATTATTATATAAAAGACATCTTATAGAAATCATGACTTAGTTTTCATTATTCTTTTTCTAGCTTTGGTTTCATTTTTTTTTAAGTGTGTTTTTTAAGGTATAGTTTATGTTTTTCCACCAATCATTTCTCGACTTAAAACATGTAATGATATCGTAAACCCTCGTGGAGTGTGCTCGTAATCCGTAGTCCTTATGGCCTTCACATATTGTTTCTAAGTGTTTAGGGTTTCCTTTGCAACATACAATTTGTTTTTTAAATATTTAAAAATTGAAAAGTACAGGAAAACAATAACGACGTGTAATTTAGAAATATAAACATATGTGTGTTGGGGTGGTTTATAGATGTATGTAATTTCCATAAAAATGAATATGTTTTACATATTTTTGGTATGGGAAAATGGGCCTCGTTAACTTTGCAAGTTCATTAGTTGAAAGGGCACAATTAGAGTTTCCTCCATTGAAAATGGTGAATCTTGTAGTTATGGCGTTTCTATCGTAATTTGGGCTTGCAATTCTAAATGAATTGCAACTAAGAATTAAATACAAATTGAAATTATTCTAGCAACTAGTCTAATACTAATATATCCTTACAACTCGGAGCATTTCAAGAATTGATTAACATGAAACAAAAACAAGAGTTCAAAGAGAAGACCACCAACTTCCATTTGCACAAACCCTAGGGTAGTTATGAGAACCAAAGGATAACGTAGAAGTCATCAAGAGATATCTTCTTCATAGCATGTTGTTAACAATGCATGTGCTAAGTAAGTATAGATATTTCAAGCACAAGAATAGTCTAATAACTACAACAACCATCCCTACAAGGTTCAAGAAAACTATAAATGGAAATAATAGTCCACAAACATCCACAACATCCAAAGTATAAGAACATATGCTAACAATGCCTCTATTCAACATATCAAGATAGATTATAATGCTAAAAAGATAACCATTTCCAAGAGTGCAAAGGTTACTTTTATAAAAATCCCCTATCACTATTAGCCTTCTACCTACTTAACTATTCGTTGACTTACCTTTCCTAATTGTGGATTCTAGTCATCTAAGGGCCCATTAAAAATTCAACCACTGACTTTGCTACTGGGTCGTCTGATGACCCGAACCTACAAGTGGGTTATGGTCAGGTCCCTTGGAATCCGTATCCTACTTTTCAAAAAATTGTCCTTATGCTCAATTGGATGATGACAATATATTTTCAATAATAATATTCAAAATTATATTTATCCTCCATTCATGTGTGCTTGCAACCAAGAAGTTTGTCCTCTAGTGCCTCTAAGCCAAACGATGACTTTTTCCATTAGTTCGCCTTATGCATTACATTTTGGTGACTTGCACAAGCACTCAAATATTATGCTCATTTCATTGGATTCCCTTCTCATTGTTAGTTCAATTAAAGTAGGGTATTTCCTTTTTGCCTTGGGAGTTATACATTCTTAAAGATTATCCTCCTTTGCTTGGTCCTCTTTTATGGAGTTTGTTTGATCCTTTTAATCTTCCATAAGCACTTGTATGTAATCCTCCACCTTGATTTAAATATATCCTTTGGTTTTCTTCACATAAACATAATTTCCTCATATGAATCCCAACAATGTAAGGGATTTTAGGCTTGCCAAGAGAGGCATCCTTGGTGATGGTGTTTCCTCTCCTCTTGCTAAAATTCTACAAAATAACATAAGGAAAACTTGGCTAGAGCATCCAAGAGAAGCATCATTGGTGATGGTGTTTCCTCTCCTCTTGCTAAAATTCTACAAAATAACATAAGGAAAACTTGGCTAGAGCATCCTTTTGGATGATTTTCAACCCATATTACGGCATGTATTATTATGTCATTAGCAATGCACAATCTTGAACATTAAATAGAGGAGATTTGGTGGGTGATTAAAAGTGTGTAAGTTTGTATTTCATTGAACTAGCAATACTTTTTTATGAATCAAATTCCTTATAATAAATGTGAATAACAATGGATCCTTCGGTGGATTTCAAAAAAGAGATATTTTTCCATGCTCTTTTATCAAAACATCTTCCGAAATTCTACTAGTAAAATGCAAATTATAAACTATTAATCCAATTAGCATTCAAAAGAAAAATCATAAAAAAATCCTACCGTGAGTAATTGATTTCTTCAACGAAATGTCACCAAGCAACTCATGAGAATCTTACTACAATTCATATGAGGTTTGTTAAGAGTTTATTAAAGTGACTTCATATTTTCACTACACAAGGTATACCATTAATACTCTCAACTATGTGAAATGCCATTACATCATCCAAGTAAAAGTGTGAGACATAACATAAAATGTTTGTTACTCCCTTTTTTTTTTACAATTTTTCATACGAAAATGCCCTAACCCAAAGAACCAAGATTCACATGTCATTCCTTCGAGTCCTTCACAAAAATCCGCAACATGAATTTGAATTCAAGATTCACATGTCATTCCTTTGAGTCCTTCACAAAAATCCGCAACATGAATTTGAATGTTAGATCAAGAAACTAAAGGAAAGACTATTCAAATGCATGGGTTCATAAATATTTCTTCCACTGGTGATTTCTTCAACAAAATCTCAACATTCCCAAGCATAAGATTCATAATAAATGGAAAAAGACTCCAACTCCAATGATAAAGCTATCAAAGAAAACTCAAACTTGAAACCATTAAAGACCAAGATATTCTATCATGTAAGTTCATAAATATAGTCTTGCATTCCAATTCACCTCTTCATCTATAGAGATAAACATAAAACCATTCTTTCTATACTTCTTTGTTAACAACTCTTCCTTCTCCTTTCTCCTAGCCATTCCTAGTGATCCAAAACACACAAGGTTTTCTTACAAATCAATTAAGTCTACTATTTGGTGACTGTCTAACAACTGTGGTAGTGAAAACTTAATTTTGTTACTGAAGGCATTACTCTAGACACAAAGAGACTCGACACCCTCACTCTAGGGATGATAACACGCTATCAAATGGTTTATTAATCATGTTTTCATGTATTAATGAACAAGTAACCATCAAATTTTGAAATTATTGCCTAAAAACCCCAAATGTATTGCAAATTGATTTTTCAAAGGGGAATGTGGCTCTTGTATCTTTTGGGAAATGTGCATCACCCAAGAAATGGATAAACTACTTGATTTCTTACTAGGATGGTTCTTGACATGCTCAAACCTACAAAACACATTAGAGATGAGGAGGAGGAGCCAAAGGAAGAAGAAGGAGGTCACTACACTGCAAAGAAGGAGAAATGAAGAAAAAGAGGGAAATGTATGGTCTTAAAACATTCCAAGGCTTCATATCCCAAGTATGAATGGGAGTTACATTTAGAAAACAACCCAAAAATGCATGCAAATTGCTGATTTCATGAGACAAAGGCCCAATCACTCATTTTGGAGTGTATAAACAATGTGAGGTGGTAGATTTTTCTTTTGGGGAATTTTTTTGAGTTCAATAGCCACGAAGCTCAATTGCTAGTTTTTTATAGCAAACAACTCTTCCAAGTGATTGATTTACCTTTTTAAGTTAAATATCTAAATTTAGATCTTAGTAAGGCCCAATTATTGGGTTTGAAGGATTACTAGCCTCCTAACCCAATGATTTCCCTTTTCTTGAGTCAAACATTTGAAAATGGAAAGTTCGTTACATTTTCCTTGGGCCTAGAATTGTGATTTTTTCCCACCTCAAAAATCAATTGTAAATCACTAAATTCTGAGTTGTTTTGGCTTCCCAACTTAGTGATTTATCCTTCATGAGGAAAATCATTGTCTTGGGTAGCCAACAAGCTCATCAACTTACCGATTTCTCTCTCCACTGATTAGACACTACCTGGAGTGGAGAAAAGAAACTTGTGTGATTGGAAAACTAAAATATCAATTTGTTGCATATAATTACAGCTTACATTAGCTAAATTGTGATACCCCCGGGTAGTAATTGTATATATGAATGTATATTTGTACATATAGGATGGTGAGCTAGGATATTTTGGGCCAGAGTGCCTTGTATGTGTGAAAGTTTAGGCTAGGGTGCTTTTGAGATATGAGGTCGGCAAGCCTATAAGTTGTGGCCATTGAGCCAAGCTTTGTCTTTTGTAATCACACTACTAAATTAATAAAATGCATCACTATTGCAAACCTCGGGACAGAAAGTGTATGGGGGCATAGGACTCCACGAGAGGGAAAGGGGTCTTAGGGACTTATGAGAGGGGATTAACATAAGAGGCTAAGACAAGGAATATAATTCAATATTCCTAAAGAAAGTCCAAACCTAAATTTAATGCATGCTTATGTTTTTTTCCTAAGTATTTGGAAGTGGGATGAGTTCCCAAGAGAAGGGAAGTGGTTAAATCATGTGCCATTTTTCAATTTGTTGGCATGCATACTTAAGCCTTGGGTTTAGTGTGTTTGGGGGATTTTTGTCACTCATTCGAACTGTTGTTGGTCTGGAGATGAAGCAAGAGGAAAGAGTGAGAACTGCAAGTTGTTAGAGCTAACACCTTGTAAATCCTTGGTGGTTTGGGTGTGAAGAAGTAGGTTGTTAGGCCTATGGAGAAAGACTCCTTGAGTGGGAGGCTTGATGTGATAGTTTTCCTTCTGTGGTAGTCTTGTGGGTGCCTATAAACGCCTTGAGAGCAGCTTTGTGTTCCAAGTGGCACAAAGCTTTGAGACTTCTTGGTCACCTTGTTGTTGTAGCCCTGGAAGAGAAGCGATACATTTGAGGGACTACGTAGTAGTGAAGGGGTACACTTCCTTGGGTAGGACATGTTATGGGGAATGAGAGGCTATGAGGGGAACTACTACTGGAGTTGGTGCCATTGTATTTGCCTTGGTTTATTATGTGTTGTCATACCTTAGTGGGATTAGTGAGAGTACCTTTGTCGTGGTGGAGTCATAGCCCTGGTTCGGGGGTGACCTAATGTTGAGAATTGAAATAGTAGTGTCTATTGTTGGGAGGAATGTTAGAGATATGCAACTAGTTGGTGCTTCTTACAAAATATAAGTGTCATGTCTTTAAAAGCTTAATTGCTTGTTTAATGTGTTGTAATGTGTTATCTTCCATTGTGTTTTATTTAATTGTCTGCACATTAAATTGATTAATGTTGAGCATGTTTTAATATTCTTGTACACGATTATGCATGGTATAGTTTACTTGTTGGGCTACATAACTGTAATTTTATGCAGGGGAAAATTGTATAATAGTGGTTATAAAGCTATGATGGGCATAGTTAATTATGGTATTAAAGAGAAATTTTTTAGTGGTGTGCCTGGACTTATGGTTGGGGGTGTTACATATTGGTATCAAAGCTAAAGGTTAAAACACTTAGGTTCTATGGACTGATAACCAAGTCAAAATTAAAGAATTTACATAGACTTCATAGTGAAATTGGGAGCAATTTGGCACAAATCCCAATTTTTGCAATAGATTTCAGTGAGAAAATTGATGTGAGAATGTTGAATTGTTGGTGTAGAGGTAAATTTGTCTTATAAGAGACTAAAACTAGTTATGGGAATCTAAATTGTAGAGTTCCATGGCAGCCGAGAGAGGAATCTTTGAATTTTAGGAATTTTTGGAAATTTTTGAAAACTTAAAATTATAAAAAAATTGGGGATTTTTCATACAGATGACATCAGGATGATGTGGGGGTGACAAGTGGAAATTAGAGACCAAAGGAAGGGAAATTTGAGCCCATATATCAACACGCAGTACCCTGATACCCAAGGGCTAGATGGTGGAACCTGGAGGGAGGAACCAAGACCATCTAGAAATCTAGAAAATCAGAGGATTCATAAAAAGGGATTTTTGGGAAACACTGGATCCTAGATTTTAGATATAAAAACTATAGACCAAAACATTTGACTAGAACCATGACCTGAGGAGTGGGGCCTGTCGAGCTGCAGATATACCATGTAAATCAACATTTAATTGTCAACTCGGGAAGGTAGACTTAGAGGAACCAGCACAGGAAATGCAGGGCTGAAGAGGGGGTTTAAAGGATGCCAAGCTACTCTCTGAACTGCTAAAAGAAA
>ML778110.1:782391-799686 GCA_009831015.1 Picea engelmannii | reverse complement strand
GAACATGCCCCATGTCTTTTTGCAAACAACTTCAACAACACCACTTGGTAACTTTTCCCAGAGATAAATTACTCTTTGTCTACCCTTTACCGTATTTGCACCAAGAGGTGACAGTGCATCCACATTATAGTTGAATTCTTCGCTCATTTGTGGTTTTGGAAGCACTTCATGGTTTCTGTATATAATGGAACATATAGGTGTAATAGAACATGAATAGCACAGAAAGAATGTCATTTTCTTAACAAAAGTCTTCAGGAGAGTGAACAATGTCTTCAAGAACCAGCAAGAAAATGTTACAAATCTGGAGCCCAACAGGGCCGATGATGGAACCATTGGTGGAACCCCCTTGATCTAGATAGTGAACATATAGGATTTTTGAAAGGAGGACTTTGTTAAAAGTCCAGATTTTGGATGTGGACCCTAGAAAGCATAGTGATTTGGTGTGGAACCATGTTGGAAATGGACCATGTATCTGAAAATATAAAAAATACATACTTTCTTGTAAAAGGGACTTAAGAAAAAAGTCAAATTTGGATATGGAACCAAGCCTCAACAGAACATTACGACTCAGTGACATCATGGTGAGGTAGAGTCCACATGGTGACAACGTGGGTACCATGTGGTAGTTTTCTAGTGGCAGAGCCTTGTCAGCATACCATGGTGGAAGTTGTGGGCCAGGATTTAGATGGAAGATATCTGGATGTCTGAGAAGTTCTAGATTTGGATATCTAGAAATATGAATGTCTAGAAAAACCAATAAATGGATTTTTAAAAAATTCTAGATATTGGATCTTGGATGCTACGTCAACATGTTGTGTCATCTACCACATGAACATTGGTGTCAATGCCACATTGACAGATTCCATGTAAAATTACAGTGACATATCAACAGGCTGAGTTAGATGCCACGTCAATTGACATGTCAGTAATTGGTGTCATAAGCACCACATCATCATTTTGAGTTAGTGTGTCATGTCAGATGACATTTTAGTGGAAGGGAATCATCAATAGGCCATGATTGTAGGTGGAAGGGAGTAGGTCGGGCATTCAAAAATAGGAGGTGGAACCGAGATCATCAGAAAATATGGAGGTTCTCATAAAGAGATTTTTCGAAAAAGATGGATCTTTGATGCCACGTTGGCAGGGCCACATCATGCCACATCAATGTAAATTATGTCCTATCACATTAGAAAGGTTACCATGTCAACATATTCTAGATCATAAAAGATCATATAGCATGAATATTGATGTGGTATAGAAGGTTGGGACTTAATATTGACAAATCTCAGGTAGCGGAACCGAGAAGCAGAACCATAGACATTTGGAAATCCAGAAATCTAAATATTCCAAGAAATGGATTGTTATAAAATTTTGGATTCTCGAATGTTGGATGGTAGAATGTTGCGATGGAACCTAGACCATCCAAAAAATATGCAAATCTAGGATTCCAATAAAAAAGGACTTATTCAAAATGTTGGATGTCGGATGTGGAACCTCGACATGGTGGAACCATAAGCCTCGAGGTGGAGGGATGAGTTCCAAGTGGGAAGACATGTCACCTCAATGTGGAATCCATGCAGGCAATTTGAACCAATGAGAATGTGCCAAGTGGTAGGAAGGTATAGGTGGGACCTGCGTGCATAAGGGAGGAAATCTAGGATTTATGAAAAAGAAACTTGTGTAAGGTTCTAGATTCTGAATGACCGGATATTCAAAATTTTGATAGCGCCAAATATCTAGAGGTTTTAAAGTGCTAGATGGATGGATAACATAGATTTTAGAAAATATAGATATCCAGACCTGTGCAGACTGTGATGTGGTCGAGCCTTGTCTAGCGTTAAAATGATGGATGACAGAGAAACAATGGAGAAGGACACATGGACCCAATTTCCACATCAGTCAACATGTGTCATTCCACATTATCAGGGTGCCACATCAATAATCTTATGACATGTTTTTGAAACTTTTGTCTAAGTTTGGGGAAGGAGAAAAACAATTCATACATCCATAACTTTTTGCGCAAATATCAGAATTGAGAAAATGAATATTCAATGGAAATATAAGGAAGAGTATAATCAATATGTTCACCCATATTTTAGAGATGGGTGGAAGATGTCATCAACAAATGAAAAGAAGTTGTTTTGGTGGCCTTTAGAGATTGGAACTAGGATGTGAATTTCCCATATTTGTATTTATGTCTATTCAAACATGTTTTCTATTGGTTACACATTATGGAGACTTGAAGTCATAGGAATAACAACTCGACATGAATATTATTTACATAGAGTTTAATCATGAGGATGAAGTCAGGGGACTGAATGTCATCCTGATTGATGTTGAGACTAAATCCAATGGGCATTGAGAAAGAAGAGTAGGAAGTATTGATTTGGCGGAGACAATCAAGAGACTGCTAAGAGATGTGTAGATATAGATAACTAACAATGAGATGCTTATGAACTCTCAAGTGATGCAAAACCACATCCACACCAAGTTATTGAAGACCTTGGAAAATTTACATACGAAGATAGAAAAGGAAGTAGATTCAAGGAAGACACAGGGTCACGGATCTCATTCCAGGAGGGAAGAATCTAGTAGTGCTAGTAGACATAATCATCACTCACCAAGGCACTCAACTGCAAGAGAAAGGAGAAGTTAAATTTTTCCTTTTTTCAGGAAACACACAACAAGGTATGGAGTGGATGACCTACAAGGAGAGTCGAGGAAGATCAAACCTCCTACTTTTGATGGTGAACACAAGAAGGATGAATATGCAGAGGCATGGTTGTTGAGAATCAAGAAGTATTTTTAGTTGCATAATTATTCCTCGCATGTAGAAACAAGAATTGTTGCTTATCAACTAAAGTTAAAAGAATCAATGTGGTGGGACCAGCTCATGCAAGTCAAGCACATTTATGAGAAGAATATCCCTTGGAGGCATTTCAAAAATTATTTCCATAAAAAATATTTGTCCTAGAATTATTATGACAAGAAGATGAGAGATTTATTTGAACTTAATCCGGGGAGCATGAACATGGATGAGTATGAGAGGACATTTATAAAGATGTTGAAGTATGTTGACTTTATCAGGGATGATCAAGTCAAGATACAAATATTCCTAAGTGGGATACCCTCAATATAGAGTGATAATATTTAGTCTGATGATCCCAAGAAATTGGGTGAATCAATAAGGAGAGCCAAGTGTCTTTATGATCAGTGTAAAGGACGGTGAATTTCTTAGAGAGATTGGGTTGACAAGGGGAAATGAAAGTTGAAGTAGAAAAGGAAAATATTTAAGCCACCTTTCTTCAGAAATAATCCTTAGGGACAACCAACACAGGATGAGTCTAAGATGTTGGAGACTTCAACATGGGGAAAAGACCAAGACAACAACCCATTAAATGCTGGGGTTGTGAGGGAGATCACTTGTACAAAGACTTCTCTCACATAGGATAAACGAGGACTGTGAACAACATTGAAGGGGATGAAATAGTTGAATATATGGGCAAAACCATGCTAAGGATCTATGCAGCCTTGGACAATGAGCAAGTTTAATTTCAATATCATATGATCCAAGTTGAAGGTAAGATTAATGACCATCCTATAGCCATTTTAATTGATTCAGGAGCTAGACATAGTTATATAGATCCTAACCTCGTTGAAAGATTTCACTTTCAAAGAAGAAAATCATAGGAAATATTAGTTAGTTCACTTGGATATAAGATCTAAGAGAAGAATCAATGAACTAGTTCATGACTATCCATTGGACATGGATATACTCACTATAAAATTATATCTAAACATCATTCCATTAGGGTCTTATCACTACCTAATTGGTATGGATTGGTTGGACAAGCATCATGTTGTCTTGGACTACTATAACAAGTCATTCACTTGCCTTGACGAAGAAGAAAACTTGAGATCAGTCCAGGGAATTCCAAGAGCAGTAAAAGTTAGATAAATTTCATTTAGGTAGCTGAAGAGAAGTTTCATGAAGAGATGCCAAATTTATGTAGTTCACATGGAAGAGGTGACCAAGGATAAGGTTCCCATTCTTGAATATTTTGCATTCATAAGAGAGTTTAAATATGTCTTTGGGGAAATACCTTATTTTCCACATAAGACAGATATATATTTCTCCATCAAGTTAATGACAGGAGAAAATCTAGTGTCCAAGACACCTTACATGATGAGTACACTAGATCTCAAGGAACTACAAATGTAGCTTGATGAGTTGTTGAAGAAGGGGTACATATTCCCAAGTGTTTCACCTTGGGGTGCTCGGTACTATTTGTAAATAAGAAGGATGGGAATCTTATGAATGTGTATTGATTTCAAGCAACTGAATAAGGTAACTATGAAGAAAAAGTATGATTTTCCAAGGATAAATGTCTTTTCTATCAGTTGAAGGATGCAAAGGTATTTTTCAATATTGACCTTAGGTAAGGTTACCATTAGGTAAGTATTAAAGAAGAATATATCAAAAAGACAACCTTCAGAACAAGGTATGGCCATTATGAATCTGTAGCGGTGCCATTTGGGTTGTTAAGTGCACCAGTTGTGTTCATGTGTTTGATGAATGGCATTTTGATAAAATAATGGGATAAGTTTGTCATTGTTTTCCTGGATGAAATAATTATTTAAACTAAGTCTAAATAAGAGTGTGAACAACACTTAAGTATGGTGCTACAAGTGTTAAGGAAGCATCAACTTTATGCAAAGTCGAGTAAATGCTCATTTTATTAGAGGCAGGTCAATTATTTGGGTCACATTATTTCATAATAGGGCATAGAAGTGGAACTAGATAATATTAATGAAATTAGAGATTGATCAGTCCCAAGGAATGTCATAAAATTCAGGTCATTTATGGGAATAGTAGGCTACTACAAGAGATTTATAGAAGGAGTTTCAAATATTGCACATCCTATAACTTCTTTGCAGAAGAAGGGTGTGAAGTTTGAATGGACTAAGGATTGTGAGGGGCATTGGAAAGGATGGTAAATTTAGTGCAGCTAGAGAGGTAGTGGAGGGACCATAGTGATAATAATGGAGGCCATTCAATGTAATGTGGACTAGGTCCACTATATTATTAATTAAGGATCACTATGGTAGTTAGGTATAGTAAATGTAAGAGGACTTACTAGACGGTTCCTCCTATAGAATGTTCTTAGGTGATTAGTAGCACTATATAAAGGGGTTTAAGAAATTTAATAATGGTTCAAGAAGAAGTATTGTATGTTGAGTGTAGCTCATTAGTAGGTTTCCCGCTCTAAGCGGCAAGTGAACAAGAGAGCATCCCTTCCATAATAGGATCCATTGTATGGTGTTTCCCAACCTCAAGGATTGTCTATAATAATAATAAAGTGTCATTTATTCTAAAGTTATATCTGGATCTATTTTGGTATTTATATATTCAATATTTGGTACTTAACAATTGGTATGAGAGCATTTTCTTCAGCCACAAAAGGGGCATTTTTTTTTATTTTTTTTTTTTAAAGAAATAGAGGGTCATGACACTACATATGGTTTTTGTATTTTTTGGTAAACAATTTTTGGAAACAAGTCATATATGTGAGTTCCTCCTGGAAAAAAAACGAAATTCAAAAAAAAAATCATCTAAAATGGAGTCTGGGAAGTAAAGTTATTGGCAATTTAAAAATTTGTTATTTTTAGGGTTTTTCCACGGATGGCAGTGCAATTTTGTAGAATTTTGTAGCAGCCGAGGCCAAATTTTCCAAAAAAAATTACATATATGAGTTCCTATCACAATTTCACCTAATTGAGAAAAACACCATTCGAATTGGATCTCCATAAATGAAGACATAGCTGATTTAAAATTAGCCATTTTTTAGTGTCTTCGTGATGACAGTGGGACTGTAGAGCTCATAACTTTTCACAGGGTGCTTAGATTGGATAGATAATTTTTAGATCTTTCATTTGATATATTATATGCAGTGCCTCCAATGAGTATCCCATTCACTACATCCTTTGAACAATTTTTTTCTCAAATCCTAGACAAGGTTATTCAAAAGGTGCAAGTTGAACTCAGAGATGAAGGCCACAATAATTAGGAGACCATAGCCAAAAGGAAGGAGGAGTGTAATATGGATATAATCATTCATTGTGTCACAGAATAATATAATCAAGAAATATATTCTTGATATGATTACGAGGACGCATGTGATGATTGGCATATGGATAGTTGTCATTTCTGGGATGACAACCACTTTCATATTTAATATGATGTCTCTACTCCACCTTATGTAGAGAATATCTATGTGACAAATTGGGAGCCAATTATGGCTACATGTGTCCAGCTTCCATATTATACAATGGTATTTTTCCTTATAGATTCAACTTCACCCATTTTCGACTATGTGGATATATCTGCTTATTTGGAGCACCATTTCCAATTGGATATTGAGTTCCAATATCTTCTGCGTGGAGTTCACATGAGAACTTGGACATGGTACCTGGGTTTAAAAGGGTTGTTGGACAACTTCAACATGGTGGATTTCATTTCTACAGGGAACCTTGGTTCTTCAATTTAGTTCAACATTATGGTCCACGCTTATCCATGGGACCCTGGTATATGGTTGCACACCCTCATAATAAGCGTTGAGGAAAACACTTTCATAAGGGGGTTGGAATGTAGTGTATCTAGAGAGGTAGTGGGGGAGCGGAGGGTGTTAGGCTCCAACCTACTGATGTAAATTAGAGTGCAATTGATTGTCAATCTGGTGTTTCTAAGACTTAGAGGCACATCCAAAATATATGGATTTAGAGATAGACTTAGTTGCTTTTAATGATATAAAAAAAAACCTATTATAAGAGCTGAATATGGAGGAGATGCTAAGCTTCTATTCATAAGTCCTATTCATAGATCTCACGACATTAATCAGCAAATGTTTCCTAAAGAGCATTTGATTAACAGTAAGCATTCAAAAAGATATTCAAAACTAGCTCAGAGGCTTATCAATGCTAGAAAGACAAAAATCTTATTCAAGAGATGCATTCATTGTTTTCTTTCATTCATTAGCAATCAATGAATTCACAGAAGTCTTCTTTCATCATTAGAAAAAATACCACCTTAGTATTGGGGGAGTGCAATATATTGTTATAGTTCACAGCATGAGGTTAAATACAACACTTATTAGTGCAAGGAAAATGAAAAGACTCATAAACACTAATAAGAGATATGTACTCATGGTCATAAGAGAGAAATATGTTGGAACATCCGACGCTTTCCAAGGACGTGGTCCTTCCCATAAGAATGAATTAGTTGATATTGTTTCTAAGTACGATGATATTTTTCAGGAACCATATAGATTACCTCCTAAGAGGGAAATCCAACATGAGATACATCTTCAGCAAGATTCTCCTCTTCCTAATGTCGGCATGTACAGGATGTTAGTTCTGTAGATGACAAATATCAAGAAGCAGGTACATGAATTATTGGATCAAGGGGTAATCAAGTCCATTTCATCTCCTTATGGTTATCCGATCATGATGGTGACAACGAAATGTGGCACATGGCGAATGTGTGTCAATTACCGAGACTTAATAAAATCATGGTGAAAAATCGATACCCTCTTCCTCGTATAGATGATTTACTTGATCAGTTAAAGAATGTTTTTTATTTCACTAAGTTGGATTTGCACAGTGGATACCATCAAATCAGGGTTGCAGAACATGATGCATGGAAGACTTCCTTTAAAACCAAAAATGGATTGTTTGAGTGGTTAGTTATTCCATTTGGGATTTGTAATGCTCCGACAACTTTCATGCGTGTGATGAATGATGTATTTAGGCCTTTTGTAGATGAATTTTTTATTGCATATTTAGAGGACATTCTTATTTTTAGTAGGACTTGGGATGAACATGTGAGGCATGTAAAGGAAGTATTGGATACTTTTCAAAGGGAAAAGTTGTATGTAAAATTGTCTAAATGTGAATTTGGAAAGACTGCACTTGTATACTTAGGTCATATTGTAGGAGGAGGAAAATTAAAGATTGATCCTTTCAAAATTGATGTAATTGTAAATTGGCCTGAGCCAAAAAGTGTAACTGGTATCCAAAGATTCTTAGGTGTTGTCCAGTATTGGAGGACGTTCATTTCAAACTTCTCCCTTATAGCATCTCCTTTGCATTCCTTAACCAGTGTGAAGAACACTTTTCAGTGGGAAGGAAAGCCGCAAGAATCTTTCGACACTTTGAAGGAGAAGATCGGTACCACACCAGTATTAGCACTGCCGAATATTCAACAAACTTTTGAGATCGATAAAGATGCTAGTGGATATGCCATGGGTGTAGTAATGATGCAATAGTGTAATCCTATCTATTACAACTCCGAAACTTTTAACCAAGTTGTTGTTAACTACCCTACATATGATAAATAGTTGTATGCATTAGTTCAAAGCATAAAGAAATGGAAGCACTACTTGTTAGGGAAGGAAACAATCATACATGAAGATCACCAACACTTACAGTATCTCCAAGCACAAACCAAGATGCAACAATCTCAACACTACAGATGGATGGGTTTTCTACAACAATTTCATTTGGTAATCAAGTACAAAAAGGGTACAAGTAACAAGGTATTCGATATGCTTTCTAGACCTCGTATTACTTCTTCTATTATTTTGAAGTATACTTATTTATCTCATGATAGCTATGTGGAACAATATGCCATTGATGAAGATTTTAAAGAAGTATATGAGAAGCTAACTCATGGTGTATAGGTAGAGAACTATTGTCTACAGGGAAAACTAATCTACCATCTTGGAAATATATGTATTCCTACAAGTGAACGAGTCCATGTAATACGAGAAACTCACACTTCTCTTGTGTATGAGCATTTTGGGGTAGGAAAAACTATGGCTCATTTGTAGAGGTTTTGTTACTGGCCTCAAATGAAAGAAATTGTAACTTAATATGTAAAGGTGTGTGTGATGTGTTCTACTTGTAAGCCCAGTAATAGAAAATTGGGGCTACACGCACCACTTCTTGTTCCATCCCATCCATGGGAAAGTATCTCCATGGATTTTGTAGGGGGTTTACCAATGTCAAAAGGGGGTCATGACTATTTGTATGTTGTAGTGGATGGGTTCAGAAATATGTGTATCTTGATGCCATGTAAAAATAAGATCGTTATTGAGAAGACTGCTAATCTCTTCTTTCAGTATGTTTGGGTTCACTTTGGGTTACCCGCATCCATTATCTTGAATCGTGATACTCGATTCCTTGGGGATTTTTGGACAAGCTTGTGGTGAATGATGGACACCAAATTGAAGAGGAGCATTGCTTTCCATCCAAAGACCGACGAACATACAGAGGTGGTAAACCGAAAAGTGGTACTTTTTCTTTGAGACTACTACAGCAAGCATCCCAAGTTATGGGATGAACAGATACCCTATGTACAACATGATTACAACCGAGTCTTACATTCCTTCATTCATTGTTCACCCTTTGAGACATGCTTCATGTACCTACCTAAGGTTCCTTTGGAATTGATGTATGGGAGAGATGTCGATGCAAATGAAGAAAGAATAGGGGACAGATCCTGCGAGTTCATCCAAAGGATCCAACAAGTGCCCAGGAAGTCAGGGAACAGTTAGAGAAAATTCAAGCAAAGTATAAAGATCGACAGGACAAGCACAGTGTTGATCATCAATTCCAGGTTAGAGACCGGGTGTGGCTTCACATCAATAAGGAGAGACTGAAAGGTGAAGGAAAGAAACTCAAACCCATTCGTTATGGACCCTTCACTATCTTGGAGAAAAGTGGTACCAATGCTTTTTGTCTAGATATTCCACCGTATATGTAGATTTACTCTGTTGTAAATGTAGAGAACTTGAAACTTTTTGAGCCTCCCATGATCATGGATCAGGATGAGGAATTTTCAATACCTTCAGCCAATTAGTTTTCTCCTGAGTACTTGGATGCGTTAAATGAATATATCATCCTTGAAAGAAGGATGAGGACTTCATGCAAGGGTGATGTTGATTATCTTTGAGTAGGCTTAAAGGGCACACATCCAAGCAAGGCAAAGTGGATAGAGAAGGAGAAAGCGAGAGGAGTATTCCCTCACTTATCTATTGATTGATGAAATCTTTTGGTGGTCCAAAAATATCTCAATGAGAAGGTGTGATCCAAAAAGGATCCGAAGAAGGCTAAGAACAACTCAGAACTCGCAGAAGCAAAGCAGGATGCTCAGAATGGCCTCAGCAGATAGAGAAAGGGAAAAGATTCAAAGTTCTCAAAACTCAATGAAAATTACATTATCTCGAAGAGAATGTCACAAGATTTCTAATGGTGCAAATGACTCGTAAAATGGAGTTATGGATCGAAAGATATTCACGGTTAAAGTTTGGTCAACTTAGACCAATCAGCAGGGGGACGAGTCAGCATCTGTACTATTGATGTCAACATCCATATAGATGTTGTCAGCATCCATACAACACATGTGGAAGGTGAAGGAGGTGACACGTGTCATGATGATGTCCACATGGTGACGTGTCAGCAATAGAGGTTGTCATGTGTCACCCATATTTGGCACTTCTGGACCAATTCGTGGACCAATAGGATTTTTCGACATGGTAGTCTATACGGTCCGTATAGTGATGTGGCACCGACGTGGCATGATGGAATGGAATGATGACATGTCATGGCGAATTGGCAGTGATGTGGCATTCGTACAATGGCATGGCACGATGATAGAGCAGTGAATGACATGGCCGAATGGGAGGCTGCCACTTGGCCCAATCAGGGTCTGCCACATGGCAGTGCAAAAATTCCCAATGATATCCTCTATCCAAATTTTGAAAAAAAAAATATGGGTTGGCGTGTCCGCCAAATCTAGTGGATCATGCCAAATCCGACCACATGACTATTCGACAAAGCTTTCAATAAAACCTTTTCCAAGTTGGCGAAACAAACATTACACACACACACACAGACACACACACACACACACACACACACACACACACAGATATATATATATATTGTTTCAACTATAAAGCCAAAAGGCTGAGGCCCATGAGTTTGACCCCGGGACCTCCTCCCCACACTATACCTTAAAACTCATGCAATAACCAATGGGCCAATGACCCATACATTGTAATGAACACCATTTTTTTTACTTAAAATTTGAATCTACCGATCGTAGAGAAGAGGTGCATGTGTGGTATGGCTAGGGCTCATAGTTCGAGGCAAGTACAGCAGAATTAATTATAGGTTGCAGGGGCACAAAAATCAAGACAAATTTATTCTTGAGGCTGGGAGTGCCAGAATCAGATGGAGGGATGGAGAGTCAATTCTGGGTAATTCGATGCCACGAATTCAATTGTGTTGTCATTTTTCTGATTTGATTATTATTTCCGTGGCTTGATTTCAGAATGAGGTATACTTATGTATTTTTCCAAATTCTTTTGTTGATTTAATGAAAAGCTTACCCATTTGAGAGCAGGACCCAAAGACGTAGTCCACCAGGGATGAACTTCGTTATCAAGTTTTTTGTGTTTAGATTTGATGCTTATGTCTTTTCGTTATTGATCTTTTCCTTCTTTAATGGTGCACTTTAATTTATGCTCATTTAATGCAATTCTTTATAAGTCACCCGATGAAAGGATCCTGGATCATCCATGATCTCTCGTGTTTCCTAAAGTAATCATTCGGGAAGATTTCCCGAAGATTATTTTCTTGATTATGGCATGCATGCAGTGTCTTCTTAACTTCTAGCATGCATTAGCAAAACTCGGACTGACATGCATTGGAAAAACACGTATTGGTGTACGAACCTCATGGCATATATTGTGCAATTGTTAGAGCACACATAACTTCGTTTGTGTGCACGCACGATCTTTACCCAAAAAATTTTGCACCAATAGTGTTGAACCTTATTAGTCGAGAGTGAAGCTAACTAAAGAGTGTGTTTCTTCCAAACTTAACATTACTCTGTATAGGTAGAATGGTGGTTTCCTTATTTATTTAGCTCGTAGTCACCCTGATATTTCATTCATTGTAAGTGTTGTCTCTCGATTCATGTAGGGTCTACAAGGGAGACACTTGAAACACACAGAGAGGATTGTTCATTATGTCAAGGGAAATTATTAGGTTGATATAAATTATTGTAGTACTAAGAACTAATTATCTAGCCACACCAACTTGGATTGGCTTGGAGATGGTGATAGCCTAAAGTCTACATTAGGCTATGTGTTTCATATTAGCTTTACACCCATAGTATAACCTTTTAAGAAGTAGAAGGTGGTCTCACTTTCGACCACAAAAGAAGAATATCAATGTGTAGTTTGTTGGGCCTGGAACACCCACAAAGATCACACAAATGCAGCAGAGAACGCAGACATCAAAGAGACAAACACACATCCATCAATCACACAGAAGAAAACTATTTTACATGGTAAACCCCTCCTTCACCTTATGAGGGAAACATCCACGGGACAATGGAAGAATCATTCAATTAGAATAAAGAACCAGGAGATTACAACAGCCATAGGCAACTGGACAACCCAGCAGAGGGCTTGAAGCCCTTTTCTCAATATTTGCCTCTACAGGCTACATATTTAAGCCATTTCTCCTTCAGTTACATGAAACTAAATGAAATAAATTTTTCCATATTCTTACTAAGTGGTTTTAACTAAAACAAATCAAGAATAGATGTTGTTGGAAACAACCGGAACCAACTAGACCAATTTGGTCAAATAATTTTCACATTCCAACAATCTCCATCTTGACAACAATTTACCTGATATCATGCCATTGGCCATTCATCACCTTCTTGCAAGCTAAAGATAGGTGATATTATTTCTTTCAAAAGACCAAAGCACTACTATTCCACCTATATTTATCATGTGAACACTGACAACTCCCTGCAAGTGAAATATTCGATCTTCTTATTGCAAACATATACTTACTTTTAGCATACTATTCATGAGACATACCCTCCTTCTTCCTTATAACCAGGACACCGTCTTGAGGAAAGATTACAATGAAAATTAAAGAGACATTTACCAGTCCCACAATGCTCATAATGAATCTCATCAGTATCCTTCTCTTATCATTTTCCTCGTCTCTATGTATCTCCATGCCCAAGATTTGTTTAGCATCTCACAGATCCTTCATTTCAAACGTCCTGTCCAACTCATACAGCTTGTTGATCTTAACTATTATTGCTCTTCCTACAAGCATATCGTCAACCACTTAAACACCAAGATAGTGAATACCTTAGTTATTCCCACTTCTTGAAAATCTCAACTCACTATGAAGGAATCAACATCTTGTACAATTTCCTGTGTGCACTCTTCAGGACATACAATGAATTCTTGAGCTTGCAAACAACTCTTTTGCTGCGATCCTAAGCACCTTCAGTGATCCACCTTGAACATTGTATTTGAGACCTTCGCCAAAAAACAGATGAAGCCATCCAAGTAAGCTCGAAACAAACTCACCTCCAAGCACCTTTGTATGGAGTCTTTGTGCTCCACTTTGACAAGAAAATTTCCTTGACCAAATCGCCATGCCGACCAAATAAGCATTCATCGCTCACCTTCAGACCGATTTTTAATTGAGTTACAACTAGCCTTTAAGCAAGCTTCACTACATGCAATATCATGGACACCAAAAGACAAGAAACAAACATGAACCCAAAAAACCCACCCCCTATCACTTAAGTCTACGTCTAGACTTTACTGGCGGGATACCAGGGGTACGCATGCCTAAATGAGGTCTTATAGCCATATGCCCAATTCATTGCAAAATTTAATTTACAACTCCAAAAAAAAAATTAAATGTTCACAGAGTAATTTTTACCATTACCGTCACAACGATTGTTGCTAGTTACCCAACACTTCTCTTGTGCATTACTTAACCACAATGTTCCCGCAGGAATGTCCACCATGGTCTTCACCTTGCTTGATATTTTCCATCAGGGCCTCCAGTGCTAGGAGTGATGACCCCAAAACAATCGACCCATCGTGCCTTTGAAAAATCATAAGAACTCAAAATCTCCCTTACCTCAAGCTTAGCTAACTGAAGCAACTCATCATCATCAAACTGATCATGCTTGTTCAATAACACCACCATGTTGGGCAAAGCAACCTGCTTGGCCAGCATGATGCGCTCCTCCGTCTGTGGCATAAGACCATCTACTCCCAACACAATGAGGATTGCCTTCTTTGCATAGTCCTCCATGCACCACATCCTCTTCCAAACACTCCTTTTCCTGGCTTTCTTTCTCCAATGCAAGTTGTGTGTAGCTACCCCTTGGTCAAAACCTGGCCACGATCCCTATATCCTCCAATGTTGCAACAAAGCTCGATAACGTGGAAGAATGACATGAAAGCATCAAAGTTGTTGTAGACATCGGTGGACGAAGTGATGCATCGCCTTATGTACACAAAAGAGCAACCTGAATGCATCTCAAGGTGTGTTCATCATCGCATGATTCAATTAATACTAGCAGATCAATCATACGTACAATATTTCCCACTTGGTATGTTCTCCATGCCCATCCTAAAAGAATCTTCATTTCAGGTGACAAATTATAGTCCGTGTATTTTTTTTTATTTTTTTTCTTCCTGTGAGGAGTTCCAACAGAAGGACGCCAAAGCTATAGACGTCATCTTTCTCAGTTAATTGCCCCTGCATAGCATATTTTGGTGCCATATACCCGAAAGTTCTGGCAACTCTTGTGCTGATGTGAATCCTGGTGAAGATAAAGAAGTCCACGAGCTACTCGCATTATGATATTGTAACGCTTCTGCCAATCAAGTTGTTGGTGTTTGATTGGATCCAAGAGGGTTTTATCGAGGCCGCTATTTGGTAGATACTCGTAGACAAGCAACCTTTATGATTCCTCTTATATACAGCGTCGAATCCTCCCTGTCCCAGCTTGTTATCATCACGAAAATTTTTGCGTAGCTGCTACCAATGTTTCCATCTTAAACATCGATATTTGTTGTAATACCAATGGAAGTCGCCACATTTCTCTCAGCAAGAATGCAACCCACTCTAGATCACTACTCCAAACGACCAGGATGTAGCCTAGACTATATTTACCACAGTCCAAGGCTTCTTTTACCAGCTACCCTGCTATATAGGGCTCCATCCAGCAGCCATCTTCAACCCCAGAATCTTGATCCCCATCATGCACAAAGAGGACGTAGCTAGATCCAAGCGAGTCTCCATGATCTGTCGCTTCTCCCACTGGAAATGTCCAGGCCAGATCGCCCCTCAGCTAGATCACACTTCTATTCATTTTTACACCTATCCGTCATCTACGAAATGCCAAGGCCAGTCTTTCTAGAGAGTCCAGGCCATGCCAACTTCTCTGTAGCCGCATGATCTTCTTTCTTTACACAACACCATAATCCTTTTTCCTTGGGATCTGATACCACTTGTTGGGCATGGAACACCCACAGAGATCACACATATGCAGCAGAGAATGCAGACATCAAAGAGACAATTATACAGAAGACAATTATTTTACGTGGTAAAACCCTCCTTCATCTTATGAGGGAAACATCCACATGACAATGATAGAATCATTCCATTAGAAGAAAGAACCAGGAGATTACAACAGTCATAGGAAACCGGACAGCCTAGGAGAGGGCTTAAAGCCCTTTTCTCAATATTTTCCTCTCCAGGCTACATATTTAAGCCATTTCTCCTTCAGTTACATGAAACTGAATGCAATAAATGTTTCCCTACTCTTACTAAGTGGTTTTAACTAAAAAAAACCAAGAATAGATGTTGTTGGAAACAACCGGAACCAACTAGACCAATTTGGTCAAATAGTTGTCACATTCCAACACAGTTAATGCTAGCACAAAGACACTGTGGATTCATAATTTTTTGGGTGAGCTAAGATTTTAAGTCAAGGAATCAATTTTAGTTTATTGTGATAATCAAAGTGTAATATAGATTATTGAAAATCTTGTTGCTCATAGTAAGATGAAGTAGGTGGACCTTCATGCTCCATATTTGAGCTATTTGGTATGTAATGTTGTTTTTTCTCTAGTTTCTTGAGATCTTTAAAAGGCATCTTACAGATTATTATATAAAAGACATCTTATAGAAATCATGACTTAGTTTTCATTATTCTTTTTCTAGCTTTGGTTTCATTTTTTTTAAGTGTGTTTTTTAAGGTATAGTTTATGTTTTTCCACCAATCATTTCTTGACTTAAAACATGTAATGATATCGTAAACCCTCATGGAGTGTGCTCGTAATCCGTAGTCCTTATGGCCTTCACATATTGTTTCTAAGTGTTTAGGGTTTCCTTTGCAACATACAATTTGTTTTTTAAATATTTAAAAATTGAAAAGTATAGGAAAACAATAACGACGTGTAATTTAGAAATATAAACATATGTGTGTTGGGGTGGTTTATAGATGTATGTAATTTCCATAAAAATGAATATGTTTTACATATTTTTGGTATGGGAAAATGGGCCTCGTCAACTTTGCAAGTTCATTAGTTGAAAGGGTACAATTAGACTTTCCTCCATTAAAAATGGTGAATATTGTAGTTATGGCGCTTCTATCGTAATTTGGGCTTGCAATTCTAAATGAATTGTAACTAAGAATTAAATACAAGTTGAAATTATTCTAGCAACTAGTTTAATACTAATATATCCTTACAACTAGGAGCATTTCAAGAATTGATTAACATGAAACAAAAACAAGAGTTCAAAGAGAAGACCACCAACTTCCATTTGCACAAACCCTAGGGTAGTTCTGAGAACCAAAGGATAACGTACAACTCATCAAGAGATATCTTCTTCATAGCAAGTTATTAACGATGCATATGCTAAGTAATTATAGATATTTCAAGCAAAAGAATAGTCTACAAACTACAACAACCATCCCTACAAGGTTCAAGAAAACTATAAATGGAAATAATAGTCCACAAACATCCACAACTTCCAAAGTATAAGAACATATGCTAACAATGCCTCTATTCAACATATCAAGATAGATTATAATGCTAAAAAGATAACCATTTCCAAGAGTGCAAAGGTTACTTTTCTAAAAATCCCCTATCACTCTTAGCCTTCTACCTACTTAACTATTTGTTGACTGACCTTTCCTAATTGTGGATTCTAGTCATCTAAGGGCCCATTAAAAATTCAGCCACTGTAACGACCCTTGATTATTAATTATAATTAATTTAATAATATAATCCTAAAAGATTAGCTAAACTATATTTATTTATTAAAATAACATTAACTAATTATTTATTATTAATTAGTTATTCTTGATTATGATTAATTTAAGTA
>ML778110.1:752993-765430 GCA_009831015.1 Picea engelmannii | reverse complement strand
AAATTGGGAGCAATTTGGCACAAATCCCAATTTTTGCAATAGATTTCAGTGAGAAAATTGATGTGAGAATGTTGAATTGTTGGTGTAGAGGTAAATTTGTCTTATAAGAGACTAAAACTAGTTATGGGAATCTAAATTGTAGATTTCCATCTTTGAGAGGAATCTTTGAATTTTAGGAATTTTTGAAAATTTTTGAAAATTTAAAATTATAAAAAAATTGGGGATTTTTCATACAGATGACATCAGGATGATGTGGGGGTGACAAGTGGAAATTAGAGACAAAAGGAAGGGAAATTTGAGCCCATATATTAACACGTAGTACAGCGATACCCAAGGGCTAGATGGTGGAACCTGGAGGGAGGAACCGAGACCATCCAGAAATCTAGAAAATCAGAGGATTCATAAAAAGGGATTTTTGGGAAACACTGGATCCTAGATTTCAGATATAAAAACTACATACCAAAACATTTGACTGGAACCATGACCTGAGGAGTGGGGCCGATGATGGAACCATTGGTGGAACCCCCTTGATCTAGATAGTGAACATATAGGATTTTTGAAAGTAGGACTTTGTTAAAAGTCCAGATTTTGGATGTGGACCCTAGAAAGAATAGTGATTTGGTGTGGAACCATGTTGGAGATGGACCATGTATCTGAAAATATAAAAAATACATACTTTCTTGTAAAAGGGACTTAACAAAAAAGTCAAATTTGGATATGGAACCAAGCCTCAACAGAACATTATGACTCAGTGACATCATGGTGAGGTAGAGTCCATGTGGTGACAACCTGGGTACCATGTGGTAGTTTTCTAGAGGCAGAGCCTTGTCAGCATACCATGGTGGAAGTTGTGGGCCAGGATTTAGATAGAAGATATCTGGATGTTTGAGAATTTCTAGATTTGGATATCTAGAAATATGAATGTCTGGAAAAACCAATAAATGGATTTTTAAAAAATTCTAGATATTGGATCTTGGATGCTACGTCAACATGTTGTGTCATCTACCACATGAACATTTGTGCCAATGCAACATCGACAGATTCCATGTAAAATTACAGTGACATATCAATAGGCTGAGTTAGATGCCACGTCAATTGACATGTCAGTAATTGGTGTCATAAGCACCACATCATCATTTCGAGTTAGTGTGTCATGTTGGATGACATTTTAGTGGAAGGGAATCATCAATAGGCCATGATTGTAGGTGGAAGGGAGTAGGTCGGGCATTCAAAAATAGGAGGTGGAACCAATATCATCATAAAATATGGAGGTTCTCATAAAGATATTTTTTGAAAAAGATAAATCTTTGATGCCACGTTGGCAGGGCCACATCATGCCACATCAATGTAAATTATGTACTATCACATTAGCAAGGTTACCATGTCAACATCTTCTAGATCATAAAATATCATATAGCATGAATATTGATGTGGTATAGACGGTTGGGACTTAATATCGACAAATCTCGGGTAGCAGAACCGAGAAGCAGAACCATGGACAGTTGGAAATCCAAAAATCTAAATATTCCAAGAAATGGATTGTTATAAAATTTTGGATTCTCGAATGTTGGATGGAAGAATGTTGCGATGATCCCAAGAAATTGGGTGTATCAATAAGGAGAGCCAAGTGTTTTTATGATTAGCGTAAAGGAGGGTGAATTTCTTAGAGAGATTGGGTTGACAAGGGGAAAGGAAAGTTGAAGTAGAAAAGGAAAAGATTTAAGCCACCTTTCTTCAGAAATAATCCTTAGGGACAACCAACACAGAATGAGTCTAAGATGTTGGAGACTTCAACATGGGGAAAAGACCAAGACAACAACGCATTAAATGTTGGGGTTGTGAGGGAGATCACTTGTACAGAGACTTCCCTCACAGAGGATAAAGGAGGACTGTGAACAACATTTAAGGGGATGGAATAGTTGAATATATGGGCAAAACCATGCTAAGGATCTATGCAGCCTTGGACAATGAGCAAGTTTAATTTCAATATCATATGATCCAAGTTGAAGGTAATATTAATGACCATCTTGTAGCCATTTTAATTGATTCAGGAGCTAGACATAGTTATATAGATCCTAACCTCGTTGAAAGATTTCACTTTCAAAGAAGAAAATCATGGGAAATATTGGTTAGTTCACTTGGATATAAGGTCTAAGAGAAGAATCAATGAACTGGTTCATGACTATCCATTGGACATGGATGTACTCACTATAAAAGTAGATCTAAACATCATTCCATTAGGGTCTTATCACTACCTAATTGGTATGGATTGGTTGGACAAGCATCATGTTGCCTTGGACTACTATAACAAGTCATTCACTTGCCTTGACGAAGAAGAAAACTTGAGATCAGTCCAGGGAATTCCAAGAGCTGTAATAGTTAGATAAATTTCATTTAGGCAGCTGAAAAGAAGTTTCATGAAGAGATGCCAAATTTATGTAGTTCACATCGAAGAGGCAACCAAGGATAAGGTTCCCATTCTTGAATATTTTGCATTCATAGGAGAGTTTAAATATGTCTTTGGGAAAATACCTTATTTTCCACAGAAGACAGATATATATTTCTCCATCAACTTAATGACAAGAGAAAATCTAGTGTCCAAGACACCTTACATGATGAGTACACTAGATCTCAAGGAACTACAAATGTATCTTCATGAGTTGTTGAAGAAGGGGTACATATTCCCAAGTGTTTCACCTTGGGGTGCCCGATACTATTTGTAAATAAGAAGGATGGGAATCTTACGAATGTGCATTGATTTCAAGCAACTGAATAAGGTAACTATGAAGAAAAAGTATGATTTTCCAACGATAGATGTCTTTTCTATCAGTTGAAGGATGCAAAGGTATTTTTCAATATTGACCTCAGGTAAGGTTACCATTAGGTAAGTATTAAAGAAGAATATCAAAAAGACAACCTTCAGAACAAGGTATGGCCATTATGAATCTGTAGCGGTGCCATTTGGATTGTTAAATGCACCAGTTGTGTTCATGTGTTTGATGAATGGCATTTTCATAAAATAATGGGATAAGTTTGTCATTGTTTTCCTGAATGAAATAATTATTTAAACTAAGTCTAAATAAGAGTGTGAACAACACTTAAGTATGGTGCTACAAGTGTTAAGGAAGCATCAACTTTATGCAAAGTTGAGTAAATGCTCATTTTATTAGAGGCGGGTCAATTATTTGGGTCACATTATTTCAGAATAGGGCATAGAAGTGGAACTAGATAATATTAATGAAATTAGAGATTGATCAGTCCCAAGGAATGTCATAAAATTCATGTCATTTATGGGACTGGTAGGCTACTACAAGAGATTTATAGAAGGATTTTCAAATATTGCACATCCTATAACTTCTTTGCAGAAGAAGGGTGTGAATTTTGAATGGACTAAGGATTGTGAGGGGCATCGGAAAGGATGGTAAATATAGTGCAGATAAAGAGGTAGTGGAGGGACCATAGTGATAAGAGGACTATATTATTAATTAAGGAAAACTATGGTAGTTAGGTATAGTAAATGTAAGAGGACTTACTAGACGATTCCTCCTATAGAATGTTCTTAGGTGATTAGTAGCATCATATAAATGGGTTTAAGAAATTTAATAATGGTTCAAGAAGAAGTATTGTATGTTGAGTGTAGCTCATTAGTAGGTTTCCCGCTCTAAGAGGCAAGTGAACAAGAGAGCATCCCTTCCATAATAGGATCCATTGTATGGTGTTTCCCAACCTCAAGGATTGTCTATAATAATAATAAAGTGTCATTTATTCTAAAGGTATATCTGGATCTATTTTGGTATTTATATATTCAATATTTGGTACTTAACAATTGGTATGAGAGCATTTTCTTCAGCCACAAAAGGGGCAATTTTTTATTATTTTTTTTTTTTAAAGAAATAGAGGGTCACGACACTACATATAGTTTTTGTATTTTTTGGTAAACAATTTTTGGAAACAAGTCATATATGTGAGTTCCTCCTGGAAAAAAAACCAAATTCAAAAAAAAAAATCATCTAAAACGGAGTCTGGGAAGTAAATTTATTGGCAATTTAAAAATTTGTTACTTTTAGGGTTTTTCCACAGATGGCAGTGCAATTTTGTAGAATTTTGTAGCAGCCGAGGACAAATTTTCCAAAAAAATTTACATATATGAGTTCCTATCACAATTTCACCTAATTGAGAAAAACATCATTCAAATTGGATCTCCATAAATGAAGATATAGCCGATTTAAAATCAGCCATTTTTTAGTGTCTTCATGACGACGGTGGGACTCCAGAGCTCATAACTTTTCACAGGGTTCTTAGATTCGATAGATAATTTTTAGATCTTTCATTTGATATATTATATGCAGTGCCTCCAATGAGTATCCCATTCACTACATCCTTTGAACAATTTTTTTCTCAAATCCTAGACAAGGTTATTCAAAAGGTGCATGTTGAACTCAGAGATGAAGGCTGCAATAATCAGAAGACCATAGCCAAAAGGAAGGAGGAGTGTAATATGGATATAATCATTCATTGTGTCACAGAATAATATAATCAATAAATATATTCTTGATATGATTATGAGGACGCATGTGATGATTGGTATATGGATAGTTGTCATTTCTGGGATGACAACCACTTTCATATTTAATATGATGTCTCTACTCCACCTTATGTAGAGAATATCTATGTGACAAATTGGGAGCCAATTATGGCTACATGTGTCCAGCTTGCATATTATACAGTGGTATTTTTCCTTATAGATTCAACTTCACCCATTTTCGACTATGTGGATATATCTACTTATTTGGAGCACCATTTCCGGTTGGATATTGAGTTCCAATATCTTTTGCGTGGAGTTCACATGAGAACTTGGACATGGTACCTGGGTTTAAAAGGGTGGTTGGACAACTTCAACATGGTGGATCTCATTTCTACAGGGAACCTTGGTTCTTCAATTTAGTTCAACATTATGGTCCACACTTATCCATGGGACCCTGGTATATGGTTGTACACCCTCATAATAAGCATTGAGGAAAACACTTTCATAAGGGGGTTGGAATGTAGTGTATCTAGAGAGGTAGTGGGGGGGCGGAGGGTGTTAGGCTCCAACCTACTGATGTAAATTAGAGTGCAATTGATTGTCAATCCGGTGTTTCTAAGACTTAGAGGCACATCCAAAATATATGGATTTAGAGATAGACTTAGTTGCTTTTAATGATATAAAAAAAAACCTATTATAAGAGTTGAATATGGAGGAGATGCTAAGATTCTATTCATAAGTCCTATTCATAGATCTCACGACATTAATCAGCAAATGTTTCCTAAAGAGTATTTGATTAACAGTAAGCATTCAAAAAGATATTCAAAACTAGCTAAGAGGCTTATCAATGCTAGAAAAACAAAAATCTTATTCAAGAGATGCATTCATTGTTTTCTTTCATTCATTAGCAATCATCACCAATTCTTGTTAACTCAAAAAGTATTGAAAGCATAAATAACTCAAAAAATATTCATGATCATCTTAATGCTTGAAAAGAAAACTACACATTGAATTCTTATTCAATAAATCATTCACAACATGAGTAATGCTTTGAAACATTAAGCATATTACTTAACTATTGAATTCATATAGCTACAACAAATGTATAAATAAAACTCATCTACAGCAAGATCTGATCTAAAACATGTATCAAAGATTAGTTGAAAAGAACATAAAGGAAGAGTGTACTAGTTTGGAAAATGGGGCCCTCCAATGCTTCACTTGTACACTTGAGTTGCTTCAGCTAAGAAAGTATTTCCAACAGAATTCACATAATCATCTCATAGACATCAGCAAGAACAAAACACAAAACTGATCTCAAGACTGCAAATTCAAAGTTTTCTTCATTAACATAAGGGTTGTCATACTAGTCCATGTCTTGGAGTATTTATACAAGAGTTTTGAAACTGAAAATGATAAGAAATCTCCTAAAGATAATGATCAGATCCATAAAATATGCTAGGAATGTCAAATACCCCCTTCAGATCCATAAAATATGAACAAATCCCTAGAAAATCTAAAATTGTCCATGATTTTATGCTAAAACAGGGTATTTTCTGTTGAAGTGGCCATGTTTGACCAACATTGACCAGACACTTGGAAAGCTAGATATTGAAGTTGATAGGTATTCATCCATCCTTGTACATCAAGGATCATGACCCATGTCTCATATTTCGCCCAGTTGTCTTGCAAGCACACGAACCTAGGAGCAATTACGGGATTTAGTCAAATCCTGTAATTTCTGATAAATTTTTAATTTTAATGCCAAACAATTGAAAATTCAATTCTTAAGCTAAGGAATGATAAATGTACCTTGCATAATATATTGTATGGAAAATATGGAATAATATGAAGGCAAATGGATGGTTTTGGAGGCAAAAGTATAGTTTATGGAGTGGAAGGAAGCATAAAAATGTACTCAACAGAGGGCCCATAGTGATAATAGTGGACGCCATTCAATGTAAGGTGGACTAAGTCCACTATATTTTAAGTAAGGCCCACTATGGTAGTTAGATATAATAAATGTAAGAGGACTTACTAGAAGGTTCTACTTCTAAAAGATTCCTCCTCTAGAATGTTCTTAGGTTATTGGTAGCACTATATAAAATGGTTCAAGCAATGAAATAAGGGGTCAAGAATAAGTATTGTATGTTGAAAATAGATCATTAGAAGGCTTCCCCCTCGAAGAGGCAAGTGATAGGAGAGCATCCCTTCCATAATAGGATCCATTTTATGGTGTTTCCCTACCTCAAGGGTTTGATATTAATAAAATGTATATTTTTATATATTTTTCTTATATCTATTGTGGTTTTTCTGTATTGATGTCTTTGGTACTTAACAGTATATAGATACCCCAGTTGGGCATAGATGAGATTGTACTATTGTGATTTTTGGATGGAGTCTTCCTCATTTCTAGGCATATTTATGGATACATCCTTAGCAATGGGAGGAAGAACGGACTTCAAGAACTAGTCCATAAGGAATTTATCATCGATATCAACTTTACACAAGCCATGTCTTCTATGCCATTCATGGATGTGATTTGAGATGTGAGTAGTCGTGGTTTGACAAAAAATTATCAAGAATTCCATCCCTACATCATGGTGGACTAGACTCTAGAAGATGGCGAAGAAATTATTTTCAATGGAATCAAAGATTGTATGGATATTTCTAGGCTGGTCTATGTACCATTTAGTGACAACACCCATCAAAGTGCATTGAAAATGTCTCAACATAATCAAATCCTCGGTTATGGAGTTAGAGAAAAACCAAAGGTGGAAGGAAATGATATGTTTAGAGGGATCCTCTCCAGGTTTAACCTCGAAATTTAGGATGTCAGAGGGAAGATTATTTGTCTTTTTAGCCAATTGGTGCCATAGAAAATATGATCATTTATTAGACTTATCAAATCAGACATATTTAACCCTTCCATAAAAGGTACATAAGGTTGGTTGGTATTAGCTCTAGTATTGATTCCAGGCATAGTGGAACTCAAGTTGGAGGAGAATGAGGGAATAGAAGAGGTGGAACTAGGTCCAAAATTGGATGTACCAACACCCCTTAAAGGGGACGAGGGATATGAATCAAAATAACTAGAACCCAAAGGTGGGCTAGAGCGAGGAATCATATTTCATCGGGTGGGGAAGATATTGCATCTAAGAGAGAACTTAAGTTGAAGGCCTTTTAGCCAATGAGACTATATTATAGGGGTAGCTATGGTGTCAAGATGAAAATATCACCTTAAATATGCAACAATCTAATCAAAAGGCTAATAGAATAGAGAAATGAACTAAGAAAAGAATAATGATCAAACAATTAACTCACTATGTGCATAGGTGGTGCAACAAGTGGGTATAAGTGTGTATGAATCAATATCAAAATATCCTAGTTCAAGGAGCTCTATATTATAAACAGAAATGACTAAATCCTATAAGATAAACTAGATTCTCTCAAACAAAACCTAGTCTATGGATAAGGGCCTTCCAATCAACCAACAACAAGGGTAGCTAGGGTCCCTATTTTGTCTTTTTCGTCATTTAGGTCAGCAAAAAGAGACAATTGAGTGTTAGCTAAACAGAGATAACACCATAGTTATTATGTTAGAATGAATCCAAATTTACAAAACATCCATGTACAAGAAATAAACAAAAGAAAACATGAATATAACAAGTATGGGCACAAATAGAAAATTAAACATAGAATAATTGTATACCAATAGAAAACCCCGAATTGATAACAATGTAGAGGATAGGGATAGAAAGTGATATCTCCTTATCCTCCTTGGGAGGGTCCTTTTGTGTCCCTTGGAACCTTTTTCTCTCATTGATTAAACAAGAAGGTGCATAAATCTCTCCAAGGGGATAGGTTCAATGAAAAAAGCTTGGTGATTATGGATGTACAAATGAGACCTTGGGAGATAGGATTCTCCAAACTCATTCAAACAACATAAAAATTCTTTTTATTCTCTTATTTTTATGAATACTTATGGCCTCCTTTTATAGGCCTTTTATCAATCCTATTAAAGACCGGTTCTAAGTGGGAAATGAAATACCACTTGGGTGTGGCTTTCCATGTCTAAGTTGACAAGGAAACACTTAGAGTACTAGTCTTGAATGTTAAGGAGCTTGAGGTCTCTTGGTACCTCAACATTAGATTACTCATGATGGGATTTTTGTCATTAATGCACCTAATGTGGTTGAAACCTCACTTCTAGTCAATCTGCATGACTTTCGAAGGAGCAGTCATGTGGGCATGTGTAGATCACACAAAATACAAATTGTTGAGTTACGCGAGAACATGCAGATTATACAAAAGACAGATTGTTGAGTCACACAGATAAATTAAAATCTTACTTTGTATAATTTTCTAGTTTTTTGAGAATGGTGTATTAATGCCATGAGTATGAACTTTAGTATATTGAATTAATGACCCTTCTAGTCATTACTTGTATAGATCTATGAATAATTTTTAGGTGATAACAATCCCTGTGTGGATGAGTGAAGATGCAAAAAAAGACTGTGATAAATAGGAGACACTAAGTCAGAAATACCAATGGCCTGGAGAAATATGTTTCAAGTGCCCCCCTCCCCCTCTTGCAAGAAACACCTAGGTAAGGATACCTATAAGTATGACCACTAAGATACCTCTTCACAAACACACATAATAGGTTTCCTTGCCTTCAAGATGAAATCTAACGGTTTGGAGATCCTCAGTAATGAAAGTTTAAGGAACCTCAATCATACATCCAATCTCGACCTCAACATTATCCACTTTGAAAGAGCATGCCTATTACTAAATAGGTTGGAATCGTGTCCATTATGAAGGATTTTAAAGTTTCCTAATAGTCAACCTCTATGTTTCAATGAGAAATGACTAATGGGAATTATTTGTATGCCTATCCCAGAGTCCTAACCTAACTGCAATATTATTTTGATTCCCAAGTGGAATTACATGTGTTTTATATTAGAGGGTTAATTATTAGGATGACCTTGGCGACATGAACCAAGCATAAACTTTAAGGTATGATAATGTGTGCATGTGTGGTGTGACTAACTTGAAACAAAATGCTTGCGAATAAAAGTAAATTGCACTTGAAATAAAATCTAAATTGGTAAGAAACTAAAAAAATAAGACAAATACTAAATAACAATAGATTTTTCTTTATCTAATCATAATTTCAAAACATAAATCTACTTGTTAATATTCATATTTCAAAATGAGAAACAATTTGTAGTTCTACTCTTTGGCTCACAAGAAAAAAAATCAAAAAAGGTCTCTATGGTAAGTAAAATACCATGGTGTATAGGGAACTCCTTTGTTTCACTAAGATACTTTTCAACTCTAAAATAAATGGAAATCTAAAACAACAAATCAATCTGATCTACAATTGTAACAAAAAGAAAAAATGAAAGCTGGAAAATTAAAGGCAATGGCTTCTTACACAAATATAAATCAAGCATAGATACTAGGTCAAGGTGTAAGTTTTTCTTCATCCAAGATATATGAAAAAGGAAATGTTAATGGCTAAAAAAAAACCTATGGTTCATGTTCTAAGCCTACTCTAACAAAAATTTGAAAGTACAATCCAAAAGAAATTTGGCTAGGAAAGGTAATAGAAATGCTAGGGGGTTCTCTTCTCAATCCTAATAAATTTATTAAAGATAATACCTAAGATACAACAAAATAATTTAAAATAAAACTACTGGCACTAAGAAAAACACTTAAACAGTTAGAATGAAATGCTACAAAGTGAAAAAACTAAGTTTTGGGAATCACTAGCAAATTTGGATCATTTTGTGACGGCTCTTTCGACGCTCTTGCGACGTTATGTTGTGGATATTGCGACGAATATTGAGTCTTCCAAACGTCACTTCAGGTGATGTGGCATGAGCGGCGAAACTAGATTTCCATTGCAAGTGCGAAAACAATAGGGAAGTTGTCACGATTGCGACAAAAAAGAAATATCATCGCTAGAACGACTAAGTAAAGCAATCATCGAAAGAGCAACCTGTTAGAAAAACAGGACCGCGGAGCAATAAAATAAAACAAATGCAGAAACAAAACACAGAAGACACACAATACAAGAGAGAGACATAGATTTACATGGTTCACCCAGTATGGGCTACGTCCACCAGAGAAATTGCCAGGTCCTTCCTTTATTATTATCCAGTAAATGAAGGGATACAACCTACAACAAAACCCGCTGTAACTTCCTCTTCTTTCTCTCACAGACTCCTCTCTCAGAATACAATATTCACCCTCAACCATAGCCGCAATACATTTCCCTCATAAAAGAGGGTTGCCTTCTAGGGAAAAAAACCCTAACACAATCTCTATCGTTAGATCTGCGACCTGATAATGAATGGTCCAAATTTACAATGAAATTACAATATACTTTTACAAGGAAATTTTTTCTTCAAGGGCTTCGCCCCCGAACCCCCGCTTGCCTCCAGACCCCCCAGTCGGGGGGATATCCCTCCCGGATCCCGCAAAGGGGATACCCCCCCTCTGTACTCCCCCGTGTGGAAGAGTGTACATACTTCTAGGGTGTAAATACTTCATGGGGTATAAACACGACTGAAAGAAAGGACCTCTAAATCAAGAAGATAATCAGGCTCCACAACCAACAATCTCCCACTTGGAGACTGATCTCAACAACTCCACCATTGTTGTATATGCTGGACTCTAAACCTTCTTGGACCTAGAAAATTTCTCATTTTCATCTTCATTCTTGAAGACCAACTGAAATTGAGCAGGAACTCATTTTCTCTCTGGTTACTCCCTTTGTTAACATGTTTGCAGGATTCTGGCTAGTGTGTATCTTTTCCATCTTCAATTGTCCATCTTCCAAGGCGGATCGCATGAAGTGGTACCTCAACTATATATGCTTAGTCTTTGAATGGAAGGCTGAGTTCTTTGCAAGGTGAATGGCACTATGATTGTCACAGTACAACCGAATGTTCTCCTGCTTCTTTCCCAATTCCTCCATTAACATTTGTAACCAAATCATCTCTTTACTAGCCTCTGTAGCAGCAACATACTCTGCCTCTATTGTTGAAAGTGAAACAATCTTTTACAGTTTCGAAATCCAACTTACTGTTGTTCCACCTATAGTAAAAACATACTATGTGGTGTTCCTCCTGCTGTCTTTATCACCTGCCATATCTGAATCAACATATCCCTATAGAAAAGTGTCTGAACCTCCAAAACATAATGCATGTGTAGTAGTACCTCTCAAATACCCGATAATCCACTTTACTGCCTCCCAATGTTCTTTACCTGGATTGTTCATATACCTGCTCACAACTCCCACTACATGTGCAATGTATGGTCTTGTGCAAACCATTGCATACATCAAGCTGCCAACTGTTGATGAATAAGGGACCCTGGACATGTATTCTATCTCCTCCTGTGTCTCGGGACACATTTTGTTAGTTAATTTGAAATGGATGGACAAAGGTGTACTAACTGGTTTTGCATTCTGCATTCTAAACCTCTCCAACAGCTTCTTTGTGTACTCACCCTGAGACAATGTCAGTTTACGATTTTTCCTGTCTCTTGTTATTCTCATGCCAAGGATTTTCTTTGCAGCACCTAAATCCTTCATCACAAATGAATTGGCTAATTTCTTCTTGAGCACATTTATATCCTGCATATTAGTCCCTGCAACAAGCATGCCATCTACATACAATACCAAGATAATAAAGCTTCCATTTTCTAGCTTTTTAAAATAAACACAGTGATCAGAATGACATCTACTATAACCCTGCTCTGTCATAAACCTATCAAACTTCAAATACCACTGCCTTGGAGCTTGCTTTAGGCCATACAATCTCTTCTTCAACCTGCATACCAAATTCTCCTTCCCTTTGACCTCATACCCCTGTGGCTGCTGCATATAAATCTCTTCCTC
>ML778110.1:692712-709554 GCA_009831015.1 Picea engelmannii | reverse complement strand
ATATATATATATATATATATATATATATACGCACACACATTATAACATATGTTTTATTATATAGATGTAATTATGCATGTTATGGGAGAAATGTTGACACAAGGAGGCAAGTTAGTATGTTATCATTTTAAGTTATTTTATGGAGTAGTACTATACTACCCGAAATATGACAAGGAGTTATATTCCTTGGTTTAATATGTTAAGAATTGGATTCACTATCTAATGGGAAAAGAGACCATCATCTACACTAATAGCTATCCTTTGTAATACTGATAAGGGGGGGAATTCCATCTAATGATGTCTTTGCACCCAACTAATGCAATCACCTAAACCTATGTGTTACCCCCCAAGTAAGGGTTTAAGTTTAATGAGTGTGGAGGTCGAGAAAATTCACTCGAGGTATTCAACACAAGCCATCCATCTACCCAACAATCACTTAAAAAATGGGCCAAAGATCTATTTGATTAACTAGATGTGGTGTCGAGGCCTCTAGAATTATACTACCCCATGCAAGAACACCCACTTTAGATCTCGTTGTTTCCCTAGTTGGTTGGGTACACCTATAGCTTAGAGGTTCCTATGCAAGGACTATACTTTCCATTCAATATTTCCTTATGTAACCTTATTTGGTTAGGTACACCTAGATATGTGGAGTCCCAAGGGCCTAAAATCAATTTATAGGATCAAACAATGAACATAGTTCCCCTATTTGGTTAATTACACACATATCCTTACACATTTACATAGACAAAGATAGAGAAATTATCGAGTTTCTCCCATTTAGTATACATAATCCACAATTATCTTTTTCAAGGAAGGAATTCACTTCAAATCACATAAATCCACCCCTCATGCTTAAGGTATGTATCTCTTTTTCTAATCTCTTACAAGATAATATATCCCTCCCAAGATAATATATCCCTCCCAAGAATGTCTCTTGGACTTCCATTTTCCCCTTCCTAAATAATCTTGGGGTTAAATTAGGCTTAGGAGAATAATTACAAGTGTCACAAAATAGGTAAAAGGTGAAATAACATTCACCCCTCTTAGGATTTTTACCCTATATCACTTAGGAATTAAATTTAAGATAAATTTCCCCTTCCTAGTCTCTCTAGACCCGAGAACTAGGCACTTGTCATCTTCATTAAGAAAGGGTCCCATCCCTTGGGCATGATTTCCACAACTCAATTAATATCCATCTATGTTGTTCTGATAATTTAACTTAGGTTAGTGTGGGTCCTTGAAATATAACCTACAAGAAGGTCAAATTTCCATACAACATCATAATATATATCAAAACATGAACCGTATTGCATCGTTAAAGGAAATAAATTAATGAAAGATTAAGTATATAATATTAAATAGTCATTTCGTAAATAATCATAAAGGAAATAATGAGTCCAAAATATCATTTCTCAACGAAGAATCATAAGGTTCACCATAAAAAAGTGATTATTGAAAATAAGGTCCTAAATGAAGTATAGGAAAACCATACTCCACTGGGGGTGTTACAACAACCCCCCTAAAAATGGCTACAACCTCAAATATTGATTACCATCAACCAAGTAAGTATAGAGAAATATAAGGATTGATTTATGGAACAATGTGCAACACTTCAATGGGATCTTTTCTCAACAAAAGTTCCTTTACTACAACATATTGGCTTTTCCCCATTAATGCACCTCAATCATGATTCTAGTATAAAATGAGTGTAATGATCCTTCCAAATTTCAAAAAAACTTAACTCGTAAAGTCTATGGACTTCCCCATGATGTGTGAGGTTAGGAGGAAATTCTATGACCAAAATACATCACAATTTTATTTGCAATCCTCAGAGAGGACCAAGGAGGGAGACAAGTGTCCAAGGAAGGAGGACCACTTGCGGATGAACCATAAAGTACCACCTATCAACAACAAAGTCAAAAGGTGATAGGTGTAAAAGATCCCAATAGGGACAAGTTAGGCATATTCATCATCATTAAGAAGTCTCATAAAAATAATACAATGGTATGTGTGGCATAAGGGAGCCAAGTGAATGAGACAAAATGGGGTCTCAATATAGTACAACATGGGGATGGAAAATACATGGAAAATTATAATATAATGATATGAACAATCATACATAGAAATTCCTAGAAAAATGGGGCCAGGTCCAACATAGAAGAACCATGACTGAAAATAATATGGATACATAGGAATTGAGTCCCTACCCCAAGGGGGAGGGGGAAGGACTAAACCTGAGAAGCCCCGATGAACATGAAACAACCTGAGAAGCCCCAGTAAATAGGAAAGGGGCTCCAAAGATATTAGATGAGCCAAACATTTGTCTCTCTTGCGACGATATCAAATGATGCATGGATTCATTTCATATTTCTTTTATCAAATTGAAATCTCAATTTTATACTTTGCAAGCTAGTTGGACCTTTAGTCAAATACAAATATGAAACTTGGAATCATTAACATATCTACTAGAACATATGAAAAATAGGTTTTATGGTTTCCATGATGAATTGATGATGTAATAAAGTGGGTGTGTCAGTCAAATTTGAGTCCAGAAACCCTCCCATATCATAAAGGCATGCAAATAGTCTATCCAAGTCAAATTTCAATGCATACAGATACAATTTGAAAACATTTCAACGTTGGCCCCATTCACATGTCACTGTTGCCCGCCTCTAGTATCTTGATGGTGTTGATTAAGCAATCAACGGAAAAGAGGTATTTTTCATCACAACTATGAATCAGATACATTGTATATACATTAATGTAGAACCTGAAAGAAAAATTAAGAAAGACTGACGAAAACCTAAAACTTGTGTCAACCGAATTGTGTACTTTGAAAGAAAATTAGGGTTTATGGTTTACATGATGAATTGATGATGGAAGAAAGTGGGTGTGTCAGTCAAATTTGAGTCAATAAACCCTCCCATATCGTTAAGGCATGCTAATTATGGTCTATCCATGACAAATTTCAGTGCATATAGAAACTATTTGAAAAAAGTTCAACATTGGCTCCATTCACAGGTCACTGTTGTCGATGTCTAGCCCTCATGCAATTTATGTTCCTTGTTCCTTATTCCTTGTTCTATGTTCCTAATTTCTCGTTCCTCATTCCTTGTTCCTTGTTTCTCATTCCTTGACCATGGTGTAGTCCCCAAGATCCATTATTTTTGTACAAAATATACTAATGGAATAAAATGTCCCACGTAAAGACCAAATTAATATCCACTACATAAGTCTTTTTTCTTTTTTCAATGACTATGTAACGAATCTCAATTCTAAAAATATTTCAAATAGGAACTAAGAACCTTAAGTTATTTCCTTAACTATGGGTGACATAACACTATCATTCAATACTAAAATTGTTGCATTTCATTGTAAGGCATCATGTGTAGTGAGGGATTGAGCCACCACAAAGGAAACATACCAAGAATATTTTTCTTATGAACAAGATATGGTACTATCCATTTTGAGGTTTGGCATAGAGATTGTTCTTATAGAATACACTACATTGAACCATAATATAATCCCTACACTCCTTGCAAACCATGTAACACCATTCAAATTAGACACAATATTCTTGCGACGAATTAGCTATATTATCGATGAACGTTTTTCATCGATAGTATAGCAAATTCGTCGCAAGATTATTTACATCCGTCTATCTTGGGACGATATCAAATGATTCTTGGATTCATTTCATATTTGGTTTATCAACTTGAAATATCAATTTAATACTTTGCAAGCTAGTTGGGCCTTCAGTCAAATACAAATATGAAACTTGGAATCATTAACATATCTACTAGAACATATGAAAAATAGGGTTTATGGTTTCCATGATGATTTGATGATGGAAGAAAATGGGTGTTTCAGTCAAATTTGAGTCCAGAAACTCTCCCATATCGTTAAGTCATGCAAATAGTCTATCCAGGTCAAATTTCAATGTATATAGATACAGTTTGAAAACATTTCAACGTTGGCCCCATTCACATGTCATTGTTGCCCGCCTCTAGTATATTGATGGTGTTGATTAAGAAATCAACAAAAAAGAGGGATTTTTCATCACAAATATGAAGCAGATAAATTGTATATACATTAGTGTAGACCCTGAAAGAAAAATGAAGAAATACTGACGAAAACCTAAAACTTGCGTCAACCAAATTGTGTACTTTGAAAAAAAATTAGGGTTTATGATTTACATGATGAATTGATGATGGAATAAAGTGGGTGTGTTAGTAAAATTTGAGTCCAGAAACACTTCCATATCATTAAGGCATGCCAATAGTCTATCCATGACAAATTTCAGTGCATACAAAAACTGTTTGAAAAAATTTCAACGTTGGGCCCATTCGTAGGTCATTATTGTCGGTGTCTAGCCCTCGTACAATTTTCATTCCTTGTTCCTTGTTTTTTGTTCCTCATTCCTTGTTCCTTGTTCTTTGTTCCTCATTCCTTTACCATGGTGTATTCCCAAAGATCCATTATTTTTGTACAAAACATACTAATGGCATAAAATGTCCCAGACAAAGACCAAATTAATATCTGCTACATAATTCTTTTGTCTTTTTTCAACGACTATGTAACAAATATCAATTCTAATAAGATTTAAATAGGTAAAAATATTGATGAAATCTGATACTATCATAATGGTATAAAAATGAAAAAGCTTCTCTTGGTTTCAAGAATAATTTATCCTCTATTGAACAAGGTCAACCACGTGAAGGTGGAAGCTCATATGGCCCCTCCCCTCCCCCTCACATCACTCTCAATTGATCCCCAAAACCCAATCTATAAAATAGAAAATAATTGAAAGCAACGTCCTATTAAGATTCATGCATAGAAACTACAAAAACAAAAATTAATGAAGGTACATGAAATTATGTGTTTCTAAATGATATTTTTAGTCTACCACGTACTTTAGTATATTGACAACTATTTTCAGGTTTCAAATAATAATTAAACAACATGTAACATAGGATATAAAAACGTCGCATAAAACTTAAAAACATGTAATTAACCCATGACATTAAAAGTAGATTATTTTAAGAGAATAATTCATACAAATTAAAATATTATATAGTCACATACCTAATCCAATCTCAACATCTGTGTAATCATCCTTATTCTCTATCTTGATCTTCTTCATAGAACTCAACATCTGTATCATCATCCAGTTTTGAAACGATGTTGAAAGGATTGATGATATCATCATCATCATCAATGTCATTTTCGAGCATACTTTAATCGACATCATCATCAAGAATTGCAATATTGTCTCCTATGTCTAGATCATGATCTTCTTTCTCTTCTTCATCTATCGACCTTCCATGATATTTGGTCTCTGTCTGATCTGTCGAATCATCTTCTTGATATTCAATATCATCTTCTTCCTATAAATGAGTATACTTAATTGGCCTTCCTCTTGGATCATATCTAACAACAAATGACCAATCCCTTTCACCTGGAACATTTGAGTAAACGACATGTTCACATTGGCTTGGAAAAATGTAGCGATCATGTCCTCTTTCAAACACCGTTGTTTTAATCATTGGAAATCTGTTGGCATGTACCATGATAACATTAAAATATTATATAGTATTAAAGAGCAATACTAGAATGCTACATACCACAAAAATGTGTTAGTCTAGGGGCATCATGAATTGTCCATAAAAGTGTTCCACGTAATTTAAATTTCTTCTCCTCGATTGGTTTACATATGTCATACATTATGATGCCATCCCATAAATTGAGTAGCTCATCGATAAGAGGCTCGATATATACATTCATATCTTTAACCTCATACTTACCTAATTGTTTGAAATTACACATAATTACTATAGGAATGATATCATGTAATATATATAATTAAATAAATAAACAAAAGATATTATGAAAAAATTGAAACAAATGAAAACGTTAAATTCAAAAAATTAATGTAAACAAATACCTCGAACAATCATTGTCAACATTATGTGCTCCCTCTTTATTGACATCCAAGGAGGAATGTTATTGTTGATAAAAAAAATAGGCCACACTGAGTAAATAGACCTAAGCTCTTCAAATGGATTAACACCGTCAGCGACCAATGAAATCCTAACATTACGAGGTTCATCTTTGAAATTTGCCCATTTTTCCTCAATTTCCCTAAATGAAAAACCATCGACAGACATTCGAAGAACACCATCTCCACTTCTGTTACGTGCATGGTAATCCATAAATTGTGCTATGCTTTGACACCTAAACAATCACTGCAAACGTGTAATTATGGGAATATGAAGAAGAACCTTTCGAGGCACCCTTTTTTTTACTTGATCGGTTCGATATATACTGATAAGACATTGTGGAAATTCTGTTTTCGAAGCATGTTGTCCATAATATATAATATGGTCATTAGGACATGCATCTAGAGTTTTATAATCCATTCCAATGTCTTTCATAATGGCATGAAAACCTCGATATGTGCGAGGTAAAATGTTTGACGATGGTAACAAAAATTCACTTAACAATCTACAAGATAACAAATAGCTAGTTAATGTAAGAATATTAATCATAAAAATTGCATTATTATTTTAAACATTAATTAACACTAAAAAAAAATAGAAAAAATTCAAAATTTATGTATAATATGAGACGAAACATATTACATACCTTGGGATCTGTGTCATACAAGTGTTCGACAAATTATTCATAACCTTTAAGTTCACTAGCAGCAATGTAGCAGAGAGAATATTTTCTCTTGATCCTTCATAAAGTCGTTTATTTGCCTTTTCTAATAGAGGTTCATCATGAATACCAACATTGTCCCCATCTTCATCCAGTTGTGAAAACAAATATTGAATCATTTGATTTTCCCCATCATCTTCTTCCATGGGATCATTAACTTGATTTGACCCATCATCTTCTTCCATGAGATCCTCATTTTCTTGGTCATGATGTTCCTCCGCTTATACAACATCATTTCTACTAATACTTGGTACAATATTCTATGGAAAGTTAGAGGGAAACTCTAACTTTATAATTACAAACAATCATGCAAAATTAGTGTATACTATAACAAACATTCAAACAATATATATACATATATATATATATATATATATATATAATTTTATATAAAATTGACAAAATAAAAAAAAGATAATAAATATATAGCTAATTACCATGGGACAATATTCATTCAATCTTCCATCAATGTGCCCATATTTCCAACAATGTTTTTAGTTGTTGCTATTAAAATTCTTACGGGACGTATGAGACAACATTTTTTGCAAGGGCAATAACATCTACCATCACCCTTTCTACCCGCTTTACTTTTTTCCCCACCTCTAACTATATTCTGCGATATTCTTCCACACAACTTATGCACGAAAATACCCTTTCAGAACCATCATTGTTATAGAAAGATTGTCGCAACATCTTTAAATCGTCAAATATTTATAGTTCAATTTTAGGTCACAATCGTCGCAATTGCGACGACCATGACCTAAAATATTTATTTTTGTTTTACCTATTTATTTGTCATATTTCATGGTCACTTCTAACATTCACTTATAATGGTCATTCGTCGCTCTTGCGACAAACATTAACTATATTAATTTAGACAAAGTACATTCGTTGAGATAGCGACGAATACAAGGTGGATTTAGAAAAAAAATGAATAATTGAACTTTTTCTCTTTAATGTTGCGAAGAAATAGTACTTTCGTCGCAAGTGATCGTTGTAAATTTTTCAATATGTAGTAGTGAATCCTCACAGAAACTTACCCGAAAAAGTGTGTTGGGAGTGTATATTCTTCCCCCTGTTCCTGCATTGGTCAACACAAATAATGAGCCTAATAACTGCATTATTCAACACACCTCATACCTCATAGAGTGTGTTTCCACCTGGGGTTGTCTAAACAGTTGTGAGATAGTCTCTGAAGAAGATATGAGCAATTTATGGTAGCTTTTTCCTATGGGAGCAGTCCAAAAAGTAATAAGAAACAAAAAGGCCCTAAAAATACTAAAATAAAAATCAAATGGAAAAGAGAGGTAATAGGGTTTTCTCACACACCCACAACTAGGGATTAAGAGATGGCTTAGATCCCCAGTGGAGTCACCAATATGTTGTGTAAATTCTGCAACAAGGGTTAGTAGATCTACAATCTAGTGGTTGTATCTAGATAACAAAGAAATATCGGAAGTAAAACTAAAAATCCTATCTTTTAGATGAAATAATTCATTCTTAAACTCATTTTGTTCAATAGGGAAAGAAATAAGTGCAGAAAATAAACAAACACTAGAACAATAATCTCATAAAAGAATGAACAAATGATTCATTACCTCAATGGAAATATTTTACAACACTTGTGAGGAAGCTCCTTGAATGTGATGGTATCCTTGGCCTCCTCTTAGGAAGGTTTCTTTGTTATTCTGAAATGTGTGGCTTGTCTTGGCTCCTCTCCTTATTGGTTGAAAGTGACAGTGAATGTGGCCAAAAGATCTAGGGAAATTTCGGCAACAATTCTTTATTTTCAATGGATGGATATGGAAAATGGAGGAGACTGCTTGAATTTATAATTAAAATAGTATTTATCCTTAACATGGTCATTGTCACACGCCCACAACATTCCCATAGATCCAACTCGACTTGGTGCACCCAAGTTGTCCAACACCTGGGGTCATGCAGCACCAGAACATTTTGTTTTGATAGATTGATTGAACCAAAACTACTTCGTCCAGACTACACCTCTCTCAAGATGCATCCATACTCTTCCTTGAGTCATCATACCAACTACACTTGCATTCTTTACTTAAACAATTACATAGTTCTTATACTTAGCTAATTACACATTAAAGAACATGCAACCATTCATACACAAGAAGAGACAAGTATGGTTGGGTGACGCAAATCATGCCTAATACCTATATAAGTATTTATATACAAATTTTGTTACAATTCTTACAAAGAGGAGCCCAGAACTCAATACATAGATATACAAGATTTCAGCTAAGTCACAACCGACTTACCTAATTTCTCATACACCCAAGTCTCCTTGTCACAACCTAATCCAAACTATCGCAACCTTCTCCCTGTAGTGTGCATTGCCCTATAGGACTTTTGTGCCTCTTTGTCATGCGCCATGCTCAAGACACCCAACAAGACACTAAAACCAGCCTTCACACTTCACCTTCATCTTCATCACACTTTATCACCTCAACCTGAGCCACATACCTCACTCTCCAGCTCAAGTTGTGATGATGTGATGATGCCTCTAGCTCATGTTCCTTGTTCTATTATATGGATTCTAGTTGTCACCTTCACGAACCATCGTGTCCTTTGGGTGTGCCATGCCCCTTCGTAAACCAATGTGCTCAAACGAATTGACGCTCCCCTTCATGATCTGATGCACCCAAACGAATATGTGTGCTCATCGACCATTGCATCCCTTGGGACCAACGTGCCCCAACCTTGGGTGCACCTTTTCCTTGTTTGTTTCTTCAAACCAATGACTTGAATCTTCAGGGGTGATTTGGTGGGTCGTCCAACCTCTCCAACATGCCCATGCTGCTAAGGGTAGGTGGGTCCACTCCTTGGGGGAATGCCTAATTTTCCTCATCCTTTCCCAACTGCAACCCCAAGTCCTCATCCTCTATTGCAAGGAAAGTAAGCAACATGCCCCATTGGGTCTGCATGTAACCATTGTGCACCCAAGGTGTTCTTTCCCATGCCTACAAGACTTCGTTCACTCAATTGATCACATACCCCTTGTGTTCTCTTGACCATCTTGTCGTTGAGTCTTCCTAAGGAGCATCTGCACTCAAAGGGTGTCGTGGAAGGCCTTACAACCTCCCCCACCTAAGGTCATTTTCATCCCAGTAACATCCTCAAAAAAGTTTTTCTCCAAATTTTCCCAAACTCATGCCTCCATCACAATCAAATCTCATGGAAACCCCAAGTTTCATGCCAAATGGAAACCCCAAATTTCCTACGAAGTGGAAACCCCAAGTTTCCACAAATTAACTGAAGTGTACTACACTGAACTCCACATGATTTGTTTCCTAATTCAATATGGTCGCTTCACCCAACTCCAAAAAATAAAGTCACCCAACTCTGCTACATTATCTCATCGTGATATTTCTTCCTTGTTGTTGTCACTGCCTACTACGATTGACTGTTGCCCTCTTTACTTCAAAATTTCGCTTAAGTGTTGAACTCCTCGTGACTCATTTTTGCAATCATACCACAACCATATTAATCATGCTTCTGCACATTGGCATCCATCATTCCTTGGAATGATTGGGTAGCTAGTCCAATCATCATGCCCAACTCATGAAAATGTACTCCCCATGCCAATGCGTTCTCTTCTGGCCACACCTCTGTCACTCTGTCCAACCTCAAAGACTAAGGAAAAGTCTTGCACCTTTCCATGAACTCCCAAGTTGTCTCACAAACTCAAGATGAAAAATTGTTGTCAAGCTACCTCTCTACTACCCAACACACCAACTTTTGTGCCAAAGTGAGGTCACCTCCCTTTTTCAACTCACTGAGTCACACTCTCACAAATTTGTTTTGATTTCCTCCTCCAAAGTGCCCAACAACACACTACCTTCTTCATGACAATGCATGTCTCCAAGTCTATGACAACACCTCTTCATAAGGTTCCCAAGGCCACGTTTCTTGCTTCCTAAAAGCATTCCAACTCTCCATATTCTTAGCGAATGGAGTGTACCCAATAGTCGCCACCAAGGCTATTGGCATACATAGTTTCTGACTTGTGCTCCATGTGAAAATATCTCAACACCAACCTGACATCCTTTGGCATGAATACTAACTCCTCGAGATTTTTTGCACTTAGTTGAAAGTTATATATCCCCGTGGCTTTCATACAAAAGTTCACAATGGTTGTGGGGTGACTATCCTCTATCCCCACTTATTTTGCATCTGACTCCAAGTCTGGATAAGTGAGTTCTTCCACACACTACTCTGTCTCAACAGTTAGATTTTTTGTTGAAAGTGGGTCTTCTAACCGATCTACCTCAACCCCATCACAACTCCATTGACAACAAAGTGGCTTGGGCTGCATCTCATGTGCATTGAACTCGAAAAGTGTCACGACAATAGACTTCAACTAGTCCTCATGCTCTTGCTTGTGGTGTTGCATGTTTTGCAACTGATCTTTCTTCTCCAAGGAAGACTTCATCGATGTCTTCATTGTTTTCAACCTTCATTTTGTTTGACCCAATCCTCCCAAGATCACCATGGTTGAACTCATCCCTCATTATTTTTTCACATCCCAAAGTCTATCTGCACCTTTTATGACTCCCTTAATCACCTTGATCATGAACATCCTAGGTTTTTGTCCAAGCTTCCTCTTCTTCATCATGGGCACACTTGGCATTTTGGATTTTTCCAAGAACATCAAGCAAACTCTGTGAAGGAGTGGAATTTCCTGGGAAAATCTAAGAAAGTCCTATCCCAAGATCAATCCATGATCATCCAATGGAGCCACCATCAAGTGCCAATCTACAAACCATCTTTCAACTGTCAAAGTGCAGAAAGAACCACCCCAAATTCCAGTTCCACTTCTTTCAACCTTCGTTCTATCTGACCCATTCCTCCCAAGGTCACCATGGTTGAAATCACCCATCATTGTTGTCGCGTGTTGCAAGGTTTTTCCGCACTTCCATTGATTCCTTGAATCAAATTGATTGCATATATCCTGGGTTTTCATCCAAGCTTCCTCTTCGTCATCATGGGAATACTTGGATTTTTGGCTTCATCTAAGAACACCAAGCAACCTGTGTGTAGGAGTGGAACTACATTGACAAATATGAGAAAGTCCTACCCCAATATCAATGCATGATCATCCAATGAAGCCACCATCAAGTCTCGATTTCAAAACCAAATTCCAACTCTCAAAGGTGTAGACCGAACCACCCCAAATGTCGGTTCCACTACTGAGTTGACCACCTTGAACATGGTTGTTTTTCTCTCAAGATTACGATGGAGTGACTTCATAATCTGCTCACTCACAAATTTATGGGTCGCGGTTGTGTCCACCAAAGAAACCACTTTCACCTTACTCATAATTGCATCCACAAAGCAAAGTCCTTCTCCTTCACTCTACAAAGAAAAGTTGTGCCAAATCTTCCACCGCTTCCTATTTTGCTTGGTCTTCTTCCAACTGTTTTAACTTAATCCTCATCGGATAGTTTGTTGCGAAGTGGTTTTCATTGCAAACAAAACATCGAACAAGTCTTCCATAGAGATCAAGCAGCCCCTTCCTTATTGCAACATATCCTTTTTCTTAGGCATCCTCCTTTCTGAGTGACCCCAACCTTGGAATCTCACTAGATTTGGTTTCATTAAAACATGCCCTTGTTTCATCGTCACATAAATTTCATTGTTCCTCAATCTTGTGCATCCTCTTCAATCCTTTCCGTAACAGTGCCAATCTTCGATTCACAAAATCCATTCTATTCTGGCATGTCTCTTCATCATAGGATTTCGATCGTGCAATCTCAAGCATCCTCTTTGAACTCTCACTACACTACGTCAACCTTTGCTTCACAATGGTCATCATGTTTTTCCATTCATGCACAACTTCCATCCCTTGGGTTGATTCAACCCTTGGATCGCATACTTTTGCCTCTTGTCCCAACTCAACTTCTTCACTTGTTTAAATGACCGACACCTTGTTGCACTAAGGAATCTGTGTGCTCTTTACCCAACTCTACCTTCACAAGTCTGTGGACACACCAACTCGCATGACTGCTTCACAACTCTTCACACAACCTCTTGTCACGTTCAAATTCATTATGCTTGTCTAATGGAGTTCCCAACCCGACAATGTGTTAAGCCAACAACCCCAAATTAATTCAAACTTAACTCTGCGATGAACTCCATGATGAGTCTTGTAACGTTCACCCTATCCAAGCACTTTTGTTCAGCCATGAAATCTACTCTTGGTCTACGCAAGGTGTGCACCCCGAACTATCCACAAGTTACAACTTCATCCACAATTTGGTCTTTCAATCAACACCAACATCTGCCACAATTCTTGGTATTGACTAGCCACCAAAGTTTGTGAGAAAAGCTACTTCTGTGATGAACCAATCCACCTCACTGAACTGTTTCACCAAGTCTACTCGGATACCATCCATCATCAAGATAGTGGTGAAGATCTCCCCAAACCTTCTCCAAAATATACAACGAACAAGCTCTGATACCATATGTTACATGTCTGCAATCTACCCGAAAAATTGAACTCAACTTGGTTCACCCAAGTTGTCCGACACATGGGGTCATGTGACACCGCAACGTTTTGTTTCAACAACTTGAATGAAATGAAACTACTTCGTCCAGGCTACGCCTCACTCAAGATGCACCCATACTCTTCCTTGAGTCAATCATACCAACTACACTTGCATTCTTTACTTAAACAATTACACAGTTCCTATACTTAGCCAATTACACAACAAATAACACGCAACCATTCATACATAAGAAGAGACAAGTATGGTTGGGTGAAAAAAAACATACCTAACACTTGTATAAGCCTTTATATACAAATGTAGTTACAATGCTTACAAAGAGAAGCTCACAACTCAATACACATATATACAAGAATTCCACTAAGTCACAACCGACTTGCCTACTTTCTCATATACCCAAGTCTCCCTGTCACAACTTGAGCCTAACTGTCACAACCTTCTACCTGTTGTGTGCACTGCCCTGCCAAACCTTCGTGCCTCTTTGTTGTGCACCCTGCCCAAGACACCCAACAAGACACTAAAATCAACCTTCACACTTCGCCTTAATCTTCGTCACAATTCATCACCTCATCCTCAGCCGCAGACCTCACTCTCCAACTCAAGTTGTTATGATGTGATGATGCCTCTAGCTCATGTGCCTTGTGCTCATATATGGACTCCAAACGTCACCTTCACAAATCGTCGTGTCCTTTGGGTGTTCCGCGCCCCTTTGCAAACCAACGCACCCAAACGAACTGTCATGCCTCTTCACAGACCGATGCACCCAAACAAACCCATGTTCTCATGAACCATCACGTCCCTTGGGACTGATGCGCCCCAACCTTGGGTGTGCCCTTACCTTGTGCTTTTCTTTGAACCGACAACGTAACTCTTCATAGGTGAGCTAGTGGATCGTCCAACCTCTCCAACGCACCCATGTTGCCAAGGGTAGGCGAGTCCACTCCTTGGGCATGTGCCCAAGTCATTCTGTCCTTGCCCAACTACAACCCCAAGTCCTCATCCTTTGTTGCAAGGAAAGTAAGGCACGCACCCCCTTGGGTCCGCATGTAACCATTTTGTTCCCAAGGTGCTCCTACCTGTGCCTATAAGACTTCATTCACTCAACTGACTGCATGTCCCTTGCGTTCTCTTGACCATCTTGTTTTCGAGTCTTCCCAAGGAGTGTACGCGCTCAATCAGTGTCGTGGAAGGCCTTACAATCATGATAATAAAATATTATTGTCGATTGTATCAATTTTAACCATTGTTTTTAAGGTTTTCGATGTTGTTTTGTTTTTTTGGATAATTTTAAGAGGAAAATGACAGAAAGGTATTTTATGATTTTATGAAATGGAAATAACTTTAAGAAAAGTGGTTCCTTCGGTTATAATAGTGGAAATGATTAAAAGTGGGTTTAGACATATGATGTCCATGTTACAAATGTGTATTTTAGTAAGCCTATATTTTTGTTCTAGGTGATCAACTTTTGGGTGATAGCAAAAATATAGAGAGAACAATTAAGATCACAATGAAAAGAGTGTCAACCTAGTAGCCTCTAGTCAAAATGTTGCATGTAGATTATTGTTTTAAAATATATCATAGGATACCTAAATGTGTAGATATTGTACTATGAAGTTCCTGGTTGGTAGTTGCAAGTTGTAGGACGTACTCTTACCCATCCCTCTAGAGTGACTAGGAAAAAGAATGACCAAACCTCCTTAAAACTTAAATTAGATATCCATACAAGAATTACCTTGATTCTATTCAGTATAATGGTTGAACTAATAAACCTTTACATGGATAGAACTTATCTACAATATACACATTCTAACTAGTTAATCCAATGTCATGGCAATCCCACACTATGAATTATAGGTACTATCGCCAAGTTGACAGGCTATTGGAGAATGTCTAAAAAGCATTACTAGAGGATCTATGTGAGTGCCCAATAATTAATTTTAAGTGACTAATTATATTAATTTATGGAATGCTATACAATCCACTTGCATTTCTTTATTTATAAGCATATAGTTTAGAATCATTGTATCTTATATACCATTATGTCTTAAAAATGGTTACATGCCAAATATAGTATTCCAATTGCTGGGATAACTTGCAAAAAGAAAACAACAACTGGAGATCTCATTTAATACTTATGATAGATTTGGAAAACATATTATGGGTAAGTTTGAACTCGTAACCAAACATAGGTCAATGAGACTCAAGTATACAACAACTATTAATAGCCTAACAAAAAGCTGTTAAAAGCATCTCCTCCTTGGAAAATAACAAAAAAGCCAAAAAAAATAAAAAAAAAATCATAAAGTTGTTGAGAGCATCTCCCTACTAGACAATAACAAAAAAACAAATAAAAAAATCATGTAAAAGTGAACCCTCAAGAATGAAGTAAAAAGTTGTAAAGAGCATCTCCTCCCTCGAAAATAACAAAAACAAATGCAAAAAATCATGTAAAAGTAATCCTCAATAATTAAGTAAAGCACACCCCTCAGACAAAAGATGGAGAGAATGAGGGAAATCACAATGAATACGGAAACTTCATCCGCCTAAAGTTTTCAGCGCGTGGCATCTAGTAAATACAGAAACTTCATGGATCATCAGCCTAATGTTTTCTCTCCCTTCTTGTCAGCGCTAAAGCTAAATGCCTTAGCTGCAAAACTGTAGACTTCTGTCCAAATGTTGCCTCGTGGTTCACTGCTTTTATCTATTTCATATTATTATATATTTTTTTAAAATTTTAAAATTTTGACGGTTTACATAAATAAACATACATACAGGGATGGAATTTGACGGTCAGTCAAATACTCTAGAAATCGTCAATATTTTTTTGTCATATGTGTTCAAATTTGACAGTTCGTTTGGATTTGAAATTCCAACTACGAATCAAGGATTGCAGTCGGCTGTACAGCATGCTTGATTTAGGGTCATGGGTGTCAGTGGTTAAATTTGACTGTTAAATATAGTTTTTTTTTTTCGTTTCTTAATCATTAAATATCAGCAATTTTAAAATTTACATAGTCTTAATCATTAAATATTAGCAATTTTAAAATTTACATAGAACATGTATGTCGATTTAATTTTTAAAACAACTTATTCATTAATTTGATGGTTTTAATAAGATTCCTTATGATATTTTTGTATATGACAATAGCAACTTGGAGGAAGTGAATTCATACAAATATCTTGGAATTGATATTCACCACAAGCCTAATTGGAATTATAGCATTGAGAAAAGGATTATTGGGGGATGGAAAGCTTATTATGGGCTTGAAAACAATTGTAAATCAGCTGAGTTGGGATAAGAAGAAACTCCTCTTTGAGACTCTTGTTACACCTGTTATTCTTTATGGATGTGAAGTCTGGGGCTGTAGTATCTCTCGTGAATCCTGGAGAAAGATAGAGCAAATACAAAATAATTTTATAACCTATAATCTCAAAATTAAAGAAAATACGCCCTATCCCATCCTCCTCGTAGAAACTAGTCTCTCCCCTATTGAGAGCATGGCTATGACTAGATACCTAATGTATAAGAACAAGTTAAACAACATGGAAGACAAGAGGCTACCTAAAATTGCTTCCAAATCAAGTC
>ML778110.1:665021-680944 GCA_009831015.1 Picea engelmannii | reverse complement strand
AGATCCTTCTAGAAGCAGAAGCTTCTATTAGGTCTTCTTACATCCGCCTTATTCTATTTTATTGAAAGGCCTTATTAATATTGACCTTTATTACATCCGAATACATTGATCTACCTATGTGCGGGTTAGGACCTTAACAGACAATGACCATGGTTGACTATGGTTGATCCGGGTTTATTATGGTTGAACATGCCCACGACTCACCTTCATTGACCATGTAAATTTGACTATGGTGGGACATGTTCATTATGATTAACCAAACATTATTATGGCACTATTGCATTGGAATGTTGATCATGTTTTGTTCGTCACATTGCGACATCAGGTTTTGTTGATCACATTGTGGCATCAACTTTTGTTTGTTACATGACATTGTAAGGTTATGGTCATCAAATTACGACAAAGGGTTTTTGTTTGTCACATTATGGTGTTGGAATAGGTTTGTGAGAGTCTTACAGTGGGTTATATTGGTCACATTATGACATCGGGAAATGTTCGTCTCATTACAATGTCGGTCTATGTTTGTCACATTGCCACATTGGGTTGTGTACATCACATTGTGACAATGTGTTGTGTTCGTCACATTGCGACGTTTGGAAATGTCTGTCACAATGCAACATTAGGATTTGTGTGTCACATTGCAACATGAGGATATGTTCATCACATTGCAACAATAGAACAATTTTCATCACATTGCGATGTTTGTTTATGTTCCTCACATTGTTCGTCGAATTGCGATGACAGGGCTATGTTCATCACATTGCGATGAGAGGGCTATTTTCTTCAAATTGTGATTGGGGTATATGTTTGTCACATTGTGACATCTATATATGTTTGTCACATTGTGACGTTACTATGCTTGGTAGATTGCAATGTTACTATGTTTGATACATTGTGACGTATGTTTGTCGGATTGTGGCATCACAATGCAACACATGTCAAAATGAGGATATGTTCATCACATTGCGACGTTGGGAAATGTTTTTCACTTTGCGACATCAAAAAAATGTTTGTCACATTGCGACGTTACTGTGTTTAGTAGATTGCAACATTACCATGTTTGAGACATTGTAGCATATGTTCATTAGATTGTGATTGGGGATATGTTCATCAGATTGTGATAGTAGCATTCGGTAGATTGCAATGTTACTATGTTCGACACATTGTGATGGTTGGAAATGTATGTCACATCACGATACATCGGGATATGTGAATCACATTGTAATGTGAGGAAATGTTTGTCGCATATCCTGGCATTCAATTTTGTTACGTATGATTGTATCAATGCTTTAGAGTGTGGTAGGTTGATTATTTCAAGATATAATGTACATTTTGATGGCATAAAAAAATTAAGAAGAAAGTCCAAAATCTCCATACATGAGTGTGAGTAAAAAAGGTTTTTCTATGATGAGTGTTTATGTTTATTGGTTTGATAAGTTTAGAAAAACAAAATAAAGATCACAATGATAAGTAAAATGAATATTTGTTACATTACAATTGTGTATGGAGAAATGAGTTGAATGAATCAATAACTATGTAGCTCATTTGTCATAATGATATATATATATATATAATTCATTTACATAAATTGAGAAATTTAAATATAATAATTTATAAATAATAAATAAATATTTTTAATAACAAACCATTAAAATATATATTTTATATTATATTTTCTTATTACTTTCACGAAAATTTTAAATAATTTATATAATTTACTAAAGTAGTTACCACACAAATAAATATTTATATTAAAATACAATTTTAAATAATTTATATAATTTACTAAAATACCTACCACACAAATAAATATTTATATTAAAATAAAATTTTAAATAATTTATATAATTTACTAAAGTACGTACCATACAAATAAATCTTTATATCAAAATAAAAAAAATTATAAACTTAAAATAAATAATATAAAAAAATTAGATAAATGAATGTAAAGTTGCAAATGAATGTATTTTTAAGTTCGTATACTTCATAGATTTTCATAGCCATTCCCTAAGAACATTCAAGCAAACGAAAAATATTCAATTTTATCAAATTGGTCAATGAGATATTATTGTATTTTATTTATTTGTCAATGAGCAACTCATATTGTCCCCGAGGTGTAGGACAGTCGGTGATGGAGTGTGTTGTTAAACATCACAGGTTCGAAACCTGCGGGGACAAAAAATCCAACCATGTTAAGGGTTGGTGTGGCGGGGACAAAAAATCCAACCATATTAAGGGTTGGTGTGGCTCAGGCCGGGTGCAATCCCTAGGTGATTTTGACGACTTAGATACCCCTGAGTCGCGGTTTCTCAAGCCACAGGTTAATCGCGTAACCAACATGTCCCGCACAAATTAACAAACAAAAAAAAAAAAATGAGCAACCCATATTCATCTCTTTGAGACGATGTTTCTTCAACTCACTAAGAGGAAATCCATTTAACATTTTTAAAAGATGTAGGGGACTCAGAGTTGATTCATTTTTTCGCCAAGATTAACCATAGGCTGCTCAACTATGGAAGTGATCATATCTTTCATAAAGCTAGCATCTCCTTAGTGTGACGATGAAATCAGAATAAATTTAGGCATAAAAACCATGAAAAATGGTGATTTTTCATTAAAAAAAATGACGATGTAATCAGAATAAATTCAGGCGTAATAATCATGAAAAATGGTGATTGTTCATTAAAAAAAATTGACAAGTCAATCCCTCAATAGTCACTTGCAGAATTGAGACCGAAAAATGAATTCATACTCTCAGTTAATATGTGTGAATTAAATAATCAATGAGTGTATACTACAGACTGTTTTGTTTCAAAAGAGAAATGGGATCCAAACCTCCTTCAATAATGACGAGTAAAAATTTTGGGAAGTTTAATTAGTATAATAATAAAAAAATAACTAATCAAATGTAAATTTATTATACCATTCTCATAGCTACTTGAACATATTTCACGAACACTGCAGGCCTTACTAATTCTCACCTAGTATTTTCATTAGTTAGGCTTTGTCCAGAAAGGATAGGGCGGAATTGGTTAGTCACGAACACTGCAGGCCTTACTAATTCTCACCTAGTATACGTTTTAACCATTGTTTCTGATCAATTGGGCGGAATTGGTTGGAATCTGAAAATTAGGGTAAAGTTTAGAAATAAAAATATTTTGAGAGGCCAAATTGCTTTTATCCTGCGATTGCAAATGTGAAAAATTATGAGAATTACCAGATTTTAATCCTCAATTCTATTTTTTAAATTGAAGGAAAGAATGGAGATGAAAAATAAAGACGGCGCGTCAATGGGTGGAGATATGATAGATAGGAAAAATTATACTTTGAAATTTAATATTCATACTTAGGATGGAAACATTTATCTCCATTGCATGTATTCAGATGGGGGATCGAATCCATATGTTTTAGAATGCATGTATTCAGATAGGGGATCGAATCCATTTGTTGTAAAATGACAGGTATAATATCCATTCAACACAGAAACCAAACCATTAGATACAGGCGATGGCCGACGTATATGATTCCTGTCAGTAAATAAAAACTCGATCCAAAATTATTTCTATTGGATTTCAGGAAGAAAAAGAAATTGTTGCTTTAGCTTTTTCTTATTCTAAGCTATTGGAAAAGGTCATTTCGTAGAGCATTTAGACTAATGCTTATTATTAATGTCCTCAAAACCCAAACTGGAACCTAACTTTGAAAAATACACTCCAACCAAATAAAATATAAAAAAGAAAAATGGTTTGAAGATACATGTGATGCGAACAAGCTACGAGATTGTATGATATTATGAATAACAAGAGATTTATCAACCTCTTCAATGGTAATACAAGTATGCAATGTTCTCATGTGGTAGTGTTGTTGTAAGATTACCTTGCAAAAAATTGAGGGGATGAATATCATGGAGGAGAGTGCTTGATTGATGCATATCTCCCTCATCTCTCCCTTATTTGACATTGCTTTGGACAGATGTCACTGAAATTTTCAAGGCAGGTCACAGATGTATAGAAATAAATAAGAAGACATTAAGATATTGGTATAAAGATTATCAATATGTTTGTATAAGCATCTTCAAGATGTTGACATGTAATGTTGTAATTCAAAATTATGCATGAATTCAAATCCACATGTCAAAAAATTTTAAACAAGGACATTGCCACTACTTAATGGTTTATACTTTTATTTTACTTAAATTTTTAAATGCATGAAGTAACCTTTATAATTTTTGTTTGTTTTTAGGTTGTGTATAAATAACACATTATTTTAAGTTTCAAATCTTTTATAATTATTTTAGATTTTATCTTTGAACCATATATAATTACTACATTAAAACATTTCCAAGAAAGTAATATAAACAACTAAGACAAACAACTATGAACTAATACAAACAACCCTCAATGCATCATCAATGAATTTCTATGACCAAGGACCCACATTATACAATTAATATGAATATCCTCTTCGATAGCACTCGCCATATGGCACAAGAGGTAATCGTTATCACTCCTTTAAATCATGAACTAATTTCAACTATCAAGGACCCATCTTGGTCAATTAAGAGCAACCATTGTTTACTTTTTACATCATGAACGAATTTCAACGACCAAGGAGTGGCACGGACCACCTTGGACAATTAACATGGATCCCCATAAGAGAGAATTGAATGATGCATAGTCCAGTCGAGTTTATTCCTTTGAATCATCCACTAATTTCAGCAATCAAGGACCCACTTTAGACGATGAATCATCCTCCATCAATCCTCTAATTTCATGTTATGTAGGACATTTTTCTCCTTCAAAAATGTATTTGACAAGCGGATACAGAATCTACACATAATCACTTATCGACATCAAAATTTTGAGCTCGTAAAATTGACGTTTCGTTGTGTAGGGTATCTGTCATAAATTCTAGTAAGTACCTATACAATATAACCTATAGGCTAGAACCTATAATGCATGTAGCCAGGCCTAGAATTTCAAGTTTACACTGCCCATCAAGTGGAAATATGATGATGAACATTTGTTTGTCATGCCTATCATTTTACATTTTATGTACATTCACGAGTGTCAAATTCTTTTGTGTTGTTATATGAACATTTTATTGTCATAATTTTTCATATTCTCTATATTTTGACTATACAATTTTCTATCATAAAAAAATAACTCAAAAAAAATCGCAGAGAAAAATATTCATAATCTAGCCCAACATTCCATGTAACTTGTATTATCAAAACAAAGTATTTTCAATAATATTACAAAGTACTTTGGTTATAATAACAATTTACACCATGCGTAGAACTTAAATATTCTACGATCTCGTAATGCATGAAACACTTACCTGAGTATGGATAGAGCCATAGATCTAAGCAAAAACAATACCGGGATCTATGCATTTTATGTTGAGACAAAACCCCATATGTGAAGTAGCCATCCCATAGCCAAATTTTACGAAATTGCCTCCCTGCTCCCCGCTCCCCCTGAAAAAAGGAAAACCCAATCGGGTTTCATTACTTGAGGCATCCATATACAAGTATTATTAGGTGTTATGCCAATGAAGTGTACTTATCATGGGGCAATGCTAAATATTATCCCATGGTTGGTAAACAAGGGGAGTGGAGCAAGGTGATGGGGTATAATTTTACTTACAATTACTCACATTGAAATCATGATGCACAAAACAACCAAAATGCAGTTCTTCAAAAGAGAATAGGGAGGTTTGGAACTTACTGGTTTTTTTGATCCCAAACTCTCATTCCCACCCTCGTGGTGTCCACATTGAATCAAATATTTAAAGTATGGATCAATATATGTGAGTATTGGTTACAACTTGAACATAGACTTGCTTCCCGTGTTGAAGGATGTAATCTATAGCTCTGGTTCATTCATCGACCCCTCATTCATTGGGAATAGTGGATATTGAATCAAGCTCCATCAACATGCCCTGTGGCCCCTACTCACGTTTGTGAAATATTCATCAAAAGTGTTAAAACCCTTGGAAATCAATTGAGTGGAGAAGACCCAAGTTCCAACATCGAGCAGAGTAAGGTTGAATCATTGAATGGATTATGGAAATGGGAATCCTAATGAGTTGTACATGGATCAGGATGTAAGTGAAAACAACAGATTTCATTTACTCCTTGAAAGAACCCATGTTCATCTATGTTGCATGCATTATAGGCTATAGCTTATAGGTTATACAACATAGGTACCTACTAGAATTTATGATGGGTACCTTACATAGTTAAACATCGATTTGACGGGTTTTAAATTTTGATGTGGATAAGTGTTTACATGTGGATTTTGTATCCACCTGTCAAATACACTTTTGGAGGGGGGAAACATCCTACTGAACATCAAATTATAGGTATGTATAAAACATGGCTTGATAAGGGTCGCATTGTGGCATCAGTTGTTGGTGAAACTAGACAGGGATTCGTTGAAGGAGTAAATGAAATTGATTGTTGTCACTTCTCCTAGTCTATGTACAACTCATTCAAATTCAAATTTGACATAATCCATTCAATGATTCAACCTTTCTTTTCTCAAAGTTGAAACTCGGGTCTCCTCTGATCTAGTGGGTCTTCTTTGTTCCATAAAATTCTAAGGGTTTTAAGACTTTTGATGAACAATCTAAAGATGTGAGCAAGGGCCAGAGGGCATGTTTATGGTTCTTGATTCAATATCCATTATTTTTAATGAATGAGGGGTCGTTGAACGAACCAAATCTATAGATTACATCCTTCAACATAGGAAGCAAGTATGTATTCAAGTGGCAACCAAAAATAACATCCATACATCCATAATTTAAAGCTACAAGTAAATGTGCATACGACAAGGGAAGGAATGAGAGTCTAGGATCAACTGAACCAATAAGTTTCGTACCTACCTAGTCTCTTACGAGGAGCTGCATTATGGTTGTTTTTATGCATCATGATTTCGAGGTGGGTAATCATAAGTAATAGTATACCACATCACCCTTCTCCATTCCCTTTGTTTAATAACCATGTGCTGGTATTTAGCATTTCCCCATAACATGGATTTTTTTAGTACCATAGCGATCTAATAATACTTGTCTATGGATGCCTCAAGTAATCGGACCCCAATTGTTTTTTTTCTTTGGGGGGGGAAGATTTCATAAAATTTGAATATGGGATGGCTACTTCACATAAGGGGTTATGTCTCAACGTAAAATGCATAGGCACTTGTATTGTTGTTTCTTAGAGCTATGACTTTGGTCGTACTTAGGTAGGGGTTTCTTTCATGATGAGATCACAGAATATTCAAGGTCTATGCATGGTGTAATTTGTTATTATAATCCAAGTAATTTGTAATATTAAATCATACTTTTTTTTATAACACAAATTACAAACTTTGGTGGCCTATGGATGTCTTTCTTGGGTTTTTTTTGGTTAGTTTTCTGTTATAAAAAAATGTATAATTTATTTTTCTATTAAAGAAAATTGTATAGTCAGACTATAATATAATATAGAGAAGATGAAAATTTATGAGACTGAATTTTCATATAATAAGATGAGAAGTTGACAGTAATAATTTTGCATAAAACAAAAAAATTATAGGCATGAAAAACAAATGGTCATCATCAATTTTTTACTTTGAAAAGGGAAAATTGAAATTAGGACCAAGAACTAACCTTGGACAATTATTGTGGATCTCCAACAATGTATGAGCATTATCATTCCTCTAAATCATCCACTAATTTCAACAATCAAGAACCCACCTTGGATGATGAATGTGGTTATCCAACTACGTATGAGGGGATTGCAATTGATTAGAATAGTCGTAGAAAGAGGGGCAAACTCTGGGGCATTATTTTTTTATGATTTAAGAGAGAGAAAAAATAGTAAATATTTCCTCTAGAAGAAGGAAGAGAGCTAGCAAGGGATTTGTATCTAAATGGAAAATCACTCTACTTGAGTGTCTAAGAAAACAAAGGATTAGTTTTCTTTGATCCTGAGCATGGGATTAGTCGTTGGTGTAAAGAGTGAATTTTTTGGGCAACAAGTATACCAAAAACAACAGCAAGATAATTACCTTTGGTTAATGGTTGAGGTACCAAAGGGGCAAGAAAGACGATTTAAATTTTACTTGGACAAAAACCCTACAACATCAATATTTTAGTGAAATAAAAGAAGATGAAAGAGGTGTTATTACAAGGCTAAAACACCACAATAATAGGATAAAACTACTAACTATGCACAAGGAATTAATGACAATACCGATAAGATTCAATAGCTTGATACCAACACGCCAAAAATTTATTATTGCTCTTGCCAAATGGTTGAATGCACCACTAAACACAAGTACAAAACCAGTAGAGTATTTTTCCTTATACGGAGACTAGAAGCTAGAAAGAATAATGAGAGAGAGAGAGAGAGTATTGTTGTTGCCAAGAAAAATCCACACTGAACAATGAGGTTAAGCCTCATTATATAGTCTGTGAGGCACAAAAGTGTGATAATAATATGAGGGTGCATGATTGAGTAGAATAATATAGTGCACATGAGTATAAAGAGGGTGTTGAGATGGAGTAAATATACCAAATAATAGAGAGTGAGAAGCACATGAGGGGGAATACATGTGGAAGTGAGAATAATGAATTTTGCATGGGTGAGAAAAAGGAGTTAGCACATAGATTTAAAGATAATTTTGCTAGATACTAGGAAGTGAGATCATGTGTGGATGCATGGAGAAGGAGATGCACACACATGTAGAGGAAGAGGGAAAAATAGCGCATGGAAATAGGGAACTAAAGAAAGTATAAGTGGAAGATATGTGAGAAGGAGGTGCATACTAGGGAGTGAGATCATGTGGATGCATGGAGAAGGAGATGCACACACATGTAGAGGAAGAGGGAAAAATAGCGCATGGAAATAGGGAAATAAAGAAAGTATAAGTGGAAGATATCTGAGAAGGAGGTGCATTAATTGATGAATTCCCTAGAAAATGGGGGAGCATAAGGAGGTGCACTAGAAATTAAGAGTTAGGAGGAGGCTAAAAAAAGAAAAAGGGAGGCACGTTAATGATAGAAAATAGGGAAGAGATGTTAGAAAATAGGGAAAAAGGAGGCATGCTAATGTTAGAAAATAGGGAAATTGGCGGATCATTAAAACAATGCCCTAGAAAATAGAGAATAGAGAGGATATGCACTATATATTAGGAACTGGTGCTAGAGAATAGGGAGGAATGACTAGAAAGAGAGATAAGGGAACACATGTGGGAAGCTAAAAAATAGGGAAAATGGAGGCACGTGCAGAAACAATGGAGATGCATGGAATGATAGAGAATATGGAGGAAGCGTTATAAGATAGGGAGAGAGAGAGAGAAGGGAACATGTGTGGGAAGCTAAAAAATAGGGAAAAGGGAGGTGCATGCACAAACAATGGATATGCATGAACACCTGTGGAGAGGGGGAGAAGGGGGTGTGCATAAATGTGAAGGAAGAGTGAAGTGTGGGAGTGAGAATGGAATGCACATGTGTGGATAAAAATAGGAGTGAGTCTTTTATTGAATTCAACACTTCAAAAATTCCAATATTCCATCTCATCAAAGCATGCATATGCCTTGATTTACTTATGCATGTGCCACATATCCTAAAAAATAATGCACCACGTGTCACCTTCTGAAACTGCCACTTATTAGAATTTTGAAATCACCACATGTCACCTTGCATAGAGACCACATTTTTTAATATATCCCTACTAAAAATAAACATGCTAAAAATAATAGTCTAGCCTAAAAAATAGGAAAAGTCCAAATATGTCTAGGACCACTAGGAGACCACTACCAAATACAATACGTATAAAAATAAACATTGTTAAAAATAATCTCATTGCATGTGAATGAAAATATACTCATCAAATTGGATTTTTAGTGAGGAATATGAATATGTGATCAGAAACATCATCTGAGGCTTGGAGCTCCACCTACTAAAAATAGTAATTTTCTCGCATGTCATTTGAAAAAGGTTCAATGGAATTGTGAGATCGCAAGGACTTTGAATATGTGGTCAATATTTACGTGCATACCTTCGATCTTTGTCTCTTAAAAAGTAGTGAATATGCTAAAAATATACATATCTCTCTATCCATCAAGACATATGCAAACTTTTGTTTTTGAAACAAGGAACACTACTAAACCAATCCTATACTTGTACTCATATGGGAACCAACCTTGGCTCATGCCAAACTATCTCTAGGAAACAAATATGAATGCCAACAAAAAAAGAACATGTTGGGTCTTAACCCTTATGATTTTTACATGGGAAAATCCATGGGTTAACAATGGAGACTCAAGGGGGCGGGATCCCCCTGCGGGATGTGAAGAACCTACAATATCTATGTCTAAAAAATATTAATAATTCTCTGTGAGAAAACTAAAAAAATATACCAATAAATCCTTGTACCTGTGTGGAAGAGAAAGACCATGTAACTTGACCTATGATCCCAAATGCTTATCCAATCAGTAATGGATTCAAAAAAAAATATAAGACTCTGTTGACGGGCGAAACATTCCATCCGTCAACTGGGAGAGTGGAACGGGTCCAGGGTTGTCTAAATAACCCAAGCCGTTTGGAATGGACCACCCTGACGAGTTTAACGACTCTGTTGGCCGCTCTAAGGTCTCCTAAGAAAACCAAAGAGAGAATTGATCTGAGATAAGTAATCTAAACTAAGGAAACTAGAAACTAATAAAACAAACTAAAATCAACTAAAACAAACTAACTAACTAAATGAAAGAAATTAAACTAAAATAAAGGAAACTAGAAACTAATAAAACAAAGATAATGAACTAATATACTAAATATAAACTATTCTAACTATTCTATCTACAAACTACTAATAACTCAAATCAACTATGTAATACTCAGATGTAATATTACTTATTCACAAATATACACTATAAACAATCTACAGATTTGATTAAAACCTGTAAAACTCAATTGATTACTGCCCTAAGACAACCAAGGATCTCTTTTTAATTTTTATATTTTATGAAAAGGAATAAACATTACTGAAATTAAACAATCCACTATATTTCACTGAAATTAAACGATCTAATACAAATATAATTAAGATTGTATCTATATTAAACTACTTAATGAAAACAGTGAACAATAAACTAATTGACCTGGAAACGTTCCAAGTCTGCCCTGTGTATGATGACTTCTAAGCTGGTCGGAGGAAGAAATTCACACCGTTTAGTCCTTAATCTTTTCGTAAACGATTGGCTGTGCTGCCTCTTGAAGTGTTTTTACAGGACAAACAAGACATAAAAGAAATCATAACAATCATATGATTATAAACTCCTGCAATAAGGGAAACCTATTATGTAGAAAACTTATATATAACAATTCAATTTATGAAGAAGACAAAGCTATCGTTCACTAAAATGAATTGATAATTGTTATGTCTTTTATTGATTTGGAAGAGACAAGATATAGATAACAATAATAAAATTATATCATTTGAATTTGATTTAGATATCTAAAGTAATCATAAACCATAAACAAAGTGATATACCAAACTTGAAACAAAATGTGATATATTGAGAAGCTAAAGCTATGAAAAAACATCAATTCTACTCCAGTCTGTATCAGAACTCCATATCCTTGTTCTCCCACAACTGAGGATGAACATTATTACAAAACCATAGGTTTATATAGGTTTCTCACAAGGTAAAACATCCTTGTGAATAATAGCAAATTGTTTTACATAATCTGGGGAAAAATCCCAAAATCTACTAAATTGAGGAAAATAAAATGCAAGTAAAATCCGTAGATCATCCCCTAACTGCTCACGATATTTATTGCCAAATTCGAATGTGCCTGCAATAGAAAATAAAGATCAAATTAGAAGGATGTTTTATTAAGAAAACAATAAAAAAATGATTTTACAGACTTAGCTACAGAATCATCTGATTATGTAGCTAGTCAAAAATAACAAACATGACTAGATATAATCAAATAAAATCAAATCCAAAACTAATTACTAATGATTCAATTATTCCTTAAATTAAACCAAATAAAAAAGAATGCAATCGGGACAGGGTAAGAATGCTCTGTTTTTCCAATTGACATAAAATCGAATCAAATCTTAATAAGACTATTTCATAAATGCAATCAATGGTAAACCAAATCGTATGAGATACAAAACAGTCATTATTGATTTGCATAAGATTCATATCGTTTAATCCATCGCCAATATAGAAAGCCGTCATGATTTCATGCATAACTGTATCTATAGAATCCAGCCACAGTCTTCGTTCGCTGAGTTTCAAACAGTTCATAGGTATGGTCGTAACTATCATTGACTAGTTATAGTCATAACAACAGATTGATATCATTCAGTTAAAAGGATGATATATAAATTGCTTCCATTGCAATCGGATGAAATCATACTCCATGAATATCGACTCAAAAATCTTCATGTTTGATTACCACACAGTCAACAGACAGAGGCGCGACAAAATCGACAGAATTCATGAACTGGGCAATAATCAACACAAATATTTACTGAGTTAATTATAGAAACAATATCGAAACCCTGAACAAAATCCAATTCAAACAATAATGAGAATCGAATAAGTTGAAATTGGTTATGTATCAATAGAAAAGTATCAGATTTGGTCGAAAGACGTTGAAAATAGTTAACCCATTTATCAATCATATTCATATAGAACATAACCATTTCAAATCGTAGTATTGACTGTATCGAAAAATAGAAATACCAACAATAGTCTATTTTTAACAACTTCACTTATCAATAGAGCATCCAGCTGAGGTTAAATTTGAACAATCATATCTATTTGACGATCCATCGAATAAAAACCAAATCCAATCGAATCTTAACTATACGAAAATTGATTTATCAAGACAAAAAATTATATACAACAAAGCATGCTTATGTAACAGAGCAGGTGAAATATGTACACAGAGTTTATGAAAGTGTAATATAAATGAGTGAAATTTATACCAGCGCAGTTGCTGAGACTATGTCAATTTTGAATTGACAATCGTTGTAGCAGACTCGGCATTTTTGAACAGGATTGAACCAGTAGTTCATTGCTTCTTGTCGTTGGGTTGTACCTTTGCATTTTGACCAGTGAGCTTTGCCACTTGGTTTTCCAAATCGTGGATTTTGGATTGCAACCTTGGGACATCCAAGTAGTATCTCTCTAACCACAACCCACACTGATTGCAAGGTGGAGCAACAGGTTGAGCAGTCGAGCGTTTCGACGATTCACCGAGGGTTCCATGGGGTGGTTCAATACCAGGGAAGTCAGGGTTATCCCGCAGACAAGGAGGTAAATTCTTGACAAAATCATAAGGAGGTTTGCCACACAAGCCCTCTGAGTAAGGATACTCTTCAGCGAGAAAATGTTCAATCTCTGAATCAGAGTCTTCGCTGACCACGATAGGATCTGATTTGGCAGGGGGTTTAGGTTTATTCCTCGCCATGCGAGAGATTAACCTTGCATTTTTCTTGCCTCTAGCATTACTTTTAGTTTTAGCTTTAGGCTGTTTGGTCACAGGTTTATCAATTTCAACCTGTTTAGTCACAGCCATAGGAAAATTCGTAGGTGAATCGGGTTTAGGTTTGGGTAGCAAAATGCTATAAGGCACAGGGGGAATAGGCTGGGTTTCGGTCACCATGGGCTTATCAACCTGTGGAGGGTTCGATTCTTCGAAGCCATTACGGCTGAGAAAATCATGCCAAGAATCACGACGTAACCCTAACTCGTAAACCAAAATCATTTTAATCAACCCCAAATGGAAGAGGCTGGTGTCATCCTGGCTACGCTTGTACCTTTTAGCCATCTTGAACAAACTTCTATGCAGATAGTGTGGCATACTAAGTTCGAAACCCATAAAAACCATCAATAAACGGAGGTGTAACAAGAAAATGAACCCGTACCTGCCCTCACAAGTAACAAATTGCTTTATTATCATCAAGAGATCATACCAGCGTGGTTTCAACATTTTTGCAGGCTAGCCTTTGACGCAGGAGTTCACTGTTCGAGACTAAAATAACAATGTCCATGGGACATCATCTACCTTGCAACTTTTGGACCACTTCTGTCCCGTAACAGGCAGGCCGGTTGCCAAGCTGAGAAAGTGTTCAGTGATTTCAAGCTAGACATCTCCTACTTTGGCTCAGCAGCCATCAAATGATAACGCAAATTGCCGAGCCACAGTGTGGTTATAACCATCAAATTTCCTTATGAAAGTGAGCCACCCGAGATTTTCCAGGTCGTTATACGCACCATCAAACATCAATAGTGCTTGGCACCCGTTGGGCTCGGCCCATACGACAGGAGCCATGGCTTCTGTGCATGGTGGGGTTTGGTTTGAGCAATACAAAACACAGGGTTGAAAAACGATAGGGCTTAACAGCTTCAGCGCTCAAAGAGGTAAGGATTAACTGCATGCGTGCGAAGGTGGTGGGATTACCACCGCCATGCGGTGTATTAATGACTGAGTAAAGTGTTGTTCCATCCATAATCATAATCGTTTAAACCATATGCATCGGCCAACCAAATAGGTTTACAACCATATCGACGTGCGATCCATCCGAAATAGAACCAACACCATATGTTATAATCATGCGCCAAGTGTTCAGTTCAATCCAACATGACATCCAACATTAACCAATGATCCATCGTATCAATCAAACGTTTTAAACCAATGTTAATTCAATCGTGCCGATGTATAGCTTGAAACTATGATCATTCAAACTCACAAAACAATGCACCAAACGTCGATTGAAATCAAAAAGATTAATCAATGCACCTTTGTGAAACTCAAACCATTGTCATTTACTCTCAAATCAACCTTATAATATTGCCAATGCATTTGTTGCACATTCAAATGTTTATATTTCAAAGTTTTGAGAACATTGCAACCAAAAATTTCATATAATCAATGAGTCAAGAGCTCACAGCAATAAGGATCAAAGCATATAAGACCAAAATCAATCATGAATTTTATAGAAACAAATGTAACCAGTAAATCTTCATGCTCAATGGCTTAGTAATCAAATAGATACAAATGCGCAATCAAGGTAAGAGTAGGCCCAAGGACATAAGTTTGAAAGAATCTTTTGCAGTCATGTGATAAACCAATGGTCAAGTGTCTTTCAGAAAAATTTATAAAAGATGACGACAGTCCAGACAACGAAAGAGGTGTTTTCACACTTTCAGTTGTGAAAACTGAATCGAAACCAAATTGTAATTGTCGCAAAAATGAAACAAATGTCTAGTTGAAAATGCGACGATGATTTGTCGTTCAGAAGACAAGAGGTGTAGGCAGCTTTTTTTAAAGCAATAAAAAAATGAATTGGCTGCCAACAATGGTGACATGCTGGGAGAAGCAGTTATCTCTATCAAAAGAAATGAATTCAGATCAAGACATCAAAGAAAAATTCAACTTAAAACATCAACCAGAAAATCGTACCAACATCGATTTTTACCATCTTTTCCAGCGATGTTTTAAAAGATACAAACCAATAACAATCTTAAAGATCAGCAAGTCATGATTTTTATGATAAAATATTCAATACTGTTGGCATGGCCACTGCTGCCAGCAGGCGTCCATAGCCTCGACAGGGTTTCCATTTAACCCACTCGGACGTCTTTATCCTGTCAAGAAGTTCTAGATTAAAATAAAGGACTTTGAAAGAGGTTTCTTATTTATTTGTTTATTTTTTTATAGATTTTCATTTACCCGACATTGCTTCACTGCCAGCAGGCCTATTCAGTACCCTGGCGAAGTTGTCTTGGCGCCATGCTTGCATTGCGCCGCTACCAGCGGACCTGTTCAGTATCCCGACGGGTTTACAAACACTTCCCACAGCTCTTAATATTTTTTATTTTGTTTTTTTTTTTCTCTTTTTTTTTTTTTTT
>ML778110.1:639827-660971 GCA_009831015.1 Picea engelmannii | reverse complement strand
TTGGATAGAAGCTATTGGTTGCACATATGCTATGATCTCGGACTGTTGTTCTGGATTTTTGATAGGTGAAACTTCAGCCATGAAATTTCCAAAGAAGGTGTCCATCCCTTGGACTTCAGATGAATCAGCTGGAGGTGTGTATGGCTCATTGGGGTCATTCAAGTCTGTTACCGTGAACTTAAGGTAACACTCATGGTTCACCCTGATCTTGTTGGGCTTACCGTTCTCTGGAAGCCATAAGTGAGACCAGTCCGTTGTGAAGTAACCATGTAGCTGCTTCAACCAGTCCCTGCTCAAAAACATGCCATATACTTCTGGAATATCCACCACAATTATATCAATAAACTGATGAACCTTTGGATTAGACGATAATCTAATCAATACATTTTTCAATTCGCCTATAACTTTTACATCTGTTTGATCAAGTTGTATTATCTTCAAAGAAGATGGTTCTACTTCGGCATTGATCTTTTGGCAGACTGACCAAGGCATCACATTTGATGATGCTCCCGAGTCAACCATACAATTATGCACATTTATGTTGAAGATTTCGAAAGTTAAGAGAAAAGGAGGTACATTCTTGCGAGTATTTAGAGTTGTAGCTTGTGTTTTTTTACTCGCATTTTCTACGACTACTTTATCTGAATTATTTACACTATTTACATTGTTTACAGGTGTTACAGGAAGGCTTCCTTTGTCTTGGGAACCAGGATTATCTTTTGTGGAAGTCTTCTAAGGAACTTTTCTTTGTCCAACCTTACTGCCATTTGAATTATCATTCTTGCTATTGTCTGAAATATTTTGCAACATCTTTTGTAACAAAAATGGGAACTTTAACAACTCATAAATTGAAATGTTAGCCCTTAATTTTTTAAGATCTTCAACAACATCATAATCCAATTTAGGGCCAGCATTACTTTGTTTAGTTTCTACTAATTTAGACGGTTTAGGAGGTAAAGTTGTAGTATTTTCGGCAGGAGGTTTATTGGTTGTCTTACTCCTAGTGTTGTAAGGGTGAACAGTCTCGAAATTAGCTTGGAAGATGCTGTCCGAGAAGTGTCCAAAGATGTTTGGAGAAGACTCTTCTTCTTGGGTTGTTTCCTGCTCAACTTCCTCTTGTGGGATCTCAGGAGGTATCAAGTCATCTTGGGCTCCTATAATTGATTGAAGAGCGTATTGCAAACTTTCTAGGTTCATGCCTTCAGGGTTCGGATTAGGCCGGTTGGTTTGAAAAGGCTTTCGAAAAGGGGGCTTGTAGGGTCCTTTACTCGAAGAAGCTTCTTCTGTCGACCTTTTTAAATCTATAAGTTGATTAAAAAAAAATTGTACAACTTTGGTTAAATTTTCCAAATCAGAGTTTTCGGGCTGTGTTTTGTTTTGTGTGGGTCTGGGAAGAATTTCAATCTTCTTTTTGGAAGAAGAAACAGTCTCAGTTTCATTGCTAGAAGAGTCCTTGAGACTGAGTATATCTTTTTCAATCTAAGTAGCCTCTTCAAAGGCTTCTAACAACGTGGCCTTTTTAGATCTTTTAACCCAAATAGCTATACTTTGATGTAGAGATTTAGTGTAATAAGCTATTACAAGACTTTCTGCAGGCATAGAGTCTGCAGGGATTCTATTTTTAAGGGTCAAAAATCTTTGATTAAAATCCTTGACTTTTTCTTTTGAATTCATTTTTAAATTTGAAAGGTCCATGACTAAGACTTCCGGAGGTTTTCCATCTCCAAATTTCTCCAAAAAACAAGACTCAAACTTTTCCCAAGATACTATGGTGTGAGGCTGTTGGGCAAAATACCAAGTGGACGCATTACCCTCAAAGGTGTAAGGGAACAACCTACATACTACGTCTTCATGTTCAATGTTGCGGAGTCTGATGGCTAACATAAATTTCTTGATATGGTCTTCCGCTATCTGTTTAGAATCGAGATCGAACTTAGGAAGCCATTTCTCTGGGTGCTTAGGCAAAGGATGCTGAGGTCCAGGTATGGCTACAACATCTTGGTCTAACCTGGGTCTAGCAGGGTTGTTCTGATTTTCCATTGGGGTAGTGGGTGTAGGAGGACATGAAGGTGGGCTGCCTTCGTCTGAAGAGGAATATCCCCCTAAAGAGGAAGGAGATGAAGGAGTAGGTGAAGGAGGAGGAGAAGAAGGTATCCCAGATCCTTCTGCAACAGGATTTTTGTTCGAATCCGTAGGATTCACAGTGAGGTCTATATCACCTAACTGTTCTCTAATATCAGAGAAGTCTAAAGGTTGGCCCCACGGGCGATTTGGTTGCCTAAGATGGGCTAAGGCACTATGTGTCTTGATAAGAGACTGATGGATGATCTCCTGGGTGCTACCACCTATAGGATTAGGGGTTGCTGGCTCAACTATGATCTGTGGATCTTCAGTTGAAGTAGTTGTTGTTTGAGGGGGGATATTATCTTGTGAACGACTTCTAGTCACTATAAAGGTGCGATTAGGTGGGGGAGGAGTCTTGCGACCACCTCGTTCCATTAATTAAGTTCAGGCCCTCCTTCTAGCACCATTTGCTGACGGGAAAAATAGTCCATCCATCAACTGGGAGAGTGGAACCGGTCCAGGGTTGTCTAAATAACCCAAGCCGTTTGGAATGGACCACCCTGATGAGTTTAATGGCTCCGTTGGCCGCTCTAAGGTCTCCTAAGAAAACCAAAGAGAGAATTGATCTGAGGTAAGTAATCTAAACTAAGGAAGCTATAAACTAATAAAACAAACTAAAATCAACTAAAACAAACTAACTAACTAAATGAAAGAAATTAAACTAAAATAAAGGAAACTAGAAACTAATAAAACAAAGATAATGAACTAATATACTAAATATAAACTATTCTAACTATTCTATCTACAAACTACTAATAACTCAAATCAACTATCTAATACTTAGATGTAATATTACTTATTCACAAATATACACTATAAACAATCTACAGATTTGATTAAAACTTGTAAAACTCAATTGATTACTGCCCTAAGACAGCCAAGGATCTCTTTTTAATTTTTATATTTTATGAAAAGGAATAAACATTACTGAAATTAAACAATCCAATATATTTCACTGAAATTAAACGATCTAATACAAATATAATTAAGATTGTATCTATATTAAACTACTTAATGAAAACAGTGAACAATAAACTAATTGACCTGGAAACGCTCCAAGTCTACCCTGTGTATGATGACTTCTAAGCTGGTCGGAGGAAGAAATTCGCACCGTTTAGTCCTTAATCTTTTCGTAAACGATTGGCTGTGCTGCCTCTTGAAGTGTTTTTAAAGGACAAACAAGAAATAAAAGAAATCATAACAATCATATGATTATAAACTCCTGCAATAAGGGAAACCTATTATGCAGAAAACTTATATATAACAATTCAATTTATGAAGAAGACAAAGCTATCGTTCACTAAAATGAATTGATAATTGTTATGTCTTTTATCGATTTGGAAGAGACAAGATATAGATAACAATAATAAAATTATATCATTTGAATTTGATTTAGATAGCTAAAGTAATCATAAACCATAAACAAAGTGATATACCAAACTTGAAACAAAATGTGATATATTGAGAAGCTAAAGCTATGACAAAACATCAATTCTGCTCCAGTCTGTATCAGAACTCCATATCCTTGTTCTCCCACAACTGGGGATGAACATTATTACAAAACCATAGGTTTATATAGGTTTCTCACAAGGTAAAACATCCCTGTGAATAATAGCAAATTTTTTTACATAATCTGGGGAAAAATCCCAAAATCTACTAAATTGAGGAAAATAAAATGCAAGTAAAATCTGTAGATCATCCCCTAACTTCTCATGATATTTATTTCCAAATTTGAATGTGCCTGCAATAGAAAATAAAGATCAAATTAGAAGGATGGTTTATTAAGAAAACAATAAAAAAATGATTTTACAGACTTAGCTACAGAATCATCTGATTCTGTAGCTAGCCAAAAATAGCAAACAGGACTAGATATAATCAAATAAAATCAAATCCAAAACTAATTACTAATGATTCAATTATTCCTTAAATTAAACCAAATAAAAAAGAATGCAATCAGGACAGGGTAAGAATGCTCTGTTTTTCCAATTGACATAAAATCGAATCAAATCTTAATAAGACTATTTCATAAATGCAATCAATGGTAAACCAAATCGTATGAGATACAAAACAATGATTATTGATTTGCATAAGATTCATATCATTTAATCCATTGCCAATATAGAAAGTCGTCATGATTTCATGCATAACTGTATCTATAGAATCCAGCCAGAGTCTTTGTTTGCTGAGTTTCAAACAGTTCACAGGTATGGTCGTAACTATCATTGACTAGTTATAGTCATAACAACATATTGATATCATTCACTTAAAAGGACGATATATAAATTGCTTCCATTACAATCGGATGAAATCATACTCCATGAATATCGACTCAAAAATCTTCATGTTTGATTACCACACAGTCAACAGACAGAGGCGTGAAAAAATTGACAGAATTCATGAACTGGGCAATAATCAACACAAATCTTTACTGAGTTAATTATAGAAACAATATCGAAACCCTGAACAAAATCCAATTCAAACAATAATGAGAATCGAATAAGTTCCAATTGGTTATGTATCAACAGAAAAGTATCAGATTTGGTCGAAAGACGTTGAAAATAGTTAACCCATTTATCAATCATATTCATATAGAACATAACCATTTCAAATCGTAGCATTGACTGTATTAGAAAATAGAAATACCAACAACAGTCTATTTTTAACAACTTCACTTATCAATAGAGCATCCAACTGAGGTTAAATTTGAACAATCATATCTATTTGACGATCCATCAAATAAAAACCAAATCCAATCGAATCTTAAACTATACAAAAATTGATTTATCAAGACAAAAAATTATATACAGCAAAGAATGCTTATGTAACAGAGCAGGTGAAATATGTACACAGAGTTTATGAAAGTGTAATATAAATGAGTGAAATTTATACCAGCGCAGTTGCTGAGACTATGTCAATTTTGAATTGACAATCGCTGTAGCAGACTCGACATTTTTGAATAGGATTCAACCAATAGTTCATTGCTTCTTATCGTTGGGTTGTACCTTTGCATTCTGACCAGTGAGCTTTGCCACATGGTTTTCCAAATCATGGATTTTGGATTGCAACCTTGGGACATCCAAGTAGTATCTCTCCAACCACAACCCACACTGATCGCAAGGTGGAGCAACAGGTTGAGCAGTCGAGGGTTTCGACGATTCACCGAGGGTTCCATGGGGTGGTTCAATACCAGGGAAGTCAGGGTTATCCCGCAGACAAGGAGGTAAATTCTTGACAAAATCATAAGGAGGTTTGCCTTACAAACCCTCTGAGTAAGGATACTCTTCGGCGAGAAAACGTTCAATCTCTGAATCAGAGTCTTCGCTGACCACGATAGGCTCTGATTTGGCACGGGGTTTAGGTTTATTCCTTGCCATGTGAGAGATTAACCTTGCATTTTTCTTGCCTCTAGCATTAGTTTTAGTTTTATATTTAGGCTGTTTGGTCGCGGGTTTATCAATTTCAACCTGTTTAGTCACAGCCATAGGAAAATTCGTAGGTGAATCGGGTTTAGGTTTGGGTAGCAAAACGCTATAAGGCACAGGGGGAATAGGCTGGGTTTCGGTCACCATGGGCTTATCAACCTGTGGAGGGTTCGATTCTTCGAAGCCATTACGACTGAGAAAATCATGCCAAGAATCACGACGTAACCCTAACTCGTAAACCAAAATCATTTTAATCAACCCCAAATGGAAGAGGCTGGTGTTAGCCTGGCTATGCTTGTACCTTTTAGCCATCTTGAACAAACTTCTATGCAGATAGTGTGGCATACTAAGTTAGAAACCCATAAAAACCATCAATAAACGTAGGTGAAACAAGAAAATGAACCCGTACCTGCCCTCACAAGTAACAAATTGCTTGATTATCATCAAGAGATCATACCAGCGTGGTTTCAACATTTTTGCAGGCCAGCCTTTGTCGCAGGAGTTCACTGTTCGAGACTGAAATAACAATGTCCACGGGACACCATCTACCTTGCAACTTTTGGACCACTTATGTTCCGTAACAGGCAGGCCGGTTGCTGAGCTGAGAAACTGTTCAATGATTTCAAGCTGGACATCTACTTTGGCTCGGCAGCCATCAAATGATAACGCAAATTTACGAGCCACAGTGTGGTTATAACCATCAAATTTCCTTATGAAAGTGAGCCACCTGAGATTTTCCAGGTCGTTATACGCACCATCAAACATCAACATTGCTTGGCACCCGTTGGGCTCAGCCCTTACGATAGGAGCCATGGCTTCTGTGCATGGTGGGGTTTGGTTTGATCAATACAAAACACAGGGTTGAAAAATGATAGGGCTTAACAGCTTCAGCGCTCAAAGAGGTAAGGATTAACTGCATGCGTGCGAAGGTGGTGGGATTACCACCGCCATGTGGTGTATTAATGACCGAGTACAGTGCTGTTCCATCCATAATCATAATCGTTTAAACCATATGTATCGGACAACCAAATAGGTGTACAACCATATCGACGTGCCATTCATCCGAAATAGAGCCAACACCATATGTTATAATCATGTGCCAAGTGTTCAGTTCAATCCAACACGACATCCAACATTAACCAACGATCCATCGTATCAATCAAACGTTTTAAACCAATGTTAATTCAATCGTGCCGATGTATATCTTGAAACTATGATCGTTCAAACTCACAAAACAATGCACCAAACGTTGATTGAAATCAAAAAGATTAATCAATGCACCTTTGTGAAACTCAAACCATTGTCATTTACTCTCAAATCAACCTTATAATATTGCCAATGCATTTGTTGCACATTCAAATGTTTATATTTCAAAGTTTTGAGAACATTGCAACCAAAAATTTCATATAATCAATGAGTCAAGAGCTCACAGCAAAAAGGATCAAAGCATATAAGACCAAAATCAATCATGACTTTTATAGAAACAAATGTAACCAGTAAATATTCATGCTCAATGGCTTAGTAATAAAATAGATCCAAATGTGCAATCAAGGTAAGAGTAGGCCCAAGGACATAAGTTTGAAAGAATCTTTTGCAGTCATAAGATAAACCAATGGTCAAGTGTCTTTCAGAAAAATTAATAAAAGATGATGACAGTCCAGACAACGAAAGAGGTGTTTTCACACTTTCAGTTGTGAAAACTGAATCAAAAGCAAATTGTAATTGTCGCAAAAATGAAACAAATGTCTAGTTGAAAATGCGACGATGATTTGTCGTTCAGAAGACAAGAGGTGTAGGCATCTTTTTTTTAAATCAATAAAAAAATGAATTGGCTGCCAACAGACTCCCACTGATTGGCTAAAAAATAAGGGGTATTATCCAAATCTACTACGTGCTACAACCTACTATGTACACTCCTCCATGTAGAAAATCTATTGAAGTTGACACATGTGAGAGACTCACTAAGTGAGATGTCAATAATGTAAAAACCTACAAAGTGTGAAGGAACCTACCAACCCTAAGGTACAAGCACAACCTGTCAGTGTGAAATATGTACCAAGTTCAAATAAATGACAAGGATAATTCAATCAAGGCCCAATAATGCTTAGCCTTGGTGAATGAGAAATAAATACATATGAGGCTAATGGCCATCATGGTGCTCTACTTATGGATCATCCCTAGATAATGTGTCAGATTCGATGTAAGATGATCTGCGAAAAGGAAAAGCAATGATGAAAACTCTTCCCTAGACACAAAGTGATAAATAAATAAGATATAAAATGTATGGTACCATGTCCCTGCTGCTGGATGGGGGGGATGACTAATTACAAAATGATGACTCAATGGAAAGTAAATAAGAGACACAAAATAATATGATTCAAGAATCTCCTGTGTCTACATTCAACTCTACCCTTCCTAATAGACTCAATGATTTGGGAAACGAACAAGAAACCCCCCGTCTAGGCTCACTCTAATGATAAAACAAAAAAAGACTCAAAAAATATATGATAAGATATTCAGAGGCTTTGACGCAAAGTTTCAAAATTGGGCAACAATAATATGAAACCATGACCATCCTTATGTAAGGTTAAAACTACATCACAAGACATAACCACATACTAATATAATATGGAAAAATTAGTGACTCTTACCCTAGGATTGAAAACGAATAACTTTGAAAGGAAAAAATATAAAAATAGAATGGTTGAGTTGTTGTCCTAAAAAAAATAACGCACCTGGAATCTGAAAATGACATTGTGAAAGTAAGGAAACTAGAAAACAACTACCCAAAAACCCAAAAATATCACCTCCTTCATTTGTTGTAGGTTAGTCACAACTCACATGGTTAATCAACATAATCAAATGACCAATGTAACCATGCAAATAGGTGATCAATTAGATGGGAGAGATCAACAAAATTAATCCTCCAATGCATCCAATCATCAAATCTCATAAGATGGAAATATTCCTTGATGTACTTGTTACCAAAGGAATAGATGAAGGCTCTTAGTTGGAATTTATAATATGATACTTCTACCATAATGAGCATAAAAGGATGAGAGACAAAAAATATTAGAATCTACCTATTGAAATACCTCCATGATTCTCAGCTCAATTGGATAATGATGACCCCCGATATCCAAGCACTGATAATTCATAGGATCCTCTTGAAGAACTAAATGTGGGATCATAGGGAAATTGTAAGTAATATCATATTTTGGTTGAACCAAAATTTTATCGTACTACTGCAATGGTATCTAATCAAGTTGTTCTTGAACCATTCCTGGTATATGCAAGGATGAAGTCTCTTGTTGATTGAATTATACATGGTTGACTTGTGGTTCTTCCTCTTGAAATTTATCATCATCACTACAAGGAACCAATGAAAACACTTGAGCACTCAACTCTTGATATTCATCTTCATAGAACTCTTCATATGCCTCAAGTGGTGTAGCTACTAGTTCATGATCATTCAAACCTGAGCCATCATCATCCTATTCATTTCTGAGAACTTGATAAGGTGCAAGTTGTGGTTCTTCTTCAATAACAAGTAATTATTGCTCTCTTGTAATAACCTATGGTTGAAGATAATTGGATGGTGTCACCTTCATCGGTTGATCAAGAGCATGGATCGGAAGAAAAATTATGGGTTGCAAGGTAACTTCTTTCTAACTTGATAGTACTAGCTTGGGCCTCCTCCAAATTGTGAGAATCTTTGTTCTTGAGAAAAATACCCAAAATTCCATCATGCGACTGAATATAATACATCAAAACCACAAAATAATTAGGCCTAATAGAAGTAGGAATTTTATTGTAAGGCTTAGAAAAATGGTCATTGAACTCACTGACAGTCTCATTCTCGTTCTTTTTAATATTATCAAAAGCATTAAGTAAGAAAAAGTTATCATGTTTATCTGTCCATATTTTTGTGAACTTCTCTTGGAACAAATCCCATCCATCAATGGAGGCATCAGGAAGGGACTTGTGCCATGTTCATGCATCCCTCTTGAAAGTTTGCACAAATATCCTCATCCTCACATTCTCATATTCCACTTGACAATCATTCACCACTTTTAAAAAATCATCCAAGTGATCCTCAACTGATACTCCAAACTTCCCTGCAAACAAAGGTAAGTGTTTGTGATATTCCCCTGTAGATAATTCATGAGGGTGATTGGTAAACGAAACAAAACTTAGTGGGTCATAATCAGAGAATATAAACCTTACTATATTTAGAACTCTAGCCATAATATTAATTTGAGATGAAAACAAGCACGGTTCCTGCCATAGTATTATCTTGAGATGAAAATATGCATGAACACAAAGATGAAGGAATCAAAATTACACTCACCGTAGAACTTGTTGAAAAAGATTACCAAATAACTCAATATTCTTACCAACTTAGGAATAATTCCTGGATAAAGTATTTATTTTATTTTATTTTTCCGAAAAAGATGTTAGGGTTTGCTCAAGCCCCAAACTGGACCTTGTGTTAGATCGAATCTAGTTGATCTTCTTGTGTTTCCTAGTGGAGTCGACCTTGTTTCTTGTGGAGTTGCCAGGTGATCTCCAATAATAAATTAAATGAAGAACAACTCACCAATGTCGTTGAAATCTGAGGATTTACTTTTTTTAGCAACAACGCAAATTTGTTAACACACTTTTTGACCCCTAAATCAGATCTGAAATAAAGTAGAAATCAGAGGGTAAAAGAGCATAATTCTAGGAGAAAATTCCCTAAGTGTCACCAGAAAGTATCCTCTCCATTTGGGTTGGTTCATGCCAACCTCAGGTGCGTGTCCCTAAGTCCATCCTATTGTTATAAATCTCGTAAATATGCAATAAATAAACCAAAAGCAATAGCAAGAAAATTACCTTTGGCTAGCGGTTAAGCTATCAAAGGGGTAAGTAGCACAGTCTGAATTTTACTTGGAGGAAAACCCTACAACATTGGTATTTTAATGACAAAAAATAAGACGAAAGAGACACTATCAGAAGGCTAAATCACCACAATAAAGGCTAAAACTATTAATAATGCATAAGAAATTAATCACAATAATGACAAGATTCAATAGCTTCATACCAACACACCAAGAATTTATTGTTTCTCTTTCCAAAGGACGTATTGCACCAATAAACAGAAGTAAAAAACCAGTAGAGTATTTTTCCTCATCCAAAGACTAGAAGCTAGAATCTAGAAAGAATAATGTGTACATGTGTGTGTGTGTGTGTGTGTGTGTGTGTGTGTGTGTGTGTGTGTGTGTGAGAGAGAGAGAGAGAGAGAGAGAGAGAGAGTATCATTTCTGCTGAGAAAATTTGACCATGAACAATGAGGAGAAGCCTCATTATATAAACTGTTAGGTGCACAAGTTTTATAATAATAGGAGGGTGTATGAGTGAGTAAAATACAATAGTGAACATGAGTATAAAGAGGGAATTGAGAGAGTAAATATGTCAAATAATAGAGAGTGGGAGGCATATGAGGGGAAATACATCTGGAAGTGAGAACAATGAATGTGCATGGGTGAGTAAAAGGAGTTAGTGAATATATTTATGGATAAATGAACTATATACTTGGGAGTGAGATCATTCCTAGATGTATGGAGAAGGAGATACACACATGTTTGGAGGCAGAGGAAAAAATAGCACATGGAAGTAGGGAGATATGGAAAGAATAAGTGGAAGATATATGAGAAGGAGGCACATTAATTGATGAATGCCCTAGAAAATAGGGATGAATAAGGATATGCTCTAGGAATTAGGAGTTAGGAGGATGCTAAAAAATAGGAAAAATGGAGGCACATTAATTCTAGAAAATAGAGACGAGAACTATGCTAGAAAATAGGGAAAAGGGAGGCGCATTAATGCTAGTAAAAAATGAAAATGGTGACTCATTTAGACAATGCCCTAGTAAATAGGGAAGAGAGAGGAAATGCACTAGATACTAGGAACTAACACTGGAAAATAGGGAGGAAGTGATAAAAAATAGGGAGAGAGAAGGGAAAAAGTGTGGGAAGATAAATATAGGGAAAAGGGAGGTGCATGCACATGAGTGGAGAGAGAGAAGGGTGTGCGCATGACTGTGAAGGAAGAGTGAAGCATGAGAGTGAGAATGGAATGAAAATGTGTGTACAAAAACAAGAGTGAGTCCTTAATTGACTTCAAAACTCCAAAAATACCAATATGCCACCTCATCAAAGAATGCATGTGCCTTGATTTACTTATGCATGTGCTACATATCCTCGAAATTGATGTGCCATGTGTCATATTCTAAGACTACCACTTGTCATTATGTTGAACTTGCCACATGTCACCTTGCATGGAGACCACCTCTACTAAATATAGCCATGCTAAAAATAGACACGCGAAAAACAATAGTCGAACCTAAAAAATATGAAAATTTCAAATATGTTTGGGACCACTAGGAGACCATTTTCAAATATAGTATGTCTAAAAATAGACAGTGTTAGAAATAAAATCTCATTGCATGTCAATGAAAATATACCCAATGGATTCGATTTTTAGTGAAGAATCCAAATATGTGATCAAAATCATCTAAGGCCTATAACTCCACCTACTAAAAAATGGTAAACTGCTCACATATCATCTGGAAAAGGATCAGTGGAATCATGAGCTCACAAGGACTCTGAATATGTGATCAATACTTCCATGCAAACCTTTGATCTCTATCTCCTAAAAAGTAGGGAATATGACAAGAATAAACATCTATGTCTATTCATGAAGACGTGTGGAAACTTATTTATATGAAACAAGGAACACTACCAAACCAATCTTGTACATGTACTCATATGGAAACAAACATTGACTCATGCCAAACTATCTATGGGAAAAACATTTGAATGCAGGCCAAAAAAGAACATGTTGGCTCTTAACCCTTAGGATTTTCACATGGGAAAATCCAGGGGTTAACAAAACCTTGATGCAAACCCTTGACACAGAACCATGACAGTGGAAATCTTGACATATTGAAAATTGCAGCGGAGTTATGTAGCCTGGTGGAGATCTGAAAAAACCTTGTGTGGGATTTCAAAGAAAAAGGTTGGATCTAGATACGTAACTGCTACATGTAGTGGAACCCTCAAAATGTGAGGTAAATGGGTGGAGTATCCAATTAGAGGGAAACATGTGGAAGAGGACATGCACCCTCTCATGGTGAAGTCGATAAAATTAAAAGGAGTATCGACTGAGTACCTTTTGAGTCCGCTATTAATCTAGACCTTAGATCTGGTCCAACCCGATTTGTTGGATCTATCAGGTTCAAGTGACCCTGTTAATTATCATGCATATTAAAAATCCACTATGATATGGACCATCAAATTAAATAAATCTTAGCTTTCAGTTCTTTCGGGAAAGCATTTTTGAGAAGTTTTCATTTAGATAACTTGACATAATTTTGAAGAGGTGAGACAAAAGCTATGATCTGCATTAACTAGTGCACACCTTTAAGCCCAAAATGGATGTGGGTCATTAGATCAGACAAATATCAGACATTAGACTTGTCGGAATCAAGTGACCCAGTTAAAAGGATTGTACAATTTGAAAACCAACTACATATTTGGACTATCAATTGATGTGAATTTGCTACCGTCTGATCTACTAGACGAGCACGTCCTCTTGGAAAGACTCATTTTGGATGATTTTCTTAAGGGATGAGCCCAATCGTGAAATACCGATAGGCTTGTGGGTTTTAGACTTTAGAAATACCATGCAGGGTGTTATCTTGACATCTCGACAAGGATTGTTTGAACAAGGGAGCCTGATAGCTTATGACTGGGGGACAGTTGGAAACCTGTCATTGGCATTCAGATTTTGGGAAATCCCATTCAGGAGACTGCTTGCAAGAATATTTTTTCAGGAAGACTCATTCGAAAATATTTTCCTGATGGGTCAGTTCGATGGAGAGACTACAATAACCTTTTGATCTTCAAGTATCGAAAGAAATGTCAGAGTGGTGAGTTAGTCATTCCGATGGGAATTTTCTGAACTAGTGAGAGCCTGATAGCTTTGCGAGCTTCAATATTTGGGAGTTGTGAGCATGCTACATTGTGATCCTGATGGGATGAGCCTAATGGAAAACGCCTGATAGCCGTATGGGCTACAAACTTTAGGATAACCTTGAGGCATGGTAAAATGGCATCCTGACAAGATGAGTCCGATGACTCATGTCTCATGGTTAGTATCAAGCTCGGGATCAACATTCTTCGTCCATGAGAGAGAGGAGATCCACGTCAGATGACACATATGGAGTTGGTCCATGTGGATATGATGACGTCCCTAGTAAGTAAGACCTAAGAATCTTTAAAAGGCCATATATTTTTATCCATATCTTTGATTTGAGCATGGTTATAGCCATTGGAAATCTCTTGAGGAGTAAAATTGATTTGTGATCTCGGTATAAGAGTTAGAGTGATGGTTAAGGAGAAGAAATTTTGGATTCCCCACCAACCTAATGAAGATTAAGGGGGTCAGGTGTGTTACAAAGATGAATTATTTGGATTGTTATCCCTAGAGTTCTAACCTAACTACAATATTATTTTTATTCCCAAGTGGGCTTATATGTGTGTAGGATTAGAGAGTTAATTATTAAGTTGAGCTTTGTGACATGAACCAAGCATAAACTTTAATTTGTGACAATGTGTGCAGATGTGGTGTGAATAGCCTGAAAAAAAATGGTTGCAGCTAAAATTAAATTGCAGTTGAAATGAAATTTAAATTGGTAAGCAAGTAAGAAACTAAGATAAATACTAAGGAACAAGATATTTTTATTTATCTAAGCCTAATTTCAAAACAAAAATCTACTTGCTAATATTCATATTTGAAAATGAGAAAAAATCTACTCTACTCTTTGGCTCACAAGAAAAAAACTTCAAAAAAGAAGGCCTCTATTGGTAAGTAAAATACTAAGAGACTTCTCAATTCTGAAATAATTGGCAATCTAAAACAACAAATAAATATGATCTACAAGTATAACAAAAAACAAAAATGAAAGATGGAAAATTGAAGGCGATGGCTTTCTACACAAATCTAAATCTAAGGAAAATACTAGGTCACGGTGTAATCTTTTCTTCATCCAAGATCTATGAGAAAAGAAATGGTAGTGGCTAACCAACAACCAAGGATTCAAATTCTAAGTCTACTATAACAAAAATATGAAAGTACAATCCCAAGAAATCTCTCTAGGAAAAGTACTAGAAACCCTAGGGGTTTCTCTTCTCAATTCTAATGAATTTATTAAAGATAATACCTAAACTACAACAAAATAATTTAAAAGAAACCTACAGGCCCTTAAGAAAACACTACTATCTTTTAGATGAAATGATTGATTCTTAAACTCATGATATTCAATAGGGAAAGAAACAACTGCAGAAAATAAATAAAAATTGGAACAACATTCTCGTAAAAGAATGAAGAAATGCTTCATTATTAATGGAATAAGTTCCTTGAAGATGACGGTTTCCATGGCCTCCTCTTTGAAACGATTATTTGTTATTCCCAAATGTGTGGCTTGGTTTGACTCCTCTCCTTTGTGGCTGAAGTGATGGTGAATGTTGCCCAAAGATCTAGGGAAATTTTGGCAACACTTCATTACTTTCAATGGATGGATATGGAAAATGGAGGAAACCTCTTGAATTTATAAGTAAAATAGTGGTTATCCTTGACATGGGAATGATAATAAAATATTATTGTTGACAATATCAATTTTAACCAAGGTTTTTTTGTTTTCTTTGATTTCATTTTGGTTTTTTTTTTTATATTTTCAAGAAGAAAAGGTCATAAAAATATTTTATGACTTAATGAAATGGAAATAACTTTAGGAAAAGTGGTTTATTAGGTTATAATAGTGGAAAATGATGTAAAAGTGGTTTTAGACATATGATACCCATATTATAAATGATGTATTTCAATAAACTTAGATTTTTGTTTTAGGTGATGAAAAAAAAATAAAGTTTTATGTAAATTATTGTTTTGAAACATATCATAGAACACATGTTGAGATTTTGTACTTAACCACATGAAACACATTAACAAATATTTTTAACAGGAAAAAGAATGACCAAACCTCCTTAAAACGTAAATTAGTTATACATGCAATGGTTTAATCAATAAACCCTCACATGGATAGAACTTGTTCACAATACACACATTCTAACTAGATGTTACCATAATTAATCCGACGTCATGGCAATCACATGCTATGAATTATAGGTATTATCCCCAAGCTCAGAGAATAACAAAGCTGGTATTATCCCGAGAGAATAACAAAGGCTGGTATTATCCCCAAGCTGAGAGAATAACAATGGCTGGGACTAAGAGGATGCATTACTAAAGGATTTATGTGAGTGCTAAATAATTAATTATGAATGATTAATTATATTAGTTTGGGAGAATGCTATACAATTCACTTGGATTTCTTTATTTATAAATATATAGTTTATAACTATTGTATTTTAAAATTTCTTTGTTTATAAGTATATAGTTTATAACTATTGTGTCTTAAAATAGTTACAGGTCAAATGTAGTCTTTGGAGATAACTTGAAAAAACAAATAACACCCGGAAATCTCATTTAATACTTAATACTTAACTTGAAAAAGCAAACAACACCCGGAGATCTCATTTAATACTTAATACTTATAATAGATCACTTATGATAGATCTGGAAAACATATTATGTTCAAGTTTCAACTCGTGACCTAACATAGGTCAATGAGACTCCACTGTACAACTATTAATAGCCCAATAAGGAATTTTTAAGAGCAACTATTTCCTAGAAAATAACAAAAAGAAATGCAAAAAAATCATGTGAACCCTCAATCATGAAGTAAAGCACACCCCTGGAAGAAAAGATAAAGATCACGTCAGCCAAGCAGCCTCTAGTAAAAGCGTTTCATGTACGCTTTTCAGTATATGTCAAGTTGCAATCTTACATGCAGTCATCTTCTGGCTTTTCAGTATATGTCAAGTTGCAATCTTACAGGCAGTCATCCTTGAAGAGTTCAATTAAGGAAAATTCACTGCCTCATTTGTTTTTCCCCAACGGGTTCTAAACACTTTGGGAGATTGCTTATAGGTACGAACACTCTGTAGAATTACTAATTAGTTTTATCCTTTGTTTTTTTATAAAGAAGGTGAGACAGGGAATAAATTGAAGCTGTCCATATTACATGAAATAAGTTGATATTAAACACTACAACGTTAATGAAAAGATGCCAGAAGCGTCAAACAAAGACAACCTTACCAAACAGAAAAATACTACCAGTTAAAAATACAAAGCATCTTGTTAAATGGAAAAATAAATCCAGTTAAAGACACATGAAGGGAGACCAAAGCTATCCTTGATATAGGTTTCAACGTTTCACACATTCATTACCAGAAGAATGATTGAAGGGCAATGAAAGCCATTGTGAAACATCTCACCAGACATTGAAATCTTTTACTCTGGTTGAAGTCAATCATTGCATAAAATATATTGGGATACATTACCTTAGATAAATGGACCATATGATATAAAATTTGGGTTTAGGGACCATTCTTGGGATAGAGGTTTATCAGTTCATTTTAGTGAGCTTATCATTAGCTTACAGGTTATTAGTATATTTGATTTACAAGCTGTTTGATATACTTTTGGGTTATAGTCAAGCTGTTTGATATACTATTGGTTATATTGACAGTAAGTAAACTAAACTAGATCTTAGATCTTAGACTTAGCTCAAATCAAACCTACCAATTACAATTCCATCACTTAAAACTGCAAAAATTAAATTCCTCCCACAAAATGAAAATTAGGGTATTCATCAAACCATAAACATAACCCATAAATTCACCTTAGGGTATTACTGCAAATATTAACTACCTTGATGCATTTATCAGAAAGTGGCCATCGATTCCCGAGATTGTTCCTCTTCTCTCTTTGGTTTGGAAGACCGAAAACAGCAACAAGAAGATGACAAAGTGATCAGCAGACGGATAAATTTTTTAAATGCAGTTTATTTTATATGATGCAGTATTTTTTATGAACTATCCATGGGATAAAGGTAGCTCCGCTCTCTAAGAACTTATAACGCAATCGGCTAACTAAGAACCTGAAACCACAAATATTCAACGAAAAGCTTCAAACCAAAAGAAATTGTAAAAATCGAACTGTAAGTAAAAAAAAATTGCGACTCCTCTCCATGGTTCCTTCTTACCGCAAGCTTCCAAAGAAATAAAATAACTCTGCTAACCACCATATATATATATATTTTGATTTGAAAACCATAACCACCACACCTAGCATACAAAATATATTTAAAAAAAAGTAATGGAAACACATCGAATGCCTACTAGCCTTTTCCAGCACCATTAGCTTTTTATCTTGTCAGCCCGTGGCGTCTAGTAGATACGGAAACTTCATCAACCTGAAGTTTTCTGTAGTCTAAAGCTAAACGCCTTATCTGCAAAACCGTAAACTTCTGTCGAATTGTCTCGTGTCTGTTCCGCAGCTTTTATCCGTTTCATATTATTATACATCTTTTCGAAATGTGGACGGTTTATACACAAAATTACAGAGACGTTGTTTTTAATATATAAATCCATTCTTAAAAATCTTTATAGCATCTTAATTATGTAATATTAATCTTATGTAATCTTAATCTTAATTATGTAATATTAATCTTATGTAATCTTAATCACTGAAATCTCCAATTTTCTTAATTTCCAATTAGGTTTTGAAAACAGTATTAAAAAAGAGAAACATCAAAGTACACTCGTGATGACATTTGTCCGTTTGTAAAATCATCTACTCTTGATTACAGTTGATGTCCAGAAATGTCGTTTTGTCACAAAGCAAAAGTGTTTTCCTGACAAATAAAGTAAAAATACGGTGATGCTTTTGCTTCTTTAATATCTTTATCATTATCAAATCATACTTTGGAACTTGAATAATAGAATTTGTTATCATAATTTCATTTCTAAATCTTACTGTGATTATAAGTTTTTTATAGTAGTTATTTTGTTTTTTCATACTAGATTAATAAGTATTTGGTTGTATAATTAGTTGGGAAATATTAAGTACTATGTAGCGAGTTAATTAATCTATTATTTAATACATTATATATTTTTATGGTAAATAAAATGTATTAAAAAATATTTTTTTTAATTTGTAGAAACTGTGTATTAAATTAGGTGAAGACGTATTAAGAAGAAAGAGATGGAAAAAAAACCATCTTATAAAATATTTGTGTAAAACACATATTACTCATTTTATATTAGATGATTATTTATTAATAATAAAAGGAAATCCAATTAAATTCACATTTTTATATATTATAATTTTTCTTTGTTTTTAAGTTATAGATGTATAAGTAATATATTATTATAAGTTTCAAATGTTTTATAATGATTTTAATTTTTTACTTTCAATTAATTATAATCATACATAATATAATAATTGCTACTTTAAAACATTTCTAAAACATTTATATAAACAACATTAACTTTGTTTTTGTTTTTTTATTGGAAAAACATTTATCATTGCTTTTACATGATTACTTGTTATTTTTGTTTCTATTGAACAAACATTTCTCACTGCTTTTACATGATGAACTAATTTCAATGACTCGAGAGTGGCCACCGTGGACAATTGATGTGTATCTCCATAAAAGGGGGTTGAATGAAGCATAGTTCACATGATTGTATAGTTAAAATTCCTTTAAATCGTCCACTAATTTCAACAAAGGATTTTTTAGATGATGAATCATCTTTCTTGGAATTTGATGTTTTATGGACATTTTTCCTCCAAAAACGTATTTGACAGGTGGATAGTAAATCTATACATTAATACTTATAAACATAAAAAAAAAATTTCAAGCTATATTATATAATCTATAGGTTATATTATATAATGCATGTAATCAAGTTTAAAATTTCAAATTTACCCTGTCTATCACGTAAAAATTTAATGACAACCATTTATTTTTATGCTTGTTATTTTATATTTTATGTAGATTTGTGAGTGTTAAATTCTTGTGTTGTTATATGCAAATTTCTTTGTCATACCAAAAAACATTCATCATCTAGACAACATTTCATGTAACCATAACTTAATCCAATTTGATTACGTGGGGCACCCATATACGAGTATGATTAGGTGACTATGCTAGTGAAGTGTCCTTGTCATGGAAAAATGTTAAATACTAAACAACCATGAGCAATAAATGAGTATACCCGGGTCATCCATATACGAGTATGATTACGTGACTATGCTGGTGAAGTGTCCTTGTCATGGAGAAATGCTATATTGAGTGGAGCAAGGTGATGGGGTTTACTATTACTGAAAGGTAGCTAGAGAGGTAGTGGGGGGGGCCAGAGGGTCCATAGTGATAATAGTGGAGGTCATTCAATGTAAGGTGGACTAGGTCCACTATATTATTAAATAAGGCCCACTATGGTAGTTAGATATAATAAATGGGTAATTAGATATAATAAATGTAAGAGGACTTCTTAGAAGGTTCTACTTCTAGAAAATTCCTCCTCTAGAATGTTTTTAGGTGAGGGTAGCACTATATAAAGGGGTTCAAGCAATGTAATGAGATATGAAGAGAAATATTGTATTTGGAGTAGTAGCTCAATAGGAGGATGCCCTCTCGAAGAGGAAAGTGAACAGGAGAGGATCCCTTTCATAATAGGATCCATTGTATGGTGTTGCCCTACCTCAAGGGTTTTGATATAATAAAGTGTGGTTTCTTATATCTTGCTTAGTGGATCTATTGTGTATTCAGTATTTGTGGTTATTATATTGGTATATCTATTCAGGTTCTTAACAAGTGGTATCATAGCATTTTCCTTGGCAGACATTGTGGGCAAATATTTTTTATTTTTGCAGATTTTTTTTCGGAGAAGAAAAAAGAGGGCCGCGACATTCCAGAACTTTTTGGTATACTTATGTGCAAAATTTGTAGAAGCAGGTTGTATATGTGAGTTCCTCTCAGAAAAACACCCAAGTTTAAAAAAAAAATCGTTTGAAATAGAGTCCGGAAGGTCAAGATATTGAAGTTTTAAAATCTGCAATTTTTTAGGGTTTTTTCCGTGGACGGCGACGCAATTTGTTTTTATTTATGTAGCAGTTGGAGGCTGAATTTTCTTAAACAAATTATAGATCTGAGTTCCTCTCACAATTTCACCCAATTTCAAAAAAAAAAAAAATCAGCCAAAACGGAGTCTGGGAAGTGAAGTTATGAGCATTTTAACTTCAACAGTTTTTTAGGGTTTTTTCAGAAAAAGCCGTGATTTTCTTCCGTAACTTATTGGGTGAGTTCATAGAATGCTCAAATGGCTATTTCTTCTCAAAACCTGAAAGAAATTCTTGAATCATTCAAAGCCCAATTGTTTCACACATTGGATGACAGATTGGATGCATTTGTACATGACCTCACATACAACCTCAAAGACAGCCTCATAGATGGCCTCAATGATAGTTTTCGTAGTATTCAAGATTCATTGAATAACATGCAGGAGAGATTTCTTATGGAGGGCCTCAGGGATGAATATAATCAAGAAATATATGCTTGGTATGATTTTGAGGCAGATTGTGATGATTG
>ML778110.1:619332-638931 GCA_009831015.1 Picea engelmannii | reverse complement strand
AAGGCCCACTATGGTAGTTAGATATAATAAATGGGTAATTAGATATAATAAATGTAAGATGACTTTTTAGAAGGTTCTACTTCTAGAAGATTCCTCCTCTAGAATGTTCTTAGGTGATGGTAGCACTATATAAAGGGGTTCAAGCAATGTAATGAGACATGAAGAGAAGTATTGTGTTTGGAGCAGTAGCTCAATATGAGGAAGCCCCCTTGAAGAGGCAAGTGAACAGGAGAGGATCCCTTCCATAATAAGATCCATTGTATGGTGTTGCCCTACCTCAAGGGTTTCTATAATAAAGTTGTGGTTTTCTATATGGTTTCATATATCTTGTGTGGTGATTGTATTTATATATCTTTGGATCGATTGTGATATTTTGTATTCAGGTATTTGGTTTCTAACAATTACTTACCATTACCCACCTTGAAATCACGATGCACAAAACAACCAGAATGCACTTCCTCAGAAGATACTAGGGAGGTTGAGAACTTACTGGTTCGTTTGATCTCGGTCTCCCATTCTTCCCTCTTGGTGCCCACATTGAATTGCAACTTTAAAGTACTAACATATATATAGGTGAGTTGGTTACAACATGTACATAGACTTGCTTCCTGTGTTGAAGGATGTGATATATAACTCTCGTTCATTGATCAACCCTTTTGATTAATTGGAAATAGTAGAGATTGAATGAAGCTCCATCAACGTGCCCTGCAACCTCTGTTCACGTTTGTGAATTTTTCATCAAAAGTCTTAAAACCCTTAGAAATTAATGGAGCAAAGGAGATCTAAATTCCAACATTTCGTAAAATAAGGTTGAATCATTAAATGGATTATATGGGAAATTAGAATCCTAATGAATTGTAAGTAAATTGGGACATGTGACAACACTCAATTTCATTTACTCCTACTCCTTCAGTGAATCCCTGTCGAGTGTCACCGACAACTGATGTCATGTCACTGTTGAATGTCACCAACAACTAATGTCATCACAATGTCGAGTGTCACCAACATTTGATGTCATGACACCACCCTTGCCAAGCCATGTTAGCATGCATTATAGACTATAAGTTATACATTATATGTATCTAATAGAATTTATAATGGGTACTCTACTTAGTTAAATGTGAATTTGATGGGTTCAAAATTTGATGCCAAGTGTTCATGTATGGATTTCATATCCCCCTCTCAAATACGTTTTTGAAGGGGAAACATCCCAAGTCAAATTCCAAGCCTGTATGTAGCATGGCTTGAGATGGATTGTGTCTCGGAACTAGTTATTGGTGTCTATTGGTGACAATAGACAAGGGTTCATTGAAGGAGCAAATGAAATTAAAAGTTGTCACTTGTCCCAATCCGTGTACAACTCATTGAGATTCCAATTTCCCATTCAATGATTCAACCTTGCTTTGCTCAGTGGGAACTTGGGTCTGCTTTGCTCTACTTCAATGAATTTGCTCTCTTCCATTAACTTCAAAGGGTTTTAAGACTTTTGATAAACAATTTTGACATGTAAACAAGGATAATGGTAACACATTCTTGATGGTGCTCGATTCGATCTCCACTATTTCTAATGAATGGAAGGTTGTTGAATGAACCGGAAGTACATATCACATCCTTCAACACATGAAACGCGTCACACGTCTCTTTAAAGTGGAAACCAACACTCACCTATATCCATCTATTAAAGTTGCGAGTCGATGCGTGTACCAAGAGGGAGGGAATGAGAGTCCAAGATAGATTGAACCAGTAAGTTTCGAACCTCCCACTGTCTTATAAGAAATTTCATTTTGAGCATCATGATTTTGAGGTGGGTAATTGTAAATAATAGTATACCCCATCACCTTGCTTCACTCCTTTGTTTAACAACCATGTGTTTTGGTATTTAGCATTGTTCCTACTATAGAGATGCTTCAATAGTTATTTTTTATTGTTTAAATTGTATAACTGAATGCATAAATGGATTCAGCTTGCTGAAAAATTTCTAGGTCATTTTTATTATACAAACTTAGCCACTCAAATCTGAAATCCAACCATTCCTTACCAGATTTCCAACAAAATCAAACAAAAAAAATCACAAAAAACCCAAAAGGTATAACTTTTAGACCACACTATCTTCACCTTCTATGCATTGTGCAGTTTGATATTATACTTAACTAGCTTACACATGTTTTTCTTAGTTTTTTTTCATTATTTTTCTATTATAAAAAATTGTATAATTTATTTTTTAATTATATAAGATTATATAGTCAGAATATACACATATCAACCCAAGATAAAAATTTATGAGGTGAAATTGGAATATAGTAACATCACAAAGACACTTAGAATTTACATAAAACAGAAACTGACGGGCATGAAAAACAAATCGCTATCATCAAATTTAACTTCGACAGGAAAAATTTAAATTTCCACGCCTGCCCTTCGTCATCAAGGACCAAGGACCTTGGACAATTATTGTGGATCGCCAGCGGTGTAAGAGAGTTCTCATTCCTTTAAATCATCCACTAATTTCAATAATCAAGAACCCACCTTGGACGATGAATGTGGTTATGCCGCTGTGTACGAGGGGATAGCAATTTAGCAGAATAGTCATAGGAAGAGGGGCGAACTCTTTGGCATTATTTTTTCTGATTTAAGAGAGAGAAAAACAGGAAAACTTTACTCTGGAAGAAGGAAGAGAGCTGGCACGAGATCTGTCTCTGAAGGGAAAATCACTCTACCTGACTGTGTAAGAAAACGGAGTATTAGTTTTCCTTGATCCTGAGCATGGGATTAGTCGCTGGTGTAAAGAGTGAATTTTCTGGGCAAGCGAGAACAAAAGGACAGCTTACATCAGGAGAAAGTCGTGGTGTAACAGCCCTGTAATTTGATTGTCCACTTGAAGCAAGGCAAGTAAAGTTTAATTGATGTTGTATGATCAAATCTCCTCTGTGGAATTGTTTTTGCTTCCTTTTCAACTGTATACTATGATTGTGGTAGGCACCATACACTGAAATCTGTAGCAGAATTACCCTGTTTGATCTTCTGTACTCTGGATCTGTTTGTTTGTTTGGGGGGCAATTCGACCACAGATTTTAATGGGAGGATTTTAGAGGAATTTATTCCGGTGATATCAGCAAGACTGAATTTGGAGGAAGTGGCAGTGGAGTGAAGGCATCCCCTCAATTTTGATTTCCATCTCATCTGCCCCTCCTCTTCTTCTTCTGAATCATGGCGTCCCTCACTGTGGGTGAGCTTGCTCAGTTATTGGGGCTGTTATTAGGAGCACTTCTATTTGTTATCCTCATCGTAGTGGACATACGCAAAGCAGTAAAGAAGAGAAATCTTTGGGTTCCTGGACATGCTCTCGTGCTCAGTGCTCTCACCATTCAGCTTATGAACTTCGTCGAAGACCGGAGTGCTTTACTCAATAGGGCTTTACTCGATCAGASARATGAGACAGATGAGGTTATTAAGGAGACCTTGTTTATGGTACATTGCAGCAGAGTAATGTTGTGTGTGCTSATAGCCTTTTTCCTGCCGGGAATGGCTCGTCCYGGCTATGAAGAAAAATGGACCACATTAGCAGCTCTAGGATTCAGTGTATTTCTYCACATTTTCTCCGAGTTGTTAAGCGTAAGTCAAAAGTCCGGCTTACATTTGGTCTCGTATTTCTTTTATCCGGCTTACATTTGGTCTCGTATTTCTTTTATTTCAGCAACATTTACGAGGTTAACGATGCGTGGGTCATCGTATATGGGGCGATAATATCGATATCTTTAGTTTGGCTACTTCAACTTCTTATCTSCGCAACTATAGCCAATAAAAGCATTCGGAATATCACCCTTCAAAGAATTCCGTTAATTCTTGCCAACCCCAGAGAGAATTCGTGGGATGCAGTGGAAGATCAAGTACTCAAATCGTGGATCGTGGCCCGTGCATGCTATCCTGAATCTATCATAGCCAGCTCAGCGTTAGCGTCATCAGCTTCGTTGGCAGTAATAGTGTGCGTTGTATTATCTTTAGTTAGTTGGATTCTACAGAGTCCAATTACAAAGATCCTTGCTGGTCCCGGATTCTGGTTTAAACTGATAATAACTATTGTGGAAGTTTTATTCATCTTAATAGGAGGGGCAATTATCAGTTGGAGATGGCTTACGTCCGTAGTTTACTATGGACGATGGCGAAGGAAGGAAAAGAACTGGCGTAACTATTTTCGAGTAGAGGACTATTGGACAAAGCATATTGTTGAGCTGCAGAAAACCGAAATATCCCCGATGCCGAAACGATTACATGATGATGATGATAAGAGAGCAAATAAAATTCTTGGCTGGGTGAGAATAAGTCAAAAAGTTCGATGGTTCTTGCTGCAATGTGTGTTGTGGGTGCAATGGCGTGTAGTGTTCTTCAGTAAAGGATATTGGTTCCTCTCAGAGCTTGCATTCACTAATAAACTTCTCCAAAAGATAGCCACGATAATATTATCAAAGAACTTGGGAAAAGTGGAAGAAGAATTTAAAGAATACGAAGATGTTTGGAGCGACGTGTATGTTCTTTCAGAGACTCCTCGGAGTGTATTCTTGACGAATCGGAAGTCCCTCAAGCAAGCTAAGCAAATCATGGAAAAGGGCAACGAGGATGGCAACAAGTGCAAGGCACTGATTTCTTTTCTGGAACATAGAAGGCCGAAAACATGGAAAGGGGCAACATGGATGGCGAAAAGTGCCATGCCCTCATTTCTTTTCTTTTCTTTGCATCCTGGAACGGCACATGATCAAACAGGTTTGAAATTCTTGTGGAAACGTGATCCAGGTTCCGCGTTAGACATGGAAAGGTATTTTATATCCTCCAGAAAATGGTCATGGAAGTTAACGGTGGTCTCATTGATCAATATAATCTCCCGGCTTGAGCGAGATTCATGTGGGATACCTAATTGTTCATGTGGTGGAGATAATCTTAAGGTATACGAGGAGGCATGGGAGCTTATGGATTTGGTTGAGGAGTCAGATCCTGAAATCAATAGCTTGCTGAGTAAAGCAGCAGATAGACAATTCATGACATTACGGGATCAATGTGCACAGAATGGTAAAAGATCTCCAGCTCCAGCTACAACAATGGAAGAGGCAATTGAAGCGATCAAAGGGCTTGCAAAAGAAAGTGAAAATGAAGCTAAGGAAGCTCGGAAGAATGATAATGGGCAAGACACTCCAGTGGATTGGGAGAAGTTAGCGGCAGGGATCACATTATGCAAAATATGCATGAGTATGGATTGCAGCTCAGGGAATTTGACGGAACTGGTGGAGGAATTACAGAGCGCATTAGCAGATATCATTGGTGCTTGCATTGAGAAAGTGGGGGTCGCATTAGTGGAGAGCAGCAGGAAATGGGCACAGGAAATGGATGAAAGAAAATTGCTGGAAGCAGTGTACATAGCAGGGAAATCAAAGGGACTGTTGAAGCAGCTGGGATCGGATCCCAACGTGCGCATCGCCCCACCAGCTGAAGAATCGGCTATGGTATAAGTTGCAGTCTGCGAAATGTGTTAAAATGGTGACTTTCCTATTTAGTTTATATTATGTTTTTATATGGTTCAAGTCAATCATTATAGGTGTGGGATTGAGGGACTTTCCTATTTAGCTTATATTATGTTTTCTTTTCTGGTTCAAGTCAAGTCATAGCTTATACTATGTTTTTATGTGGTTCAAGTCAAGTCAATCATTATAGGTGTGGGATTAATAAGACTTGATTATATATATTGACATGAAATATATTGTGATATTTATGGCTAGACTTGTTAGATTGTATTGTGATGTAAAGTCACTACACACTGTGGTGCAGTAATTTTTTTATTTATTTAAGGACCATATGATGATTTACTAGTATAACATTATTTTTATAAAAAAAAAAAATTATATATATTTATGTAGAAAAGGTGTATACCTATTAATAATGGGTACAATTAATGATCTTTTAATCTTTTTTAACTCTAAACTCTAATTTGATGGCTATGCATTGAAGATGTTGGCATATTTTTAGTTGTCCTCCAAAATTAATGGGTCAGATTTATTGTTCATAACATTTTTGCATTTATCAAGGCATCCGTTAATATGTTTACTTTTTAACATTTACCTAATCACATTAAAAAATTACTGTAAGGATATGTAATTGCCATGTTTAAATGATTAAGTAAGATTAAACCATAACATCTAAATAAATGCCCACATTATGCTTCTGAACCAGCCTTCTGATGCCCACGCATTCCATTTATCAACATAATATAGCCAAATATTTCATATTACCACAAACTAATTACCACAAAAATTTTATATTAGAGGCATGTGTTCTCAACTGATACCTTTCGACTTTCTCAACCGCGGGTTAACTGCTATGCTAGTTTAAAATTAACAAAGCTTTGAAATTATAATGTGGAATGCGCTGACTTTGAAAAAATGTTTCAAAGTGTTTAGAGTTTCCTATGCAACATACCATTTGTATTTTTAAATATTTAAGAATTCAAAAGTTAAAGAAAAACAATAACCACATGTGTTTTAGAAATATTATATGTGTGTTTTGAAATTATGACGTGGAATGTGCTCGTAGTCCTTATGACTTTGAAAAATTGTTTCTAAGTGTTTAGAGTTTCTTACGCAGCATACCATTTGTATTTTTAAGTATTTAAAAATTCAAAAGTTATAGAAAAACAATAACCACATGTGTTTTATAACTATTATATGTGTGTTTTGAAATTATGATGTGGAGTGTGCTCATAATCCTTATGACTTTGAAAAATTGTTTCTACATACCATTTGTATTTTTAAATATTTAAAAATTTAAAAGTTATATAGTTTTTTATGCAACATACCATTTGTATTTTTAAAAATTTAAAAATTATAGAAAAATAATAACTACTTAGAACTATTATATGTGTGTTTTGAAATTATAATGTGGAGTGTGCTCATATTCTTTATGACTTAAAAAAAATGTTTCTAAGTGTTTAGAGTTTACTATGTAACATACCATTTGTATTTTTAAATATTTAAAAATTTTAAAGTTGTGTTGGTAGGGTTTATAAATATATGTAGTTTTTATATAAATAAATATGTTATATATATTGTTGGTATGAGAAAATGGGTTTCATCAAATTTACAAGTTCACTATGTGAAAGGGTACAATTAGACCTTCCTCAATTAAAAATGGTGAATCCTCTGGTTATGGCACATCTATCATAATTTGGGTTTATAATTCTAAATGAATTGTAACTAAGAATGAAATGCAAGTTGAAACTATTATAACAACTGGTCTAATACTAATATATCCTTATAATGCAAGTTGAAACTATTATAACAACTGGTCTAATACTAATATATCCTTGTAATGAGAAGCATTTCAAGAATCGGTTGACATGAAACACAAACAAAATGTACAAAGAGAATGGAGAATAAACCACCAACTACCATTTGCACAAACCCTAGGGTAGTTCTTAGAATCCAAGGATAGCATACAAGTCATCGAGAGATACCTTCTTCATAGCAAGTTGTTAACAATGCATAAGCTAAGTAAGCATAGATATTACAAGCAAAACTATAGTCTACAGACTACAACATCCATCCCGACAAGGTTCAAGAAAACTATGAATGGAGAGAATAGTCCACAACCATCCACAACTTGCAAAAGTATAAGAATATATGCTAGAAACATCTCTATTCAACATATCAAGATAGATTATAATGCCAAAAAGAGAACCATTTCCAAGAGTGAAAAGTGTTGGCATGTTTTACACGAAGAGTGTGCTTGTCATTGATGGCAAGAACAACAACGATGATGGCAAATAGGAAAAGCATAAGCTCAGGAGGAGGAGTGAACAATATGCAGAGATCAAAGCAACTCAGTAGGAGGATCATGACCATCAGATTTGCAAGTCAGATCAATGACATGGATAAATTGTGGAGAGCGAAAGTAGAATTAAAAAACTCGCTAGTTCTAATCTCGCAATGAGTCTAGATTGTCAGATCTCATAAACCCAAATATTAACAATTGTGGTTGATCTAACAAACGATCAGATTAAGTCGAATTAAGTTGTGACCATCACATGCGCAGCCGCCAGATCAACAACAGTGATAGATTGCAGAGATCGAAAGGAGAATTAAATATCATGCTATTTCCAATCCCACAATTAGTCATGACCGTCAGATCGTATAGCTTCAAACATTGACCATTGTGGTTGACTCACAAATAAATGCACAACTTCAAATTGTGGAGCTTGGGTGACAAATTAAATCACTCGCAAGTTGTTGTTCGACAATCATCCTTGATCGTGGATCTGCTTCGAGAGTATTCACGACCGTTGGATTCCTTTAAGTGAAAGGATAGGATAAGTGGGGCCAAACAATTGAGAATTCGATTATCTGAATACCTGTCAGTTGTCGAATCAAATTAAGTGGGAGGATAGGATAAGCGCGGTAAAAGATCTGAGATCTTAACTATGATAATTTCCACCAGCTGACTGATATTTCTAAAGTGGAAGGATAGTATAATCAAAGTTGGAGGGCCTTTGGATCTAAACCAAGGAAAAGTTGCATTGCATACAAATAGATCCGTCGATCTAAGATCATGATCAACGAACAACATTAGTTTCGGGTCTAAAGATGTGAGGAGATTAAGCTCTGGAAAAATCACTTCGAGAGTTTAAGTTTGAGATTTGAAATCCTTGAAGCCCGGAGATCCGGAGAGCCGAAATACATTCTTGATCGTTGGATCGTCCAAAGTAAATCTCAGTCGTCAGATTATCCGAAGAATATCTCAAGCATTGGGTCACCTGAAGTGAATCTGGGTCGTCTGATCCGGAGCATAAGTTTGAGATTTGAGATTTCGAAAGTTCGGAGACCTGAAGGAGATCTCGACTGTTCATTGAGAAAGGGGATGAAAAACCATTGATCTGGTTGAAAGGTCAAAATTATGAAGTGGAGGCAGAGCCATCGATTGAGAAGGACAGGTGTCCACGGATCATCGACTCTGGAAGATTGGCGTACGAAGGAAAGCAGGGTTTGAGATTTGAAACTCCCGAAGCCTGGATCTCGAAATAAATCACAGACGTTGATTTAGGGAGGTTGGATTTGATCCGCAACCCATGAAAGATCAAATCTGAATTGTCCATTCAGGAGAACCGTCAAGATCATGAGATCAACGGTCTCATCACATTGCGGGGTCAAAACATGCTTGGATCTTAACTTTTCGTGAGCGGGTTGCAATCAAAACCACGATATCACCAAAGACATACGTGGATCTCTATAGTGAATTGCGGGGCGAAAAGCGAGTTTCCCTAAAACCACCCATGGAAATGCCCGCAATCGCGTGGTCACGTGAGGTTCGTAGCCCAAGGTCATATCAAAAAAAAAAGGGATCTAGTGCTCACTAGACCAAGATCGCGAAGCACATTTTGAATAGGCATATGGTCACCATCGGTGGTCACGTGAAGGAAGGGGCTTAGAAGCCAATGAAGCTAGAAAAACAACTAATTGTAACTGGTAGAAAAGACGAAGAATTGTGACTGACAGAGAAGCCAAAGAACCTCAAGATAACTACCAGAGAAGCAAAAGAATCTTTGGACAATGGGCACTGATGATGACCAGTTACTGCATAACCGCCAGAGAATACATAGAGTTGGAATGATGATCACGTAGATAACTTGTCGTGAGAAACTGATGTAGAACAGAGAGGTGTGTATTCTTTTTCGAGTGAGATGCATGGGTGTAGTAGGTGATGAAGAGCATGATATGAAGGAAAGATTATGGATACAACGAAAAGACTGAAGAGGAATCATAGATCATGAAAGAGAGAAGAGAAGGTGAACAGGGTGTGCACAAGAAGATTTGAGCAACAACAAGACATTGATGCATCAAAGTAGAGCAGTCTAATAGAAAAATGATGAGACTGGTAAGCCATTGATAAATACTATATCACTGTAATAACTTTCAGAAAGAAAAGATTTATATTTCAAGGTGGTAGGGTGGTGCTAGGGAGGACTATTGTCCTCAAAGTTTCAAGTGGGTGCTTGAACACAGGAAGTTGTATCTTCCATTTGGTTGCAGCCAGAAAAGGCAGGGTGGTAGAGTGGTGCAAGGGAGAACCATTGTTATCTATTATACAGGTTGGTGCTTGTGTGACTGGAAGTTGGTGCTTCCATCCAGTTGGTGCTGGAACACTTAGGGAGTTGGTTCTTCCTTCTAGTGGGTGTTAGAGAAACTAGAGAGTTGGTTCTCTCAGCAAGTTGCAGCTTGTTAAAGAAGAGGTTGTAGCCTCATTTTGAGTTGGTGCTCAAATAAAGATGATGTGCATAACTTAAAAGTCTGCCTATCATTCAAAGAATAAGAAGTTTTCTCCCTTTATGGGTTTCCTCATGAAATATCTGTCTCTTTGTATATCATATGTGTGATTGATGTTTGTTATTTATGTTGTTCATGTCTTACATAATCTTGATGATCACTTGGAGAAGGTTAATAATATTTTAATAGGCATAAATTGTTTAAGCACATTAACAACTGATTGACCCCCCCCCCTCTCAGTTGTCTTAGTAATTCCAACAATTGGTATCAAAGCGGGTTCTGTTTATTTAAAGGTAGATCAATAAGCTTAAAAATGACAAGCCATGAAGGATCTTCAACCAATAAGCCTCCTGTGTTTGATGGAACAAATTTTTCCTTCTGGAAGGTTAGAATGAGAACATACATCATGGCCTTAGGTGTTGATGTTTGGGATGTTGTAGAGACTAGTTATGTAAAGCCAATTGTACTAGCTTCTAAGGATGACAAGCTATAATTTGGCTTCAACGCTAAGGAAAGGAATGCTATCTTGAGTGGGCTTGCTGAAGATGAATTTGTAAAGGTCATGCAACTTGAATCTGCCAAAGAAATGTGGGATAAGATTGTTAGCAGTTATGAAGGAGATGAGAAAGTAAAAGGTGCAAACTTCAGACACATAGATTGAAATTTGAACAGTTAAAGATGAATGAGGATGAAACAGTTAGTAAATATTTTTTAAGAGTTGAGGAGATTGCGAATGCCATGAAGGGTCTTGGTGAGAAGATTGAAGACTCATTTTTAGTTCAGAAGATTTTAAGGTCTCTGCCCAATAGATTTAATCCAAAATTTTCCGCAATAGAAGAACTGAATGATCTTAAAACTCTATCTATTGACCAACTCCTACGAGCTATGACTTCTTATGAAATGAGGATAGGTAAAGATAAACCCACCTCTAGAAAAGAATCATTTAAAGAATATAAGAATGAGGATTCTGAGCCTGATGAGATTGAAGAAAAAATTGTGAGAAGACTAAAGAAAGGATTAGGCAAGTACCAAGACAAGTTGCCCTTAAAATGTTGTAACTATGGAAATATAGGTCACTTTGCATCTAAGTGTCCACACAAGAAGAAATACCAGAACGCTGAAGGTGAAGAGAAGTACAAATCCAAGAGATTTGGTAAAAATAAAAGTTTATGTGTAAACAATGATGACTCTTCAGGAGACATAGATAGTGATTCTTCTTGTGAAGATAAGATTAATGAATTTATGCTTATGGACAAAGAGGATTATGATAATAAAAGCACAGGAAGTGATGTTGATGATGAAGAAGTTGTGGTTGACTTGGAAGGAGAATTGATCAGTGCTCTATAAGAAATTGCTAGACTCCGATTTAAGAAGAAAAAACAAAAACAATTGTTGATATAGTTTGAGAAAGACAGTAAAAAGCTTGATGAAGAATTTTCCCTGCTAAAAGTTGAATTAGAAGAGGCAAAGAAAATAGAGGACATTTTGAAACAATAGTTATCAGAAAAGAAGGCAAGATATGAAGCCTTGGAATAAGAGGTAGGAAAAAACAGAAAAGAGATGGAGAAGTTTAAAGCATTGTATCTCCAAAATCTTCCAAGCATTAAAGATTCAACAAAACTAAATGGCATTCTGAGAAAACAAAGATCTCCTTTGTTGAAGACTGGTTTAGGCTATGTAAGTGGTTCAAGCAGTGAACAACCAGAAAGAAAAGAGTCAGTAAAGATGATCAAGTTCCAAGTCAACAGACAATCATACCATGTGAGTACTCTGCCACCAAAAGATAATAAAGATAAGATGATCCCTGATAAAAAACAAAGATATCAGAAGATGGAGAAAAAAATGCCAAGAAGAAGGCCATCCTTCAGGTACCAAAATTTATTCCATGGTTATTGTTTTTACTGATCTAATTTTGGTCATAAGATTGAAAATTGTCAAGTTAAGTTTAGAGACATGCAGCTGAGGAGATCAAGAAACAAACAATCCTTGCAACATAGAACTAAATAGCCAATGAGTAGACAAATCTGCACCAATCACTTTGACCTATTGAGCATTGAGCTCAAATTCTATAACTACCATAACTTCAGCCACACAGCTGCAAACTTCCATATGAAGAATTACAAAGCAGATCCAAGGATAAAACCCTTAGCTAGAAATGTCAACACATGGAGAAAGAAAGATAATGAAAAATGTGGTCTAGTACTTTCAGCTAAAAAAAAAAAAGACCCTTGGTATATAGAAAATGGATGTTCCAAGCACATGACTAGAGACAAAGATAAGTTTATGTCTATAAGTAAAATAAAAATAGGAAATCTAACCTTTGGAAATGATGAACTAGGTAAAATCAAGGGTAAAGAAATGGTGAGTTTAAGTAATGGAAATGGAAAAGCCCATGATGTTTTGCTTGCAGATGGTCTGAAATATAACTTTCTCAGTGTAAGTCAAATGTGTGATAGAGGATGTGAAGTGGTGTTCACCTCCAAAGATTGTAAGATAAATTATGTAAACTCAGGACAAGTGGTGGCTAAAGGAATAAGGACATATAATAATGTATATGTGTTGAAAGAAGATAGAGAAGAGTGTCATCTAAGCAAACATGATGAAAGTTGGTTATGGTATAGGAGAATTGGACATATAAAATTTGACCACTTAATCAAGCTCAAAAATCTTGAGGCAGTAAATGATTTACCAAGAATATCAAAGCCACAAGATTCTGTGTGTAAACCCTGCCAAGTAGGAAATATAACCAGGACACAGTTTAAATCCAAGAGTTGTACTTCAACAAATAAACCACTCCAATTAGTTCATATGGATTTATGTGGACCATCAAGACAGGAAGGAACAGGGAAGGAAAACTACTTCATGCTGATAATTGATGATTACTCCAGACTCACTTGGGTTGCTTTTCTCAAAGAAAAAGATGAAGCATTTGAGAAATTTAAAATATTTAAGGTTTTAACTGAGAATCAAACAGGCAATAGATTAAAGGTTGTAATATCAGACAGAGGAGGAGAATTTATGTGAATTAATTTCAAGGAATTTTGTGATAAACATGCGATCAAGAGAGAATACACAATCCTAGGAACTCCACGACAAAATGGAGTAGTTGAGTGGAAAAACAGAACAGTTCAGCAAATGGCCAGGTCAATGATGAATGAGAAGAACATTGTTCAAACCTACTGAGTAGAATAAATACACTCAACAATCCATATTCTTAACAAATATCACCTCAGACCACATAGTGACAAGACACCTTATGAACTGTGGTATGGAAGACCTGCTTCAATCAAACACTTCAAAGTCTTTGAGAGTAAGTGATACATAAATAATAATAATGAAAACCTTGTCAAGCATGATGACAGGGCTGATGAAGGCATATTCTTAGGGTATGCTACAAACAATAAAGGATATAGATGCTATAATAAGAGGCTGCATAAATTGGTTGATTGCATTGACATAAAAGTTGATGAAGGAGTCCCAGTAAGAGAGTTGAGCAATATTGAATCAACAACAGAGGATATAGTTGAATTTGAATATGAACAGGTCCAAGAATCATAAAAAGAAGACTCTGAGTCAGATGAAGATACAAATACTCAGGAAGACTCAAATCAGTAGAAAACATCAAATCCTTCCTTGAGAATTACTCAAAAGAATCATCCTACAAGTCAGATAATTGGTGAGAAAGAAAAAGGTGTACAAACCAGGAGAAGGATAATCAAAGACATCGACCAATCACATATAGCCTTCATATCCATGGTGGAACCCAAGAACTTTGATGAATCCAGTAAAGATGTAAATTGGTTAAAATCAATGAATGAGGAATTGGATCGAATTGAGAAGAACAATACTTGGGAGCTTGTTCCTAAACCTGCAGATAATAATGTAATTGGCTCCAAATGGGTGTTTAAGATCAAAATGAATGAACAAGGACTAATTTTTAGGAATAAAGACAGATTGGTCTGTAAGGGGTATGCACAAGTTGAAGGACAAGATTTTGATGAAACATTTGAACCAGTGGCAAGATTGGAAGCCATGAGAATGTTTATTTCTTATGTTTGTCATAAGAACTTTAAAGTATATCAGATGGATGTTAAGTCAACATTTATTAATGGATATCTAGAAGAAAATGTATATGTGGAGCAACCTGAAGGATTTTTAGTAACAAATAATCCTAACTATGTCTGTAAGTTGAAAAAGGAATTATATGGACTGAAAAAAGCACCACGAGCTTGGTATCATAGATTGGACAAATTTCTACAAGAAAAAGAGTTCAAGAAAGGTATTGTTGACAGTAATATCTACATTAAGTCTGAAGGTGATGATTTATTAGTTGTTTTGGTTTATGTAGATGAAATTATTTTTGGATGCACTAATGACCCTTCAGTTTAGTGGTTTTCTAGTTCAATGCAGATTGAGTTTGAGATGTCCATGATAGGAGAACTGTCATATTTTCTTGGTTTACGAATCAATTAGAGCTCTATAGGGATATTTATCTCTCAATAAAAATATTTTAAAGAGATGTTAAATAGGTTTCAGATGGAATATTCCTCTCCTGTTAGTACACCTATGGTGGTTGGTTGCAAGCTCAGTAAAGATGATATTTCACCTGATGTTGATCAAATAACATATCAATCAATGATAGGCAATCTTTTGTACATCACAGCATCCCACCCTGATACAATGCAAGCTGCTGGAATGGTAGGTCATTATCAGTCTTCTCCTAAACAAAGTCATTTAGCAACTGCCAAGAGAATATTCAAATATTTGAAGGGAACAATGACTTATGGTCTTTGGTACTCTAGAAATCAGAATTTACAATTAACTGCATATTCAGATGTTGATTAGGAAAACTGTTTGAATGAGAGAAGGAGCACCAGTGGAGGCACATTCTTCTTAGGTTATTCGTTAGTAGAATGGATTAGTAAGAAGCAGAGATCTATTTCATTATCACCTACAGAGGCAGAGTGCATTGATGTTGCTACTTATTGTACTCAGATCTTATGGATGATACAAACTCTTGCATATTTGAAGGTAACTTATACTGATCCCATTCCACTTCACTGTGATAAAACCAGTGCCATTAGTGTCTCGAAGAATCTTTTTCTCCATTCAAATACGAAGAATATACCAATAAAGTATCATTTTATCAAAGAGAAGGTTACAAACAGAGTTGTTCAACTGAATTATATTCCTTCCATCGAACAAATTCCAGACATCTTTACCAAACCCTTAGCCAAGACACCATTTGAATATCTCCCTCAGAAGTTGGGTGTCATCCCTTCTCTCACCTGAGAGAGTCCATCATGTCAGGGGGATTATGTGTTGGTTGAATATCTGATACCTCCGAAAAGTACTACAACAACTTAGGAGGAGCATGTTTTCTTTGACATTAATGTCAAAGGGGGAGAAAAGGTGCGGTCTAGATGCTACAATTGGAGGTCTAAGAAGAATAGTGTATCCTTTTAGGGTTTCCACCAATGCCAAAGGGGGATATTGTTGGAAATTTTTACAAGAAGAGTGTGCTTGTCATTGATGGAAAGAACAACAATGATGGTGGAAAACAAGAAAGGCATTGTTGGAAATACTAAGACAACTGAGAGGGGGGGGGTGAATCAGTTGTTTATGAGCTTAAAATTTTTTATACCTTTTGAATGTTATTAATCTTCCTTCAAGTGATCATCAACAATATACATCATATGGACAGTAAAATTAAAGACCATCAGTCACACATAAAGTACACACAGAGACATATTTTCATGAGGAAACCCATAAAGGGAGAAAACCTCTTCTTCTTCGAAATGATAGGCAATCGTTTTCAGTTCTGTACATCATTTACAATTGAGCACCAACTCAATGTGAGGTTGCTACCTCTGTTTTACAAGCTGCAACTTGTTTGAGAGCTCCAACTCTCTGGTTTTCCTAGCACCCACTAGAAGGAAGCACCAACTCCCTGAATATTCTAGCACCAACTGGATAGAAGCACCAAATTCCTGAAAGTTCCAGCACCAACTGGATGGAAGCACCAACTTCCAGTTACACAGGCTCCAACCTCTATATCAGAGAACACTTGTTCTCCCCAGCACCACCCTGCCACCCTGGTTTCTCTGGCTACAACCAGATGGAAGCTACAACTCCCTGTGTTCAAGCACCCACTTGAAACTCTGAGGAAAACAGTCCTCTTGAGCACCTCCCAACCTCCCTAAAATATGAAATAATGAATACACATACAACTACTCAGATAAATCAATTATTACCATCCTTTTTCTATTCTGTAAGTCTGATCTGTTCTGCTATTCTGCTCTGCGTTTTCTCTTTCTTTGCTTTTCTGCCCTGCGTTCCATTTCACTCTACACATCTACTTCCTTTCCTACCATGCATCCTCTTCTATATACTTCCTTACTGTTTCATTCCTTTCCTCACCAGAACAGCCAATGACATATAGTCCGTCTCATTTTCTTTTATACTCACCCTCACGGTGGTTCCACTTCGCATTTCCTTAGGCAAAAGAAAGACAACTGTCCAGGCAACTGAAATGCCAATTGATCGATAACTAAATTGCAATCATGAGTCCATTTTTCTAACATATTCCAAACTCAGTAGTTAACTGCTAGAGAGAACAAAAACCCTCCGATCAACACTTGATCCAATGGTTCAGATCCAATCGGGATTTCACGCATCGTGATTTCGGCACTCTTGGCATTTAGAGTTTTTGTCACTTACAAATCCCGATCCCCGAAACTCCACGAAGAAGTTAGATCAATGGTCCAGATCACTTCTTTATTCAACGGCTGTGATTAAATTGCGATTTCGCATATTGCAATTTCGAAGTTCTTCATGTCAAGAGATTTTGGCATTTCAAAGTCTTGATCCCCGATTGCCGATATGCCCTTTTCTCCACGCGCTGGCCCTCCTGGCTCATCTCCTGACCAATTTGACCAGTCCTCGTGACCGCAACCTTACCCCCTTTCGTGGCTACTCTTATCAGAGTTTCAGCACTTGCGCTGTCAAAAGGCGCATGTCTTTAGGATTCTCGATCCTCTGATTCCCGATATCCCGATGCGTGTCCTGTTCACGTAGCCTCGTCTGGCTACACTTTGGTCCACATGACCGTCATACCACATGACCACATCCATACCTCTTGTCGGGGTTTTGAGGTTCGCAGGTTTGCAATGCAAATTTTTCACAACCACAGAATCTTCGATATGTCGATCCCCGATGTGTCGGTCCTCCGATGGTTCTCGGTCTCTTCCTCTGTTGTGATGATAGTTGTTCCCCACTGATCGGGGTTTCGTGGTTCACAACTTCAAAGTGCACAAATTCCTTTCTCCCGGGATCTCTGATATCCCGATGCCGACTATTCCCAGGTTGTTGACACCTGTCCACCACTAGTTCCACCTGTGGCCCACACGACTCTCCTATCGGGATATCGCGTATCACGATTTCATGATATCTGATGCCATTGTTCACGGGACTCATGAAACTCCGATTCTCGATTCTTCGATGAAGAAAATCGATGGTCCAGATCTCATTCTTTCTTTAACGGTTGTGATTAAATCTCAAAATCACATATCGCAATTTTGGGGTTCTTGTTGTCAAGTGATTTTGGCATTTCAAAATCCTGATCCCCGATTCTCCGATGAAGAAAATCAATGGTCCAGATCTCATTCTTTCTTTAATGGCTGTGATTAAATCGAGAAATCGCATATCACGATTTCAGGGTTCTTGTTATCAAGTGATTTTGGCATTTCAAAATCCCGATCCCCGATTCTCCGATGAAGCCTCCTGTCGAGCTTCTCCCGGTGGCGCCCGGTCGCTACCACACGTCCTTCCAAATGGATGGTCACGATTATGTCGGGATTTTGAGACTTTCAATGTCCCGATTCTCATGACCTTGAGCACTCGGATCTCCCGATGGCTGATATCCCAATGACAACTCCTCGTGTCAGGACTTCTCTTCTTGGTCCTAAGGCTTATCTCCCTCGCAGCTTCTGTAGATATGACGGCTATCAGTGACCCTGCACCAAATCTAATGGCTCTCACTACGTTTGATCATTCACTGCTTTCGATCATTCACCTCTCTAAACTTGTCTTCTATTTTCCTGTCATCTTCACTGTTGCCATCAATGACAAGCATTCGCTGTCTGTTCATTGAATTTTCCAACAATCTCCCCCTTTGGCATTGATCGAAACACTTGCATTCAAACTCAACTCTCCTCTGCATTCGGCCATTCAGAATCTCCTCTGCATTCGGCCATTTAGGCTCGACTCTGTTCCCGAAACATTTCGAACTCAACTCCTTTCTCCCCCTTTGACATCAATGTCAAAGAAGAAGCATTCTTCCACTGATCTTGTTGCAGAACATACTCCCCCTGTCGTCTATAAACATCTAGAAAAGACACCAGATATTCAATAAATACTCCCCCTAACCAAGTTCACATATTAGAAACAAGAGTTTATAACCCCCAACTTTTGACGAAGATATCCAAAAGGGTTTGCTGCTAGTGGTTTAGTAAAGATATCAACAATCTGTTCTATAGAAGGTATATAGTTCAGTTGAACAATTCTGTTTGTAACTTGTTCTCTGAGAAAATGGTACTTGATTGTAATATGTTTAGTCTTGGAATGAAGAACAGGATTCTTGGAGACACTAATAGCACTGGTGTTATCACAGTGAATTAGAATGGGATCAGTGTAATTTATCTTCAGATCTGCAAGAGTTTGTATCATCCATAAAATTTGTGTGCAGCAAGTAGCAGCAGCAATGTATTTTGCCTCTGTAGTGGATAATGAAATAAATCCTTGCTTCTTACTAAGCCATGCAACTAATGAGTCACCCAGAAAAAATGCTCCTCCACTGGTGCTTTTTCTCTCATCAACACAGTTTGCCCAGTCGACATCTGAATAAGCAATTAACTGGAAATTCTGATTTCTAGGGTACCACAGTCCATATGTCATTGTTCCCTTCAAATATTTGAATATTCTTTTGACAGCTACCAAGTGACTTTGTTTAGGAGTAGACTTAAAATGACCTACCATTCCAACAGCTTGCATTATATCAGGACGAGATGTTGTGATGTACAGAAGACTGCCTATCATTGAACGATATGTCCTTTGATCAACATCAGGTGAGATATCATATTTGCTCAGCTTGCAACCAACCACCGTAGGTGTGCTGACTGTAGTGGAATCTTCCATCTAAAATTTCTTCAATATCTCTTTCAAATATTTTTCTTGAGAAATAAAAATTCCTGCAGAGCTTTGTTTTACTTGTAACCCAAGAAAATATGACAGTTCCTCTATC
>ML778110.1:503588-606022 GCA_009831015.1 Picea engelmannii | reverse complement strand
TTGACCCTTGACCATCGGAGTTCGGGACTTGGAAGGTCCTGTGCCTGGTGCAACAGGGCTCGCGAACTCCCGACCGACGATTTCCCGATTTCCACAAGCATGTGGGTTCAAGCCATTAAACAACGCGAGTAGCGAAATCCCGACGGAAGAAGTTCCGAAGGCCGACGATGGTTGATGTTATGGTCTCAGTTAGGAATTAATTTGCTTATGATTAAAATGATGTTTAGAACTTTTAGGTTGTTACATAAGTGAAAATAAGTCTTAGTGTTTTTAATTATGTGATTAATTGAATTATGTGTAAGAAGGGAGATTTAGTTAAGGTTGTTATTAGGGTTGGAGTTTTTTAAAGTAGGGAGCGGTTAGGTTTGTTTTTAGGGTTATAGTTTTTTAATTAAAGTTTAGTGAACTAGTTACTAGGAAAGGTGGGGTTTAGGTTTAGTTTATAGTTGAATAGAATAAATGTAAAAGGAGTATTAATAAATAAGTGTCATAAATAAGTAATTACTAGGAAAGGTGGGGTTTAGGTTTAGTTTTTAGTTGAATAGAATAAACTGATTCAGATGTAACAAAGTAGGAATCAAAGGTAAGGGTATAGGTAACTTAAGGATATAAATAGTAGGCAAGGAGGTTTAGCTAGACTCCTAAGTATAAGTGCTGACACTTAAGGAAAACCTAAAAAGTCAGGAAGGAAAGGTTTTAGGGTTTTAATGTTTTAAATTAAAATGTCATATTAGGCTATAAGTGACTTAATTATTTGAATTATAAAGCAAGTGCCTATAATTGAAATTTTTAAGAAGGTGAAACAGGTTAGTTAGACCCCTAAGTTTAAGGAGTGAAGAAAAGGAAAACCTAAACAAGCAAGGAAAGAAGAAGGGAGGTGTCATACTTGATTTGATCAATGAGGGTTTCTAAGTTGGTTGATTACTAGTTGCCAAAAACTACTTACCTCTAGGCCACCATCTCTGTTCATATTGTTGGGGTGTTTGATTATTTCGAGAGCTTCTCTTAAGCGTCTCATGTAGTAGTGATCCTCTTTTGCTAATATCTTTGTATCCTCCAGGCAGACATGATGTTTGGTCTTAACTGAGTGTTCTGCTAAGGCCGAGGTACGAATGCGTTCATTTCTAATGTCTACTCCATGTTCCTTAATCCTTACCTAAAAAGATCGTCCGGTTTCTCCAATGTAACATTTCCCACATGAACAAGATACCTTGTAGATGCCTTTTCCTTGTTGTTGGTCTATAAGGTCTTTTACAGACTTCATTCTTTGTCTGATGGTAACTAGGGGTTTGAAGGAGGTTGTAATTTCTTTCTTTTTTAAGACTTTTGCAATCTTTTTTGTGACACCCCGAATGTAAGGGAGGAAGGCCTTTATGTTGGAGGTTTGATAATTTTGTACACGGGTCCTATTATCCTTTCTATCCATGGCTTTTTTGATGTCCCTATATCTATACCCAATGTTCTTAAAGACCTTAGTTAAGTGGTCTATTTCTTCCTTAAGATGTTCTTTGTCAGAAATTCTTGCTGCCCTTATCGCCATGGTGTTGAGAACCCCCATCTTCTGAGAGGGATGGTGGTGGGAATTCACATGAAGGTAACTATCTGTGTGAGTTTTCTTCTTGAATACCTTGTGTCCCAGTGTACCATTATGTTTTCTAGTTATAAGAATGTCTAGGAAGCGCATGCTATTGTTTTCTTCTAGTTCCATGGTGAATTTTATGTTTTCTGAAATACCATTGAGGTGTTCAAAGAATCTATCTAGTTCTTCTTTTCCATGAGGCCATATGATGTTGGTATCATCAACATACCTTTTCCATCTAGATGGTTTAAGAGGATATGTTTCAAGGGCTTTTTTCTCAAACTTCTCCATGTATAGGTTGGCTACGATTGGGGATAAATGGGATCCCATGGCTACTCCACTTGTTTGCTCGAAAAACTCTCCTTGGAAACTGAAGAAGGTTGATTTTAGACAAACTTCTGCTAGTTTGGCTGTTTGAGGGTCTGCGACCTCATTAATAACTTGAATGGCCTCATTTAACGGGATCTTCGTAAAGAGTGAAACCATGTCAAAGCTGATGAGGATATCCTTAGATTCAATTTTCTCCTCTTTTATGAGTTCCACGAAGTCTCTTGAATCTTTGATGTATGAGTCTGTCTTTCCAACCAAAGGTCCTAGGATCCTTGCTACGTACCTGGCTAGTTCATAGGTTGGGGAACCAATCGTGTTGACAATTGGTCTCAGAGGAACTCCTTCCTTGTGGATTTTAGGGAGTTCATATATTCTAGGAGTGATTAGGCAGCTTGGAGTTAGTCGTTTCTTCATTCTTTCATCCAGGTTAGAATATTTTATGGCATTCTTGACTTCCTTGATAATCTTGGATATTGGGTTATTATATTATTAATTAGTTTAAAATCTATTTCAATCAATTAAATATTTAATCACATAATTAAATAACACTTATTGTTTTTTACTTATTTATAATTAAATAACTATACAAACTTAGTAATAAGTTAGTATATATTATTATATTATTATTTAGGTTAAAATAATAATAAAATTAACTTCTGTAGGTTTCTAGATAGCTGACCTAGGTTACAATCTTAAGAAACATCTTGCACAATAACTATTAATTGACTGAGATCAGTAAGCTATCAATTGACGATTAGTCCTGATGATGAATCCCGATTCGGATTCGAAACGTTGACAAAAATGACACTAAATGTGGATTATCCAGCAAACAACTTCATAAGTAATTCTTATGTACTTTAAGATTTAATCTTCTCTTCTTTATTTCTTTATTGAAAATTGCTATGAGTATTGTTATTCTTCGATTTTTTATATCTCTTTGATCTCCTTGTATGTGACCATGAATTATTACATGGTATCATATCATGTTGGAATCTAGGATTAACATACTTTTTTACAGGAAGAAGACACATCAAGATCAGCCAAAACAACTATAATGGATCATCCCTGATAAAAAATCCTCACTCGATTCAATCACTTTGAATGGAAGCCACAAATGGTCATTCTCATACATAGAAAAGGCTTGTACATGATTACAATGGGAACAAAGGATGAACCAAATTCCATAGTGGAGAAAGAAAAATTGTATAATAGGATGGATGATGCATTTGGGTTCTTGTGCTTCTTTATTTCTCCTCATATTCTATTTCACAGTGAAACAAATACTACTCCTAATAAAGGTTGGATCACATTGGAAGGACTTTTTGGGAAGCAATATGAGCTAGAGGTCACCAATTGGAAAATGAGCTCATTTCTTTGAGCTCAAGTAAATTCGGCACTATTCAATACTTATTCAATATATTCAAATAATTATTAACCAATATCAAGATATGTGGGATATATAAGAAATAAATTCATCTCATTCTTTTTGTTCTATCAAAACTGGGTCTTGAATACTCAGTGTCTATCTCTACTTTTCATGCTACAAAACTAGAAATGGGAGCTTCTTAAAAGACACCTCCCATGGATGATTTTGTTGATTCTCTCACTTGTAAGAAAGATAAAAAATTTCAAATGGGTTCCCTCAAGTCATTAAAGGTGCATGCACTTGTAGAAAATGAGAATTCTAGCATAAAATTCAAACAAAAAATCAAATTCAAGAAAGACCCAAATCCTAAAGATGACAGTTTTCACAAACTTGTTGAGGAGACCTCCAATCAAAAAAGGGGGAATTCAATAAAGGATAAAGTGAAGTGTGGGTATTGAAATGGATGATACATAAATCCTTAGAAACCACTTATTTCTTTAAGTATATACATGTAGTATCTAACTTGATCTAAAATAATTTACTAATTGGATTGAGGTGGTTTGCAGAATTCTAATTATGTGTTCTTTATCCAAAAACGAATGAAATAATAATTAATTTTATTAATAGTGATATGACATAACCAAAAATTAAAGAACTCAAATTAAATATAGATATGACATACATCACTTCATATTCAAAGTCCCTTTAGATAGCATGATTATTCTCCATCATCTCAAAAGACCAAAATACATGACATGTGCTTGCATAGAGCCATTTAAATGGACTCTCTTTAATTCCATAACTCAAAACAATAAAATAAGTTCACCATTAAAATCCTTGCAAAATTCTAAGAAATTTGACTATAAAGTTGACCAATTTTTGAACTGACTCAATTTCTCCCTCTTCGACACTTAAAACAATGCATTAAATGGTAATTAATGGAAATTTGAGATAGTGTTGTTACAAATGACCTAAAATCACAAAATAGACCTAAATTTATTGATCCTTGTGAAAAATCATGAAAATTGAGTATAAAGTTGCTTATGTTCCGTCAATATACCTCATGACATGCTTTACAAGAAAATGCTAAACTAGATCTTCTCATGCATGTACTTCAATGTTGTCCATACAACCTCAGGATATGTTCCTTTCATCAGGATTTGTTCCATATCGAAGTTCCCACAGATCTCAAAATGCATGAAGTGTTGGAATCCACACCCATATATATAGGCTATGGGCCCTCCAACCTCCATATGCACATTTGGCAGCTTTATTACTTAATTTGGTGGCATCCCTAAATGAGTGGGATGGTTGGTCTAGTGGTTAAGAAGTTGGATTTATATATGGTAAGTCAGTGGTTAAAGCCCCACCGACTACCATATATTTGCGCTTTTTTTTGGTTGGTTATTTATAGATGCAGGTGGTTTTTATGATATTGTTATACCATATGGTATATTCATGGTATGTTTGTTAGTTTTAGGGACCTAACCTCCCTAACCCCTCACGTAGGTAGAATAATATATTTACATGTAATAAAGGAAGATATTAATAAGGGCTATCAATAATGAAGAATAAGTTAAATGTAAGAAGACCTAATAGAAGCTTCCGCTTTTAGAAGGATCTTCCCCCAGATTGTTCTTTTGGGTAGATAAATTTAGTATAAATAGGAGTAGAGGGTATGAGAAGTTTTTTCTTGAGAATTATTGTAATAGAGCGATGCTCTGCTAGAGTTTTACCCCTCAAAGAGGCAAGTGAACATTGTTTCCTATCAATAAAGGCATTATTTTGGTGTTGTGGTTTCATTTATTGTGTTGTTCCGTTATTAATTTTTGTAATATTTATGTTTTCAGCTATTATAATAGATATGGAACCTTACAAGTGGCATCAGAGCACTTTCCTTGACAGAAAATTGTGGGTTATTTTTTTAGGACAGTGACATATTCCAACATCTTAAAGCTACAAAGATCTGTCGTTCATCGCATAAATACACAATCGGGGAAGCATACAAATAGGAACTGCAAATGGTACTTAAGCACACACTGTTTTCCACTCTTGTAACCCTTGTTGGTACCCCTTTGAGCGGTAGCACATCAGACAACCCCTGTATACAGATCGACCTAGATATCTTAAATCCCTCCATAGATAAACCAATTGGTCGCCCAACTTCTATATTACCAGCAAGAAAAACACTCGGGATGATCCAGATGGATGTCGGTGGCCTCCCACATATTCCAACTGGCTCATTTTGGTAGTTTTCTAGTTTTCTAGTTTTTTGTTTTCCTAGTTTTCGGGTCCCTAGCTTCCGGGGCCATTTTGAGGCCCTAAATAGTGTTTTTAGGGCTCACCACAGTCAAAATGAGTAGGCCTCACCATAGGAAACATGTGTATTCCTAGGATAGACCTTTCCAATGGGATATCGTGTGCCTAAAACAAATATTGTATGCAAATGTTACGACCCTGGGAAGTTGATGTACTAACTTACCCAAATGGGGCCCACAGGACTTTTGGCGCTTCATCTCCTAGGGTTAGGTTTTTGGATGTAAAGGGTTTTTGACATTCTTATTTATTGTAAAAAAGGCCTTGAGAGCCTGATTGTAATGATCTTCTTGCAAATGATCACAACCCTGACATCTCTTCTTAGAGATAAGCCGCCACCATTCTAGCAAGCTTGTTTTCCACTGCATTTTACAGTTTCAGCTTATTTTCCTTATTGAATAGAATCCAATTTTACTTTATATTTGTTATTTTTTGTTAAGCATATTTTGATAATAATCTATATTCATTTCATTCTTCTCATAAAATATGGATCAGTGGTATCAGAGAAGTATGCTCCTTGTCGTTCTTAATGCATGTCCCCAATGAGGTCAGGGTACAAAGAATTAGGTCTCGAGGTTGTTTCTCTTGAGGAAAAAATCTCTTGCACACCCAATCGACCTCTCATGGCCAGAGAAAAGAAGGACGATGGGACAAGAGATCCCTTCAAAATGTTTCTTGAGGAAGCCCTCATGCAATAGAGGAACAAGATGATGGATAATATTGCACAAATCCATCGTCGACTACTGTAATATACCAGATATAAAATGTATGCAAAACTGAAATAAAATGCTAGTAATGGCATAATAACAACAATATAACCAGAACATTCACCACAATAACACTGAAATGATATAAGAATAACAACAAAAATAGCACTTTGAATCTAAAATCAATGTTCACGGGTCTCTTCGAGGGGGCAACCCCCAGTTGAGTAGAGCTCTATTACAATAATATCCAAGCTAGGGTTCTCATACCCTCGACTCCTATTTATACTAAAAAGAAGCATCTAGAGGAAGATCCTTCTAGAAGCAGAAGATTCTATTAGGTCTTCTTACATCCGCCTTATTCTATTTTATTGAAAGGCCTTATTAATATTGACCTTTATTACATCTGAATATATTGTTCTATCTATGTGCGGGTTAGGACCCTAACATGTCCACCCCCTTAAAAAAAACCTTGTCCTCAAGGCTTGAGATGAGAAAATTATTGTAGAATGGTCATTGGTTCCCAAGTGGTGTATGTTGGAGTTGTATCTTTCCACTGTACTAGAACTTCCTTGATGGTTCTTTGACGTAGGTGACGCTCATGCTGGTCCAAAACTGCTTCTGGATGTAGCCAAATGGATCCTTCTTTAGCTAACTTTGGAAGGTTGGTTTGAATTTGGCACTTAGCTCCAATCACCTTCTTTAAGCATGAAACATCAAAAATAGGATGTAGCTTCAAATTGTTGGGCAAAGCTAACTGATAGGTGAATTTTCCCACACGCTTGAGTACGGTATAAGGACCATAAAATTTGGGTGCTAGCTTATAACAATGCTTGGCCTTGAGGGAAGTTTGCTTGTAAGGTTTTTGTCAAAGAAACACCTGATCCCCTTCTGCAAATTGACGTTCAAAGAAACCTTTATCTACTTGTTGCTTCATGCGATTCTGTGCCATGACCAAATTCTCTTTGAGGGTACAGAGAATAGCCTCTCGAGCTGTAAGTGTTAGGTCATCCGCTTGGACCTTCTAGGCACTCGGTAAGTATTAGAGAACTGAAGGTGGCTTCTTTCCATATACCGCCTCAAAAGGAGTCATGCGTGTAGCTATATGGTATGAAATGTTGTACCACCATTCAGCTAGGGGTAACCATTGAGTCCACTGATTTTTCTTTTTCGAGAAAAAACACCTCAAATATGTTTCCAAACACTTGTTGACAACTTCCGTTTGGCCATCAGTCTGGGGATGATAAGCTATGCTGAGATCCAATTCGATGCCTTGTATCTTGAACAGTTCTTGCCAAAAATTGCTTGTGAAAATTGGGTCGTAATCATAAACAATAGAGTGCGGCATGCCATGAATCTTGAAGACCTGATCCATGAAGATTTGAGATACCGTGGATGTTATAAATGGGTGTTGAAGGGTGTAAAAATGAGCATACTTGGAAAGGCGATCAACAAACACCATGATGACGGATTTATTTCCCGATTTCGGTAAGCCGGTAATAAAATCCATAGAGATATCCTTCCAAATAGCAGGTGGAATCTGGAGCGGTTGTAGTGTACCCAATGATTTGACTATTTCTCCCTTGTTGTGTTGACACACATCATATTTAGCTACAAAATTACCAATGTCCTCTTTCATACCATCCTAGAAAAAGGAACGTTTGACCCTGTCATAGGTTTTGGTGAACCCGGAGTGCCCTATTGTGTGTGTAGCATGAAGCTCAGAAAGTATCGTGGACTTAAGATTTGATTGCTTACTTAAATACAAATGGCCTTTGTATTGAAGTTCCTCATGGAGCCAAGAGTACACTGGGGAAGCTATAGCCTTGGACTGCAATTGGTGGATCAACTGCGAACTTTTGGGATCTTGTAGCCATTCTTGGGGAACGTCTTGGAGACAATCTAGTATAATGAATGAAAGAGAAAAAGGGATCCTTCGTCTTCATATTTCTGGGAAAGTGAATCCACAACCACATTGTCTTTTCCTTTCTTTTAAATTATCTCATAATCATATCCGAAGAGTTTAGTTACCTATTTTTGTTGTTCTGGGGAGGAAATGTGTTGTTCTAGAAAATACTTGAGGCTTTGATGCTCTGTCTTAGTTTGGAAACATTTCCCCAATAGATAAGGATGCCACAGATCCATGACATAGAGAATAGCCAACATTTCCTTTTCATATATGGACTTTCCCTCATTTCTTTCAGATAGTCGCTTGATGGTAAAGGCCAAAGGTCGACCCTCTTGCATAAAGAAAGCACCAATTCCTTTCCCCAAGGCATCACATTCCAACACAAAGGTCTTTGTGAAATTGGGAAGGGCGAGGACTGGAGTGGTGCACATGGCTATCTTCAAGGTTTGAAAATCTTGAGCAATGGATGGAGTCCAAGTGAAAGATTTCTTTTTTAGGAGAGCAGTGAGAGGTGTTGCAATCTTCCTATAATTCTTAACAAACTTGCGATAATACCCTGTTAAACCTAGAAATCCACGCAAGATCTTAAGAGTCTTTGGGTGAGGCCAATCTTGCATAGCTTCAATCATTTTAGGATCCACCCTGATGCCATCTTTGCCAACTACATCACCCAAGTATTCTACTTCTGAGGTGCCAAAAGCACATTTAGAATGTTTCAAGAAAATTTGGTGCTGAGAGAGTAGATGGAGAACTCAATCCAGATGAGCAAGATGGTTTGTCTAGGTTTTTCTATAGATGAGGATATCATCAAAGAAAACTAAGACAAAATGGCAGAGAAAAGGATGGGAGACATGATTCATGAGGCTTTGGAATGTGGAGGGGGAATTACGCAAGCCAAAGGGCATGACCAAAAAATCATAGTGGCCCTCATGAGTTCTAAAGGTAGTCTTGGGAATGTCTGCCTCTTTCATTCGTATCTAGAGGTAGCCAAAATGGATATCTAGTTTAGTGAAGAATTGGGCACCACTCAATTCATCCAGGAGGTCATCAATGACATGAATGGGAAATTTTTCTTTGATGGTAAGTTTGTTGAGGGCACGAAAGTCAGGACACATTCACCAAGAACCTTTTTTATTTAGGACCATGACCATAGGAGATGAGTAGGGGCTCATACCAGGGCAGATAATGCCTACATTAAGGAGTTCCTGGACCATTTTCTCAATTTCATTTTTTTGGGAAAAGGGGTGACGATACAGACGGATATTGGGAGGAAGGCTTCCAGGTACAAGGGGAATGGAATGATCATGAACACCACGGGAAGGAGGGAGGCCTTGGGGACTGGAAAAGACCAATTGATGTTTATAAAGGATGGTTTGGATGTCTTACGGTACCGAGGGTGTCTCTATTTCTTGTATGGGATGGAGTTGGGCGATAACACCAGAATGACCCTTTTTGAGCAGATTTTCCATACGATGGGAACTAATTATCTCAGGTGAACCGGTAGTGATTCATTGGAACTTATATTGGTGGCCCTCCTTGTCGAATTGCATGGTTAAGTATTTAAAATCCATGAGAATGGGACCGAAAGTTCTTATCCAGTCTGCACCCAACACAATGTCACAACCTCTCATGTCGATAGAAAACATATGGGATTTCAGGTGGTAGTCACCAATTTGGAGATGCACAATTTCACAACGCCCTCCACATTTCATGGAACCACCATTGGAAATCATGATTTGGAAATTATTGATGGCATGGATGTAGTAATGAGTTTCTTGGACAATGCGGCGATGAATAAAATTGTCAGTGTTGCCACTATCAACCAAAATGATGACCTTCCGATGTTTGATGTAACTGATTAGCTTGAGGGTTTGGGGAGCAGAGAAGCCAGTGAGAGCATAGAGGGAAATCATTTTTTCTACTTCGGGAGGGTCTGAGGTAGGGGTTATGTCAGTGGATTCAGGTGACTCAGACATAGAGGGATTTTCTTCATCTTCTTCTGAAATCTCCTCGGAGATGGCCATAAAAATCTTTTGTTCTTTACACTTGTGGCCCGGGAAATATTTGTCATCACAACTATAACAAGGGCCTTTGATTTGGCATTCAACCATTTCATCCTTCGTCAATTTTTTGATATTTAGTGGAGCAGAGGGAGTAGTGGGATTTACTGGTTTAGGGCAAGGGATAAAGGAGGGTTTTCGATTTTGAGCAGATACAACCTGTTGTGCTTATTTAGCTCTTTTTGTAGCATCCACCCAACTCTCAGGATGAGCCATGAGGACATGGGCCTGAATTTCATCCTTGAGGCCACTGATAAAACACTCTTGGAAAAAGGCATCAGACATGCCCTCCATTCTAAAAGCCAGGTGCTCAAAGGCAATTATAAAGTCTTCCACTATTCCTAATTGTTTAGGCTTTGTCAAATGGCCCAAGTGGTTGGTTTCAGTGTCAAAGCGTTCATAAAGCTCTGCCAAAAAGTGTGTCCAAGAAATATACCCTTGATGAGAAGTTTTTCTCCATTGGCACCATTGCCAATGTTCTTGATCTAGATGGACAAGACCATTCCAGAATTTGGCCAAGTCATTTGTAATGACGTATAAAGAGAAGTAATGTTCCATTTGGGTTACCCAACCAGTGGGGTCCGAGCCATAAAATTTGGTCACATCCACCCGCGGAAGGCGTAGGTCACGTTGAAAGTGATGGTTTTGCAAGGTATGGTAATGAGAGGAATGATCACCTTTAGTATGTGGAGGTGAAAAAGAGGAAGGGTTATATATAGAGATATGCAGTTTTCTGCAGAGTGCCGAAACGACTGATTCAAGATGGGTGGTGAGGTCTTGTTTAATTTACCCCATTGAGGATTGCATGGTTGTATTGATGGAAGAAACATTGGCACTGAGTTCTTTCACTTCATGTTGGGTCTCAATGAGACCAAATTGCAAGGTGTTGAAATGAGATTCCAAGTATTGGCTACGAGTATGGGCCATGAGGATGAGGAAACTAAAGAGGGGTGGGAAAGGTAAAAACATTTGGCCAAAAAAATGATATGGATGAATATGATAAGGGCGAAGAGATGAATCCAATGGAATAGGTCTCAAATAATGGTGAAAACATTTCTAGACTTTTTTTTTTTTTTGTCAGAGTTATACTCCGGCTTGAAGAATACTGTAGAGAGGAAATGCCCAAATTCTTAACAAGAAAGAAATGTGTATTTACTTGGCAACTCGAACACAATTGTGTGGCAATAGATCTTGTCTATTTTAATTTGTTTATGTTTCTGTCCCCCAAGGGTTACGTATTCAAGGGTTCTACAAACAAGGGTTTTCCCTGTGCTATAGCTCTCTAATATATGTGCGGGGTCCAACAGTAGTACTTGGCCCAATATCTCAGGGCACTAACTAAGGAGGATAGACTGTACCCTTAGCCGTACTACCCAAATACCCAGGTACTAGAGAGTATCTTCCCGAGTGCTGTTCTCGGTGACACTATAGAATTCATGGGACCGATCGGTTTATCTAAAGAGGGATTTAGGTAATCTAGGACGATCCGTACACAAGTGTTGTTTGATGTGCTACAACTTGAAGGGGTACCAACATGGGTTACAAGGGTGGCCAAAAGATGTGTTCTTAAGTACCACTTGTATTTCTTGTGTGTGTGAATCCCTCAACCATGGGTTTATGTGCATAACGATAGATCTTTGTGGCTTAAAGATGTTGGAATACGTCTCTACCCTGAAAAATTTTAACCCACACTTTCTGCCGAGGAAAGTGATCTGATACCAGTTGTAATATACCAAATATAAAATGTATGCAGAACTGAAATAAAATGCTAGTAATGGAAAAATAACAACAATATAACCATAATATTCACCACAATAACACTGAAATGATATAAGAATAACAACAGAAATAACACTTTGAATCTAAAAGCAATGTTCACGGGCCTCTTCGAGGGGGAAACCTCCAGTTGAGAAGATCTCTATTACAATAATATCCAAGCTAGGGTTCTCATACCCTCGACTCCTATTTATACTAAAAAGAAGCATCTAGAGAAAGATCCTTCTAGAAGAAGAATCTTCTATTAGGTCTTCTTATATCCGCCTTATTCAATTTTATTAAAAGTCCTTATTAATATTGACCTTTATTACATCTGAATATATTTTTCTACCTATTTGTGGGTTAGGACCCTAACAACTACCAACAAGCGACACATCTTCCTCAAATGGAGGCACTACCCCCTTTAAGGTACAAATCAATTTTTATATTCCTATATTTGAAGGTCAGATAGACACAAATGTTGTAGACAAATGGTTGAATCTACTAGAAGTGTATTTCTCTATTCATAACTTCTCATATAGAGAAAATATTACTTTTGCGCTCCTCAAAGTCATTCCCCATGTCAAAGACTGGTGGGAAACATTTTGTGAGCTGAAGGAAATAGAGGAAACCTCATTATTTATAGCCGTGGTCACCTAGGAGTCCTTCAGGGATGCTATTAAGGAACAATACTAACCTGTTGGAAGTTATGATGACCTGTATACAAAATGGACTACATTGTGGCATGAAAGAGACCAAGCAGTGCCCGAGTTCATAAATATCTTCCATACCTTGTGCACCAAGTTGGTGTTGGGCTCTAAAGATGTCCTAAAATATAACCTCTATGCATCATCCAAAGGTAGGCGTTGGCACAAACATTTTACTTTTCACCTATGTAGGTTCTTACCTTTTGTTTTCAATACCCGTCCTCCAGAATGCAACCCCTGCAAAGGGATAACAAATGTAACAAAAGGAACAACAATTGTTCAAATTCAAATGAACAACACTACTTGAAAAAGGAACAAAAGTCATGACAAGGGAACGTCATTCATTATATTGGGTCGAACTAATGTTCTATTAATTGAGTTGTAATACTTGCCCAACTATCTAATTTTTCAACCCGGGGTTCGTAAACTGATGAAGCACACGCATAGTATATGCAAGATTGAAGTAGGACTAATATAATCTAATGTTTAAGCTACAACTGAAATTGAATCATTAATCTAACACATGATTGAAATTGAATCATTAATCTAACACATGACTGAAATTGAATCATTAATCTAACACATGAGAGAAATTGAATTAATCTAGTTGCGTAAATGAAATTACTCTAATAATGGGAAATTGTGTAAATGGAATTAATCTAGAAATGAAGAACTACATGAAGGAAAAACAAGTACAAAATGTGAAGAGTTGAATGACACAACAACATATGTGAGATCTCACCAATGAAGCAATCTTATATTATAATAATCAAATCAATCTTTACAAAAGAGTAATGAAAGAATGAAAACCAAAACCATGAATCAAATCTAAGAATCCCTTTCTCTTTCGAATCCTAATGACTACTTTGATTCTAATTACATAATCTAACTGCATCCTAATTAAATTATCATGAAGAGAGAGCATTCTCTTTTATACATGAGAGCCTTGAAGATAATATAACCATTTCATTATTACAGATCCACTTTTCTCTCAACCTATTTCCCATTATTACAAAATATAATCCCTTCAAATACTTACACATATCTCTCATATATCTTGGATAAGATATTCCAACCAAATTTCCATGATCTTCTCCTTGGAATGGGATTGAATTATTTCCTGAATCTTGAAATGGTGGAGGAAGTATTCGAGAAGTTCTTTTGAATCAATCCTTCTCTTATTCCTACACATTACAAAGCTCACACATATTTGAGATATATATGAAAACATATTGATTTTCTAACATTTAATCACAAATTCCTTTTAAATACTAAAATGAATAAAGTGGAAAATAATAAGGTGAAACCCAAGTATATTTATGGAAATGATGTCATGAAAGGTTAATGGGGTAATGAAATGTGAAGAATAATGAAGGGAAAGGTGGATGCGAATAGGACATTTCTGAGCCCCAACATACCTCCCAACTTAACTTGTTGCATGTCCTCATGCAACCATGCATGGATCTTGTCAAGAAAGTTTGGCATCTGAATGTTGTCTTTGAGTGGTGATAATGAATGTTTCCAGTATGGGATTTTCATGAGTAACAACTCGCATTTTCTTATGGTTGGTTCTTGTGTGACAACCATGAATATAAATAATGTTGGTTCTTGTGTTAACAACATTCATTTCGTTATTTGTTCTCTTGTTGTTATGATAATAATTTGCCCATATTCTTACTGGAAAATGTATGCTATCAATGTGATTAAGGAAAACATCATTGAGTATAAGAAATCTCTTTTTTTGTATATGTGTGAATCATGCCAATATGTATATCAATGCTTATGAAGCAAAGTGAAACAGAGTATCATTGGAAAATAAATGTTGGAAAATAAATATTCATAAATGGTAAATGAGACGAAAAATGGAATGATGGTCATGGGAAAATGGAATGATAATAGTGAATAAAGTCCCCTACCCCCCAACTTAAATTGTTGTATGTCCTCATGCAACGTGGCATAAGTCATAGAAGTGAAAAGGAAAGGGAACTGGGTGAGGGAATTTTTGAAATTATTCATTTCTAGCAATTGAGGAATTACATGATTAAAGTTTAGAAAATAACATACCTCCACTTACCCAAAATGTTGATGAACTATGCAATAGGAATATGGCTGATGCGGCTTCTAGATCATGGAAGATGTCACTGCTGCAGGATCATGTGAAAAGTGATGGCAGCTGTAGTTGTGACTGTTGTCTACTGGATCAAAGAATGTGAAGTGGAGGAATCTAAACTGTTGTTGAATGAATCATGGAAAAGAGAAAGTATGAAAGTGGAACTGTGGTACTCTCATATGGCTGAAGTCATGCTGCTGTAACTGCTGATAGAGTCATGAAAAGTGTATATTCTGCACCTGATGGTAAAATTCTAATCATGCGAATGAATGTGTCGATGTCAAGCAAGAAAAGAAGTCATTGGATTACTGACCAATGATGAATGTTGTTAATCAATGCAAGGCAACTCATCATTGATGTCAATGAGTTCCAAGGTACCCGAGTACATCTTGCGAAGTGAGAGTGAATGAGCTGATGTCGAGGCACTTGCAATATCTAACGATCAAGGGACATTGATGTATTCCCATTATTGTCAATGAGAGAACTTGCCATTAAGGCATGCAAGCCTCCAGGTACTCAAAAATGGACTCTAGTCTATATCCCAGATAAGGTGTTGAGGTCGATGGGGCAAGACTTGTTGAAAGGTGGGACTTAATGAATCCCACATCAGTCAATGCAAGTTCTGATAAAAAGAGTGGTAGGACTATAAATGAAAATATCTCAGTAGTAGCAGTGTATATGGCAAGGCAATGTAGTCATGGAAAGAGAGATGGATAGTTTTATTGACAAGGAAACTGAACTGAAAAAGCTAAAGAGATGTATGCAACTAAAAATGATAGGTGTGTGCGAAGTCATGAAGGATAATTCAATGGAAGATGGGCTTCAAGACAAGGATGACCAATCTTCTTTGAAGGAGAACTGGAGGAATACATTCATGACGCAAATGGGTTTATGAAAAAGTTTCTATATAAATGCAAACGCCATGATGTGTAAGACGAGAATCAACTCCTTCAAGCAGTCAATAAGGCATGTCTTTTCAATTTTTTTTGTGATTTTTGAAAATCACTTTAGCAGCAAGATGCGATTGGCCGCGCACCTGAACAAAACTTAGTACAAATCCTACATGAAAACTTGTGAGATGTTCAAAGAAAAACAGATCATCCAGAAAGAAGGACAAATGCGACAAAGTAAAAATAAATAAAATGTGGTTTTATAACTCTTGTTGTGAGCATTGCACGCACCTTGTCTCATCATTGCTTGCTTGCTTAGTGGAAAATCACAAAAACATTTGTTCATATGTTTTTAGGAATTTATAAAAACGTCCATTTTCAATGTTATTTGTTTTTGTTGTTTTAATTTTTATAATTTGTTTTTATCTTTTATGATTTTTTATTTTTATTTTTATGTTTGACAGAAGAATTTTTATAACAAAGGAAAAAAAAAATATATATATATATATATATATATATATATATGTGTGTGTGTGTGTGTGTGTGTGTGTGTGTGTGTGTGTGTATAAACAAACAAATAAAATTGGTTTTATTATTATAACTTACCTTTTTCTATTATTATTATAATAAAACAAACAACAAAAATAAAATTTGTATTACTATAATTGTTTTTATATAATAAAACAAACTAATAAAAGAAAATTATTATTATTATTATTTTTATATAATAAATAAAAACAAAAGAATTACTGTCTGGAAATCATTCTTTTTTCTACACAGAAAACATGCACCACCAGGCCACTGTCAGGAAATAATCTGAATCCTTGGGAAAGGGCTCTAAGTTACTCTCAATGCCACGCTTCTCAACCTTCGAGCCCTTAGTTGCACTTGTTCGAATCTCTATCTTGGGGCGATGCAGGCATTGTTGATGAACGATCTTGGCACCCTTAAAATATATTCGGCTACATCTTGTTATCAAGCCTCCATCATGATTTCATGGCATTTCTAACTTTGTCATTGTTTGGAGTTCAACATCGTTCTCTACCTCGGCAACCTCTACTGATCTCTTTGCTAAATCACATCATTCAACAACAAGTAAGACACAGATCATAGTTACAACTTCACAGCTTCTATGAAAACTTACCAGATATGTATTGCAATTGTCACAGTATTGACGCTCACATTCTGGATCAAAATCATCCTCAGAAATATGCAGGTCTTGTACAGGTTTACCCTGAAACCTAGCCTCCTCCTCGAGTTCCCACATTTTCTCATGTTGAATCTTAGTGACCACGGAGAGGCTGCTACAAATAACTTTCTGGAGAAAATAGACCCTATCGGCTTCGTTCAATGGCTCCACTCGACCTTGGGATGATTACAATATTCCCGTCAAAGATAGAAATGGCACAACTAATAATTTTACAGGTGGTGTCTCTCACAGAATGGGGCCGAATGATTCGTTCTCATACCGGTTCCTGCTGCACAGATCATATATGAATTTGTATTTGATTTTTGCATAGATTTAGAGCCACGATATACTTTTGGAAGTCTCGTCATGGCATCTCTCTGTAATTGCTTCCAAAAGGGGTGAGGCAGCTTCGTTCATCATAAATTTTTCGTTCTCAAAACCTAAAAACATTATCTCACTCACCATAGAATAGATATAGGGTTCCTTGAAAGCCTCTGGTGAATTTTCCCAAATGGACTGCATAAATCTGTGAAAACTTCTTTCAAAGAAAATTACAATCTGGCCAAATACTTGTTCTCTATGACAAAGGTGGAGGAAAGAAAGAGACGAGTGGAGTTGAGTCAAACCCTTTGAATATATAGGTCTATGAGGAGGTGGAGAAGGATTCAAACTTCCCTCGCCACAGTCAAGCCCGAATCCACTGCCCTGGTTTTATTTTCTAAGCGTCATTTCTAATTTTTAACCGAAATTTATTTTCTCAATGCAAGGGAGTAGTGCAAGCCTGACAGAAAACCCACAAGGACATCATCTCTTTGCAAGTACTCAGGCATCATGCAAGGGAGAAACCATGCCTAGTGAAGAAGAATCAAATATCCATCACTTATAAACTACCACATGATTGTGTGGGGAGAAACACATCTTGAAAACAAAAACAAATCTGAGATTGCTAGCTAACCCTAAAGAACCACAGCCATGAAAAGCTTCATCAAGGAAACCATGTTATGGGAGATGGAAAAATGGTTAATGGCCAATGCATCATTGGCAGCATCATATGAAATAGGAGATAAACTTGAATCCTCACTGCCAAATAAATTGGGTTGGAATAAATACCAAGCATATTATGGCCCAAACAATATGAGATCCAAGCCCATTGAGTGACCTACAGCAAGAAAGCTAATGGAAGCTTGAACCATCATATGTTGTTTTCCAATGAATGCAGAATGCAGTCCTCAACAGGACGTGACTCTAAGTGGCACTGTCACAAAGTACAGAACCTCTGGGCAGCCTATGGACATGACATCTACAAGCAAAGACTTACCCTATAGTATCACGGGAAATCCTCAACACCATCCAGATAAACGTAGGAATCCTAGAAACATCAGTAATGAAAAGCAGGAATGCAAGTCTTTTCCTGCAATACCAAACCACTAACAACAACCCACAAGTTTTTTGCAGCTTTGGCCCTCCCAAACATGTTCAATTGATAATTTCTAGAGCAACATATCATCTACAGAAGTTGTTGAGGGTTTCTCAACCATTTCAACTGCGGTAAGGCTTTCAAAGTTAGACACGAAGTGGTAAAGATCTACTTTCCACCCCTCCAAAGAGATAGAACAGATCCATAACAAATGTATTCAATCGACTGGGCATTCATAACACTTGTGCCCTAATCCGGATTATTTTCGGCATGAAATGAGATCGAAGATATCGACACAAAATGAGATCGGAGATATAATAAACAAATGCACAGAGATATCGCAGATATTCAATAATATAAAAAAAATGTATTGGAGATGCAACCATAAACACAGATATATAGTAATGCATGATTTCTATTAATGAAAGAAATGTATAGAGACTGTAAAAATACAGAGTGAAAGACTCGGTAGAATGGTGGCAGCATATCTCTGAGAAGAGATGTGATGGCTACTTGCATTCACAAGAAGATGATTACAATGAGGCTCTAAAGGCATTTTTACAATAATCAGGAATGCCAAAAACCCTAGACATCCAAAAACCTAACCCTGGGAGATGAAGCGCTAAAAGTCACGTGGGCCTTGTTTGGGTAAGTGAGTACATCAACTTCCCGGGGTCGTAACTTTTGCATACGATCTTCGTTTTAGGCGTGTGATAGATCGTTGGAAAGGTATCATCGAGGAGATTCATTTTGGGGGCCTAGTCATACCTTTGGATATCATTGGGAACCTCTATCTCGAAAATCCTTCATTTGGGCCCTCAAAATGGCCCCGAAAGTTAAAACCTGCTAAAAATAGTAAATTGCCAAAATTGCCAGAAAGCCATTTTGAGCCATTTTGAAAAGGTGGGTGGTCATCGATATCCACCTGGATCAATACTCCCTCCTTAGGAAGCAATGGTATCCATTGCGTTGATTTCCCAGGGGAGAGGGAAAATCATTTGTTGAATCTGCATCTTGGTGAGCTACTTGTCTTGCTGGAGACGTCGCGCTGCTTAGTTTGTGGAAATTTGTCATGAACCTATTGCGGTTGAGGCTGCTCAATAAGTTGAGATACATGAGAGGATGATGTGCAGAAGGAATATTTTCACTTTGCTGCAGCCTTGTCGACCTGCTTCTATTGGATAGAAGGTGCTTCGGGAAAGGTTGTAGTGGTTGTAGTGTCCTTTTGTTCTCCTTTTGAACAGATTGTGAAGAAGCTAAATTTTGCAGTATGAGATACTACCTTGCGGCACTTTTTAGGTGGAACAGTATTCGAAGCTACCTCAGGTATTCTATAGAGATGACCCCCCAATCTAACAATGACACTACGGGGTTGAGACTCATAAACAACATGGTGTCTCCACATATATGGTTGGCCCAAGAGAACATCACATAATATCTCATCCTTGAAGGGTTGGATGCCATATGAAAATTGACACTATTGGTTGACACGGAGAACTCGTCCTTGCCGAAGCCACCCGATGTTGTATGGATGCGGGTGTGGTGTTGTCAAAAATACCAACTGTTTGATGACCTCTGCTGAGATGAGGTTCTTCTAGCTTCTGCTATCTACAATAAAATGCAACAGGGTCTCCTTCACCCACATCTGTGAATGAAAAAGGTGCTCCCCCTCTTCAGGATCTGTTGTTTCTTTTGGTTGAATTGTTGTGGTCGCGACAATAGCAGTGGGGTCTGCGTCAATGATTTCTTCATTACCATTATTTTTAGAATCAGATTTTGAATCAAGGTTCGGATCTTTGTCTTTGATCTCGGCCACCAATTATTGTTTTGAGTGACATTCATCGGTGTTGTGCCAGGGGATTTTGTGGAACTTGCACCATTTTCCAGTGTCCTTCTTTGTCTTCCCATGAAATTTCTTTTATTGTGTCTTGAACTGATTTTCGGGAGACTTCTTGTTAGGGCCGTCTTTGTCATACTTTGGTTGTTGCGGATTTTCTGACTCGAATTCCTGTTTGTTCTGGTGCTTAAATTTCTGCTCAATTTTAACAGCATATTGATAAGCAACACCAAGTGATGAGATGTCCAGAAAATCCATTTCAGTTTGGATGTATCTGTGTAGATCTCCATAGTATTTCAGAAATAAATGTCACTTGGATTCTTTGATACCCAGCTTGGTGCGCAAGGTATGGAAGGTATTGGTGAACTCTGGAACTTCTCGGCCCCTGTCTTGCCGTAGTGTGGTCCATCTCATGTACTGGTCCTCATAGTTGCAAACAGGGTAATACTATTCTTTTACCACATCCACAAAAAATCCCAAGTGGGATCGACCCCATATACTCCAGACTCTTATGTGGAACTTTTCTCCCAGTAAGTTTCCCACCAATGTTTTACATGAGGGAGAGCTTTAAGGAATGGAAAGGTGATATTTTCTTTGTCGGAAAAATTGTGAACAGAGAAATAACCTTCCAGAAGAGTTAACCATTTTTCTAGGGCTTCTACATCTATTTGTCCTTCAAATACAGGAATATCAAAATTAACTTGTACCTTGAAAGGCGAGGTGCCTCCAAAGTGGTCGCTTGATGAAGATGCACTTGATGCTATCGACAGGAGTTGAAGGATGTGGGAACAATTCTCCATCATTTCTTCCCTTTGTCGTGTGAGAGCTTGCTCAAGCAACAGATTGATAGGATCGTCTGCTCCATCGTTTTTCTTTTCTTCTGCCATTGAGGGTTTCTTAGGTGTGCGAGAGATATTGTATTCAAGAGAGACAATCTCTAGACCCAACCTTCTATACTCAGACCTCGTCGGGGACATGCACTGAAAAAAATGATCAAGGGCAGCATGCTCTAATACCACTGATCCGAATTAGTTTCAGCAAGAAATGAGATCGGAGATATAATAAATAAATGCACAGGGATATCACAGATATTCAATAATATAACAGAAATGTATCGAATATGCAACGATAAACACAGATATACAATAATACATGAATTTTATCAGTGAAAGAAATGTACAGAGACTATAAAAATACAGAGTGAAAGACTCGCTAGAATGGTGGCATCTTATCTTTGAGAAGAGATGTGACAGCTACTCGCATTCGCAGGAATATGATTACATTGAGGCTCTGAAGGCATTTTTACAATAAGTAGGAATGCCAAAAACCCTAGACATCCAATAACCTAACCCTGGGAGATGTAGTGCCAAAATTCATGTGGGTCCCGTTTGGGTAAGTGAGTACATCAACTTCTCGGGGTCGTGACTTTTGCATAGGATCTCCGTTTTAGGCGTGTGATAGCTCGTTGGAATGGTATCATTGAGGAGATTCATTTAGGGGCTCAATCATGCCTTTGGATATCATTGGGAACCTCGATCTCGAAAAACCTTCATTTGGGCCCTCAAAATGGCCCCGGAAGTTAAAACCTGCTAAAAATAGTAAATTGCCAAAATTGCTAGAAAGCCATTTTGAGCCATTTGTAAAAGGTGGGTGGCCACCAATATCCATCTAGATCAATCCTCCCTCCTTAGGAATCAATTGTCTTGATTGAATTGAGTTCCTGGGGGAGATGGAAAATCATTTGTTGAATCCACATCTTGGTGAGTTGCTTGTCTTGCTGGAGACGTCGCGCTGCTTAGTTTGAGGGAATCTGTCACGAACCTGTTGTGGTTGAGGCTACTTAACAAGTCGAGATACATGAGAGGATGATGTGCAGATGGAATCTTTTCACTTTTCTGCAGCATTTTCGACCTGCTTTTGTTGGGTAGAAGGTGCTTGGGGCAACACTATAGTGGTTGCAGTGTCCTCTTGTTCTCCTTTTGAACAGATTGTGAAGAAGTTGAATTTTGCAGTATGAGATACTACCTTGCGGCACATTTTAGGTGGAACAGTAGTCGGAAATACCTCTAGTATTTCGTAGAGATCACCCCCCAAAGTAACAATGACACTACGAGGTCGAGACTCATAAACAACATGGTGTCTCCACATATATGGTTGGCCCAAGAGAACATCACAAACATCCAATGGGGAAACATCACATAATACCTCATCCTTGAAGGGTTGGATGCTGTATGACAATCGACACTATTGGTTGACACAAAGATCTCGTCCTTGCCGAAGCCACCCAATTTTGTATGGTTGTGGGTGTGGTGTTTTCGAAAATCCCAACTGTTTGATGACCTCTGCTGAGATGAGGTTCTTTTGTCTTCCGCTATCAACAATAAAGTGTAGCAGGGTCCCCTTCACCCACATTTGTGAATGAAAAAGGCGCTCCCCCTCTTCAGGATCTGTTGGTTCTTCTGGTTGAACTGTTGTGGTCGAGACAATAGCAGTGTGGTTTGAGTCAATGATCTATCCTTTACCATTATTTTAAGAAATAGATTCTGAATCAGGGTTCATCTCTTTGTCTTTGATCTCGTCCACCAATGATTTTTTTGAGCGACATTCATCAGTGTTCTTCCAGGGGCTTTTGTGGAACTCACACCATTTTCCGGTGTCCTTATTTGTCTTCCCGTGACCCTTCTTTTCTTGTGTCTTGGACTGGTTTTCAGGAGACTTCTTGTTAGGGACATCATTGTCATACTTTGATTGTTACTGATTTGTAGACCCAAATTCCCGTTTGTTCTGGTGCTTAAATTTCTGCTCAATTTTAACAGCATATCGATAAGAAGCACTGAGCGATGAGATGTCCAGAAAATCCATTTCAGTTTGGATGTATTTGTGTAGAGCCCCATGGTATTTTAGAACCAAATGTCACTTGGAGTCTTTGATACCCATCTTGGTGCACAATGTATGGAAGGTATTGGTGAAATTCAGAACTTCTTGGCCCCTCTCTTGCCGTAGTGTGGTCCATCTCATGTACTGGTCCTCATAGTTGCCAACAGGGTAATACTGTTCTTTTACCGCATCCACAAAAAAATACCAAGTGGGATCGACCCCATATATTCTAGAATCCTCTGTGGAATATTTCTCCCAGTAAGTTTCCCACCAATGTTTGACATGAGGGAGAGCTTTAAGGAGTGCAAAGGTGATCTTTTCTTTGTCGAAAAAATTGTGAACAGAGAAATAACCTTCCAGTAGAGTTAACCATTTTTCTAGGGCTTCTGCATCTATCTGTCCTTCAAATACAAGAATATCAAAATTAACTTGCACCTTGAAAGACGAGGTGCCTCCAAAGTGGCCTCTTGATGAAGATGCTCCTGATTCTATCGACATGCGTTGAAGATTGTGGGTAAAATTCTCCATCATTTTGTCCCTTTGTCGCGTGAGAGCCTGCTCAAGCAACTAATTGATAGGATCGTCTACTCCGTCATTTTTCTTTTCTTTCTGCATTGAGGGTTTCCTGGGTGTGCGAGAGCAATTTTCTTCAAGAGAGACAAGATTGAGACCCAACTTGTTGTACTCGGACCTCGTCGTGGACATGCACTGAAAAAAAATGATCAAGAGCAACTTGCTCTGATACCACTGATCTGGATTAATTTCGACACGAAATGAGATCAGAGATATAATAAATAAATGCATAGAGATATCACAGATATTCAATAATATAAGAGAAATGTATTGGATATGAAACCATAAAAACAGATATACAGTAATACATGATTTCCACTAATGAAAGAAATGTACAGAGACTGTAAAAAATACAGATTGAAAGACTCGCTAGAATGGTGGCAGCTTATCTCTGAGAAGAGATGTGTCAGCTACTCGCATTCACAAGAAGATGATTAAAATGAGGCTCTAAAGGCCTTTTTACAATAAGAAGGAATGAAAAAAATTATAGACATCCAAAAACCTAACCTTGGGAGATGAAGCGCCAAAAGTCATGTGGGCCTCGTTTGGGTAAGTGGGTACATCAACTTCCCGGGGTCGTAACTTTTGCATACGATCATCGTTTTAGGCGTGTGATAGCTCGTTGGAAAGGTATCATAGAGGAGATTCATTTTGGGGGATCAATTATTATTTTGGCTATCATTGGGAATCTTGATCTTGAAAAACCTCCATTTGGGCCCTCAAAATGCCTCTGGAAGTTAAAACCCGCTAAAAATAGTAAATTGCCAAAATTGCTAGAAAGCCATTTTGAGCCATTTGGAAAAGGTGGGTGGCAACCGATATCCACCTGGATCAATCCTCCATACATAGGAATCAATGGTCTCCATTGCGTTAAGTTCCTGGGGGAGAGGGAAAAGCATTTGTTGAGTCTGCATCTTGGTGAGCTGCTTGTTTTGTTGGAGACGTTGCGCTGCTTAGTTTGTGGAAATCTATCATGAACATGTTGTGTTTGAGGCTGCTCAACAATTCGAGATACATGAGAGGATGATGTGCAGAAGGAATCTTTTCACTTTGTTGCAGCCTTGTCGACCTTCTTCTATTGGATAGAAGGTGCTTGGGGCAAGGCTATATTGGTTGCAGTGTCCTTTTGTTCTCCTTTTGAACAAATTGTGAAAAAGTTGAATTTTGCAGTATGAGATACTACCTTGCAACACTTCTTAGGTGGAACAATAGTTGGAACTACCTTTGGTATTATGTAGAGATGAACCCCCAAAGAAACAATGACACTATGGGGTTGAAACTCATAAACAACATGGCATCTCCACATATATGGTTGGCCAAAGAGAACATCACAGACATCTAGTGGGGCAACATCACATAATACCTCATCCTTGAAGGGTTGGATTCCGTATGAAAATCGACACTGTTGGTTGACACAGAGATCTCATCCTTTCCGAAGCCACCCGATGTTGTATGGTTGCGGATGTGGTGTTGTCGACAATCCCAACTGTTTGACGAACTCTGCTGAGATGAGGTTCTTCTGGCTTCCACTATCAATAATAAAATGTAGCGGGGTCCCCTTCACCCACATCTGTGAATGAAAAAGGTGCTCCCCCACTTCACGATCTGTTGGTTCTTTTGGTTGAATTGTTGTGGTCGCAACAATAGTAGTGGGGTCTGAGTCAATGATCTGTCCTTTACCATTATTTTCAGAATCAGATTCTGAATCAGGGTTCATCCCTTTGTCTTTGATCTCGGACACCAATGATTGTTTTGAGAGAAATTCATCGGTGTTGTGCCAGGGATTTTGTGGAACTCACACCATTTTCTGGTGTCCTTCTTTGTCTTCCTGTGACCCTTCTTTTCTTGCATCTTGGATTGGTTTTCGGGAGACTGCTCGTTAGGGCCATCTTTCTCATACTTTGGTTGTTGCGGATTTGCAGACCTGAAATTTCGTTTGTTCTGGTGGTTAAATTTCTGCTCAATTTTAACAGCATATCGATAAGCAACACTGAGTGATGAGATGTCCATAAAATCCATTTCAGTTTAGATGTATTTGTGTAGAGACCCACGGTATTTCAGAACCAAATGTCCCTCGGAGTCTTTGATATCTAGCTTGGTGCACAAGGTATGGAAGGTATTGGTGAACTCTGGAACTGCTTGACCCCTCACTTGCCGTAGTGTGGTCCATCTCATGTACTGGTCCTCATAGTTGCCAATAGGGTAATACTGTTCTTTTACTGCATCCACAAAAAAATCCCAAGTTGGATCGGCCCCATATATTCCAGACTGCTCTGTGGAACTTTGCTCCGAGTTAGTTTCCCACCAATGTTTGACATGAGGGAGATCTTTAAGGAGTGCAAAGGTGATCTTTTCTTTGTCGAAAAAATTGTGAATAGATAAATAACCTTCCAGTAGAGATAACCATTTTTCTAGGGCTTCTTCATCTATCTGTCCTTCAAATACAGGATTATCAAAATTAACTTGTACCTTGAAAGGCAATGTGCCTCCAAAGTGGTCGCTTGAATAAATTTTACTTGGATTTTGTGGAACTCACACCATTTTCCGGTGTCCTTCTTTGTCTTCCTATGACCCTTCTTTTCTTGTGTCTTGGACTGGTTTCGGGAGACTTCTTGTTAGGCCCGTCTTTGTCATACTTTGGTTGTTGCAGATTTGCATACCTGAAATCTCGTTTGTTCTGGTGCTTAAATTTATGCTCAATTTTAACAGCATATCGATAAGCAACACCGAGCGATGAGATATCTAGAAAATCTATTTCATTTTGGATGTATCTGTGTAGAGCTCCACGGTATTTAGGAACCAAATGTCACTCAGAGTCTTTGATATCCAGCTTGGTGCGCAAGGTATGGAAGGTATTGGTGAACTCCGGAACTGGTTGGCCCCTCTCTTTCCGTAGTGTGGTCCATATCATGTACTGGTCCTCATAATTGCCAACAGGGTAATACTGTTCTTTTACTACATCCACAAAAAAATCCCAAGTTGGATCAGCCCCATATATTCCAGACTCCTCTGTGGAACTTTTCTCCCAGTTAGTTTCCCACCAATGTTTGACACGAGGGAGATCTTTAAGGAGTGCAAAGGTGATCTTTTCTTTGTCGGAAAAATTGTGAATAGATAAATAACCTTCCAGTAGATATAACCATTGTTCTGGTGCTTAAATTTATGCTCAATTTTAACAGCATATCGATAAGCAACACCGAGCGATGAGATATCTAGAAAATCTATTTCATTTTGGATATATCTGTGTAGAGCTCAACGATATTTAAGAACCAAATGTCACTTGGAGTCTTTGATATCCAGCTTGGTGCACAAGGTATGGAAGGTATTGGTGAACTTTGCTCCCAGTTAGTTTCCCACCAATGTTTGACATGAGGGAGATCTTTAAGGAGTGCAAAGGTGATCTTTTCTTTGTCGAAAAAATTGTGAATAGATAAATAACCTTCCAGTAGATATAACCATTTTTCTAGGGCTTCTGCATCTATCTGTCCTTCAAATACAGAATTATCAAAATGAACATTGGTGGAACTTTTCTCCCAATTAGTTTCCCACTAATGTTTGACATGAGGGAGATCTTTAAGGAGTGCAAAGGTGATCTTTTTTTTGTCGAAAAAATTGTGAATAGATAAATAACCTTCCGGTAGAGATAACCATTTTTCTAGGGCTTCTGCATCTATCTGTCCTTCAAATATAAGATTATCAAAATTAACTTGTACCGTGAAAGGCAAGGTGCCTCCAAAGTGGTTGCTTGAATAAAATTTACTTGGATTTTGTGGAACTCACACCATTTTCCGGTGTCCTTCTTTGTCTTCCTCTGACCCTTCTTTTCTTGTGTCTTGGACTGGTTTCGAGAGACTTCTTGTTAGGGATGTCTTTGTCATACTTTGGTTGTTGCAGATTTGCATACCTGAAATATCGTTTGTTCTGGTGCTTAAATTTATGCTCAATTTTAACAACATATCGATAAGCAACACCGAGCGATGAGATATCTAGAAAATCTATTTCATTTTGGATGTATCTGTGTAGAGCTCCACGGTATTTAAGAACCAAATGTCACTCGGAGTCTTTGATATCCAGCTTGGTGCGCAAGGTATGGAAGGTATTGGTGAACTTCGGAACTGGTTGGCCCCTCTCTTTCCGCAGTGTGGTCCATCTCATGTACTGGTCCTCATAATTGCCAACAGGGTAATACTGTTCTTTTACCACATCCACAAAAAAATCCCAAGTGGGATTGACCCCATATATTCCATAATATTCTGTGGAAATTTTCTCCCAGTAAGTTTCCCACCAATGTTTGACATGAGGGAGAGCTTTAAGGAGTGCAAAGGTGATCTTTTATTTGTCAAAAAAATTGTGAACAGAGAAATAACCTTCCAGCAGAGTTAACCATTTTTCTAGGGCTTCTGCATCTATCTGTCCTTCAAATAAAGGAATATCAAAATTAACTTGTGCCTTGAAAGGCAAGGTGCCTCCAAAATGGTCGCTTGATGAATATGTTCCTAACTCTATCGACAGGCGTTGAAGGATGTGCGCAAAATTCTCCATCGTTTTGTCCCTCTGTCGTGTGAGAGCTTCCTCAAGCAACAGATTGATAGGATCATCTGCTCCGTTTTTTTTCTTTTCTTCTGTCATTAAGGGTTTCTTGGGTGTGCAAGAGTGATTGTCTTCAAGAGAGACAAGCTCAAGACCCAACTTGCTATACTCAGACCTCGTTGGGGACATGCACTAAAAAAAATGATCAAGGGCAGCCTGCTCTGATACCACTGATCCGGATTAATTTCGGCAAGAAATGCGATCAGAGATATAATAAAGAAATGCACAGAGATATCATAGATATTCGATAATATAACAGAAATGTATTGGAGATGCAACCATAAACACATATATACAGTAATACACGATTTCTATTAATGAAAGAAATTTATAGAGACTGTAAAAATACAGAGTGAAAGACTCGCTAGAATGATGGCAACTTATCTCTGAGAAGATATGTGACGGCTACTCACATTCGCAAGAAGATGATTACAATGAGGCTCTGAAGGCCTTTTTGCAATACAAAAGAATGCCAAAAACCCTAGATATCCAAAATCATAACCCTGGGAGATGAAGCACCAAAAGTCATGTGGGCCCCGTTTGGGTAAGTGAGTACACCAACTTCACGGTGTCGTAACTTTTGCATATGATCTCTGTTTTAGGCGTGTGATAGCTCGTTGGAAAGATATTGAAAATGAGATTCATTTCGGGGGATAAACAATGCATTTATGCATCATTGGGAACCTCAATGTTGAAAAACCTTCATTTGGGCCCTCAAAATGGCTCCGGAAGTTAAAACCTGCTAAAAATAGTAACTTGCCAAAATTGCCAGAAAGCAATTTTGAGCCATTTGGAAAAGGTGGGTGGCCACTGATATCCACCTGGATAAATCATCCCTCCTTAATAAGAAATGGTATCCATTTCATTGATTTCTCGGGGGAGAGGGAAAATAATTTGTTGAATCTGCATCTTGGTGAGCTGCTTGTCTTGCTGGAGACGTTGCATTGCTTAGTTTGTGGAAATATGTCACGAACCTATTGCGGTTGAGGCTACTCAACAACTTGAGATATATGAGAGGATGATGTGGAGAAGGAATCTTTGCACTTTTCTATAGCCTTGTCGACCTGCTTTTGTTGGATAGAAGGTGCTTAGGGAAACGTTGTAGTGGTTGCAGTGTCCTTTTGTTCTCCTTTTGAACAGATTGTGAAGAAGCTGAATTTTGCAGTATGAGATACTACCTTGCGACACTTTTTAGGTGGAACAGTAGTCAGAACTATCTCTGGTATTCTGTAGAGATGAACACCCAAAGTAGAAATGAAACTACAAGGTTGAGACTCATAAACAACATGGCGTCTCCACATATATGGTTGGACCTAGAGAACATCACAGACATCTAGTGGGACAACATCACATAATACCTCATCCTTGAAGAGTTGGATGCCATATGAAAATCGACACTGTTGGTTGACACGGAGATCTCATCCTTGCCGAAGCCACGAGATGTTGTATGGCTGCGGGTGTGGTGTTGTCAACAATCCCAACTATTTGACGACCTCTGCTGAGATGAGGTTCTTCTGGCTTCCTCTATCAACAATAAAATGCAGTAGGGTCCCCTTCACCCACATATGTGAATGAAAAAGGCGCTCCCCCTGTTCAGGATCTGTTGGTACTTCTAGTTGAATTGTTGTGGCTGCGACAATAGCAGTGGGGTCTGCGTCAATGATCTGTCCTTTACCATTATTCTCAGAATACGATTCTGAATCAGGGTTCAGCTCTTTGTCTTTGATCTCGGCCACCAATGATTTTTTTGAGAGACATTCATCATTGTTGTGCTAGGGGATTTTTTGGAATTCACACCATTTTCCGGTGTCCTTCTTTGTCTTCCTGTGACCCTTATTTTCTTGTGTCTTGGACTGGTTTTCGAGAGACTGCTTGTTAGGGCCGTCTTTGTCATACTTTGGTTGTTGTGGATTTGCAGATCGAAATTCTCGTTTGTTCTGGTGCTTAAATTTCTGCTCAATTTTAACATCATATCGATAAGCAACACCAAGCGATGAGATGTCCAGAAAATCCATTTCAGTTTGGATGTATCGGTGTAGAGCCCCATGGTATTTCAAAACCAAATTCCACTCAGATTCTTTGATATCCATCTTGGTGTGCAAGGTATGGAAGGTATTGGTGAACTCCGAAACTGCTTGGACCCTCTCTTGCCACAGTGTGGTCGATCTCATGTACTGGTCCTCATAGTTGCAAACAGGGTAATACTGTTCGTTTACCGCATCCACAAAAAAATCCCAAGTGGGATCGACCCCATATATTCCAGACTCCTCTGTGGAACTTTTCTCCCATTAAGTTTCCCACCAATGTTTGACATGAGGGAGAGTTGTAAGGAGTGAAAAGGTGATCTTTTCTTTGTCAGAAAAATTATGAACAGAGAAATAACCTTCCAGTAGAGTTAACCATTTTTCTAGGGATTCTGCATCTATCTGTCCTTCAAATATAGGAATATCAAAATTAACTCGTACCTTGAAAGTCAAGGTGCCTCCAAAGTGGTCGCTTGATGAAGATGCGCCTGATTCTATCGACAGGCGTTGAAGTATGTGGGAAAAATTCTCCATCATTTCGTCCCTCTGTTGCGTGAGAGCTTGCTCAAGCAACAGATTGATAGGATCATTTGCTCCATCATTTTTCATTTGCTAGGATGAAGAAGATGAATTTTGCAGTATTGGATACTACCTTGCGACACTTTTTAGGTGGAACAATAGTCGGAACTACCTTTGGTATTCTGTAGAGATGACCCCCCAAAGTAACAATGACACTATGGGGTCGAGACTCATAAACAACATGGCGTATAAACATATATGGTTGGCCAAAGAGAACATCAAAGAAATTTAGTGGGGAAACATCACATAATACCTCATTTTTTAAGGGTTGGATACCGTATGAAAATGGACACTGTTTGTTGACACGGAGATCTCAATCTTTCTGAAGCCACCTGATGTTGTATTGCTGTAGGTGTGGTGTTGTCGACAGTCCCAACTATTTGATGACCTCTACTGAGATGAGGTTCTTCTGGCTTCCGCTATCAACAATAAAATGCAGCGGGGTCTGCTTCACCCACATCTGTGAATGAAAAAGGTGCTCCACCTCTTCAGGATCTGTTGGTTCTTCTAGTTGAATTGTTGTGGTGATGACAGGATCCTTTACCATTATTTTCAGAATCAGATTCTGAATCAGGGTTCGGCTCTTTATCTTTGATCTCGGCCACCAATGATTATTTTGAGCGACATTCATCGATGTTGTGCCAGGGGATTTTTTGGAACTCACACCATTTTCTGGTGTCCTTCTTTGTCTTTCTGTGACCCTTCTTTTCTTGTGTATTTTACTTCTTTTTGGGAGACTTCTTGTTAGGGCCGTCTTTGTCATAATTTGGTTGTTGCGGATTTGCAGACCTAAATTCTTGTTTGTTCTGGTGCTTAAATTTCTGCTCAATTTTAACAGCATATCGATAAGCAACACCGAACAATGAGATGTCTAGAAAATCCATTTCAGTTTGGATCTATTTGTGTAGAGCCCCATGGTATTTCAGAACCAAATGTCGCTCAGAGTCTTTGATATCCAGCTTGGTGTGCAAGGTATGTAAGGTATTGGTGAACTCCAGAACTACTTGGCCCCTCTCTTGCCACAGTGTGATCCATCTCATGTACTTGTCCTCATAGTTGCCAATAGGGTAATACTGTTCTTTTACCGCATCCACAAAAAAATCCCAAGTGGGATTGGCCATATATATTATAGACTCCTCTATCGAACTTTGCTCCGAGTAAGTTTCCCACCAATGTTTGACATGAGGGAGAGATTTAAGGAGTGCAAAGGTGATCTTTTCTTTGTCAGAAAAATTGTGAACAGAGAAATAACCTTCCAGCACAGTTAACCATTTTTCTAGGGCTTCTGCATCTATCTGTCCTTCAAATGAAAGAATATCAAAATTAACTTGTACCTTGAAAGGAAAGGTGCTTCCAAAGTGGTCGCTTGATGAATATGCGCCTGATTCTATCAACAGGCGTTGAAGGATGTGGGCAAAATTCTCCATCATTTCATCCCTCTGTCATGTGACAACTTGCTCAAGCAACAGATTGATAGGATCGTCTGCTCTGTCATTTTTCTTTTCTTCCACCATTGAGGGATTCTTGGGTGTGCGAGAGCGATTGTATTCAATAGAGACAAGTTCAAGACCGAACTTACTATACTTGGACTTCGTCGGGGACATGCACTGAAAAAAATGATCAAGGGCAGCCTGCTCTGATACCACTGATCCGGATTAATTTCGGCACGAAATGAGATCAGAGATATAATAAAGAAATGCAGAGAGATATCGTAGATATTCAATAATATAAAAGAAATGTATCGGAGATGCAACCATAAACACATATATACAGTAATACATGATTTATATTAATGAAAGAAATGTACAGAGACTGTAAACATACAGAGTGAAAGACTCGCTAGAATGGTTGCAGCTTATCTCTGAGAAGAGATGTGACGCCTACTTGCATTCGCAAGAAGACGATTATAGTGAGGCTCTGAAGGCATTTTTACAATAACCAGGAATGTCAAAAACCCTAGACATCCAAAAACCTAACCCTAGGAGATGAAGCACCAAAATTCATGCGGGCCCCGTTTGGGTAAGTGAGTACATCAAGTTCTCGGGGTCGGAACTTTTGCATACAATCTCTATTTTAGCCGTGTGATAGCTCGTTGGAAAGGTATTGAAGAGGAGATTCATTTTGGGGGATAAATTATGCCATTTTTTATCATTGGGAACCTCTATCTTGAAAAAAATTCAGTTGGGCCCTCAAAATGACTCTGGAAGTTAAAAACTGCTAAAAATAGTAAATCGCCAAAATTGCCAGAAAACCATTTTGAACCATTTGGAAAAGGTGGGTGGCCACCAATATCCACCTAGATCAATCCTCCCTCCTTAGGAAGCAATGGTCTCCATTGCGTTGAGTTCCCTGGGGAGAGGGAAAAGAATTTGTTGAATCTACATCTTCGTGAGTTGCTTATCTTGCTGGAGACGTCGCGCTGCTTAGTTTGTGGAAATCTGTCACGAACCTGTTGCGGTTGAGGCTGCTGAAAAAGTCGAGATACATGAGAGGATGATGTGCAGAAGGAATATTTTCACTTTGCTGCAGCCTTGTCGAGCTACTTCTGTTCGATAGAAGGTGCTTGGGGAAATGCTGTAGTGGTTGCAGTGTCCTTTTATTCTCCTTTTGAACAGATTGTGAAGAAGCTATATTTTGCAGTATGAGATACTACCTTGCGGAACTTTTTAGGTGGAACAATAGTCAAAACTACCTCTAGTATTCTATAGAGATGACCCCCCAAAGTAACAATGACACTACGAGGTCGAGACTCATAAACACCATGGCTTCTCCACATATATGGTTCGCCCAAGAGAACATCACAGACATTCAATGGGGAAACATCACAAAATAACTCATCCTTGAAGGGTTGGATGACGTATGACTGTCGACACTGTTGGTTGAAATAGAGATCTCATCCTTGCTGAAGCCACTCGATGTTGTATGGCTGCGGGTGTGGTGTTGTAGATAATCCCAAATGCTTGATGACCTCTGCTGAGATGAGGTTCTTTTGGCTTTTGCTATCAACAATAAAATGCAGCGGGGTCCCCTTCACCCACATCTGTGAATGAAAAAGGCGCTCCCCCTCTTCAGGATCTATTGGTTCTTCAGGTTGAATTGTTGTGGTCATGACAATAGCAGTGGGGTTTGTGTCAATGATTTGTCCTTTACCATTATTTTCAGAATCAGATTCTGAATCAGGGTTCGACTCTTTGTCTTTGATCTTGGCCACCAATGATTGTTTCGAGCGACATTCATCGGTGTTGTGCCAGGGGATTTTGTGGAACTCACACCATTTTCCAGTGTCCTTCTTTATCTTTCTGTGACCCTTCTTTTCTTGTGTCTTGGACTAATTTTAGGGAGACTGCTTGTTAGGGCCATCTTTGTCATACTTTGGTTGTTGCAGATTTGCAAACCTAAATTCTCATTTGTTCTGGTGCTTAAATTTCTGATCAATTTTAATAACATATCGATAAGAAACACCGAGTAATGAGATGTCTAGAAAATCTATTTCAGTTTGGATGTATCTGTGTAGAGCCCCACGGTATTTCAGAAACAAATGTATCTCAGGGTCTTTGATATCCAGCTTGGTGTGCAAGGTATGGAAGGTATTGGTGAACTCCAGAACTGCTTGGCCCCTCTCTTGCTGCAGTGTGGTCCATCTCATGTACTGGTCCTCATAGTTGCCAACAAGGTAATACTGATCTTTTACCGCATCCACAAAAAAATCCCAAGTGGGATCGGCCCCATATATTCTAGACTCCTCTGTGGAAATTTGTTCCGAGTAAGTTTCCCACCAATGTTTGACATGAGGGAGAGCTTTAAGGAGTGCAAAGGTGATCTTTTCTTTGTCGGAAAAATTGTGAACAGAGAAATAACCTTCCAGCAGAGTTAACCATTTTTCTAGGGCTTCTGCATCTATTTGTCCTACAAATACAGGAATATCAAAATTAACTTGTACCTTGGAAGGAGAGGTGCCTACAAAGTGGTCTCTCTATGAAGATGCACCTGATTCTATCGACAGGCGTTGAAGGATGTGGGAAAATTTCTCTATCATTTCGTCCCTCTGTCGCGTGAGAGCTTGCTCAAGCAACAGATTGATAGGATCGTCTGCTCCGTTGTTTTTCTTTTCTTCCACCACTGAGGGTTTCTTAGGTGTGTGAGAGAGATTGTCTTTAAGAGATACAAGCTCGAGACCCAACTTTCTATACTTGGACCTCGTCGGGGACATGCACTGAAAAAAATGATCAAGGGCAGTCTGATCTGATACCACTGATCCGGATTAATTTTGGCATGAAATGAGATCGGAGATTTAATAAAGAAATGCATAGAGATATCATAGATATTCAATAATATAACATAAATGTATCGGAGATGCAACCATAAACACATATGTACAGTAATACACGATTTCTATTAATGAAAGAAATGTACAAAGGCTGTAAAAATACAGAGTGAAAGACTCGCTAGAATGGTGGTAGCTTATCTCTGAGAAGAGATGTGAAGGCTACTAGCATTCGCAAGAAGACGATTACAATGAGGCTCTGAAGGAATTTTTACAATAAGAAGGAATGCCAAAAACCCTAGACATCCAAAAACCTAACCCTGGGAGATGAAACACCAAAAGTCATGTGGGCCCCGTTTGGGTAAGTGAGTACATCAACTTCCCGGGGTCGCAACTTTTGCATACTATCTCTGTTTTAGGCATGTGATAGCTCGTTGGAAAGGTATCAACGAGGGAAATAATGTTTGGGGATACATTATGCATTTTTCCATCATTGAGAACCTCTATCTCAAAAAACTTTCATTTGGGCCCTCAAAATGGCCCCGGAAGTTAAAATCTGCTAAGAATAGTAAATCAGCAAAATTGCCAGAAAGCCATTTTGAGCCTTTTGGAAAAGGTGGGTGGCCACCGATATCCACCTCGATCAATAATCCCTCCTTAGGAAGAAATGGTCTCCATTGCGTTGAGTTCCCAGGGGAGAGGGAAAATCATTTGTTGAATCTGGATCTTGGAGAGCTGCTTGTCTTGTTGGAGACATTGCGCTGCTTAGTTTGTGGAAATCTGTCATGAACCTGCTACGGTTGAGGCTTCTCAACAAGTCATGATACATGAGAGGATGATGTACAGAAAGAATATTTTCACTTTGTTGCAGCCTTGTCGACCTGCTTCTGTTGGATAGAAGGTGCTTGGGGCAACGTTGTAGTGGTTGCAGTGTCCTTTTGTTCTCCTTTTGAACAGATTTTGAAGAAGCTGAGTTTTGCAGTATGAGATACTACCTTGCGGAACTTTTTAGGTGGAACAGTAGTCAGAACTACCTCTAGTATTCTGTAGAGATGACCCCCCAAAGTAACAATGACACTATGAGGTCGAGACTCATAAACAACATGGTGTCTTCACATATATGGTTGGCCCAAGAGAACATCATAGACATTCAGTGGGAAAACATCACATAATACCTCATCCTTGAAGGGTTGGATGCCGTATGACAATCGACACTGTTGGTTGACACGGAGATCTCATCCTTGCCGAAGCCACCCAATGTTGTATGGCTGCGGGTGTGGTGTTTTTGACAATCCCAACTGTTTGACGACCTCTGCTGAGATGAGGTTCTTCTGGCTTCTGCTATCAACAATAAAATGCAGCGGGGTCCCCTTCACCCACATCTGTGAATGAAAAAGGTGCTCCCCCTCTTCAGGATCTGTTGGTTCTTCTGGTTGAATTGTTGTGGTCACGAAAATAGAAGTGGGGTCTACGTTAATGATCTATCCTTTACCATTATTTTAAGAAACAGATTCTGAATCAGGGTTCGGCTCTTTGTCTTTGATCTTGGGCACCAATGATTATTTTGAGTGACATTCATCGGTGTTGTGCCAAGGATTTTGTGGAACTCGCACCATTTTCAATTGTCCTTCTTTGTCTTCCCGTGACCCTTCTTTTCTTGTGTCTTGGACTAGTTTTCAGGAGACTGCTTGTTAGGGTTGTCTTTGTCATACTTTGGTTGTTACAGATTTGCAGACCCAAATTCCCGTTTTTTCTGGTGCTTAAATTTCTGCTCAATTTTAACAACACACCAATAAGTAGCATTGAGTGATGAGATGTCCAGAAAATCCATTTCAGTTTGGATGTATCTGTGTAGAGCCCCATGATATTTCAGAACCAAATGTCGCTCGGAGTCATTGATACCCAACTTGTTGCATAAGGTATAGAAGGTATTGGTGAACTTCAGAACTACTTGGCCCCTCTCTTGTCGTGCTGTGGTCCATCTCATTTATTGGTCTTCATAGGTTCCAATAGGGTAATACTGTTCTTTTACCGCATCCACAAAAAAATCCAAAGTGGGATCGACCCCGTATATTCCAGACTCCTCTGTGGAACATTTCTCCCAGTAAGTTTCCCACCAATGTTTGACATGAGGGAGAGCTTTAAGCAGTGCAAAGTTGATCTTTTCTTTGTCAGAAAAATTGTGAACAGAGAAATAACCTTCCAGCAAAGTTAACCATTTTTCTAGGGCTTCTGAATCTATCTGTCCTTCAAATACAGGAATATCAAAATTAACTTGTACCTTGAAAGGAGAGGTGCCTCCAAAGTGGCCTCTTGATGAAGATGCACCTGATTCTATCGACAGGCATTGAAGGATGTGGGAAAAATTCTCCATCATTTTGTCCCTCTGTCGCATGAGAGCTTGCTCAAGAAAGAGATTGATAGGATCGTCTGCTCTGTCTTTTTTCTTTTCTTCCTCCATTGAGAATTTCTTGGGTGTGCGAGAGAGATTTTCTTCAAGAGAGACAAGATCGAGACCCAACTTGCTATACTCGGACCTCGTCGTGGACATGCATTGAAAAAAATGATCAAGGGCAACCTTCTCTGATACCACTGATCCGGATTAATTTCGGCACAAAATGAGATCAGAGATATAATAAAGAAATGCATAGAGATATCACAAATATTCAATAATATAACATAAATGTATTGGAGATGAAACCATAAAAACTAATATACAGTAATACACGATTTCTATTAATGAAAGAAATGTACAGAGACTGTAAAAAATACAGAGTGAAAGACTCGCTAGAATGGTGGTAGCTTATCTCTGAGAAGAGATGTGACGACTACTCGCATTTGCAAGAATATGATTACAATGAGGCTCTGAAGGCCTTTTTACAATAATAATGAATGCCAAAAATCTTATACATCCAAAAACCTAACCCTGGGAGATGAAGCACCAAAAGTCATGTGGGCCCTGTTTGGGTAAGTGGGTACATCAACTTCCCAGGGTCGTAACTTTTGCATACGATCACCGTTTTCGGCATGTGATAGCTCGTTCGAAAGGTATCATCGAGGAGATTCATCGTGTGGGCTCAGTTATTCTTTGGATATAATTGGGAATCTCTACCTTGAAAAACCTTCATTTGGGCCCTCAAAATGGCCCTAGAAGTTAAAACCTGCTAAAAATAGTAAATTGCCAAAATTGTCAAAAAGCCATTTTGAGCCATTTGGGAAAGGTGGGTAGCCACCGATATCCACCTGGATCAATCCTCCATCTTTAGGAAGAAATGGAATCCATTGCGTTGAGTTCTTGGGGGAGAGGGAAAAGCATTTGTTGAATCTACATCTTGGTGAGTTGCTTGTCTTGTTGGAGACGTCGCTCTGCTTAGTTTGTGGAAATCTGTCATGAACCTGTTGCGGTTGAGGCTGCTCAACAAGTCAAGATACATGAGAGGACGATGTGAAGAAGGAATACTTGCACTTTGCTGCATCCTTGTCGACCTGCATCTATTGGATAGAAGGTGCTTGGGGCAAGGCTGTAGTAGTTCCAGTGTCCTTTTGTTCTCCTTTTGAATAGATTGTGAAGAAGCTGAATTTTGCAGTATGAGATACTACCTTGCGACACTTTTTAGGTGGAACTACCTCTGGTATTCTGTAGAGATGACCCCCCAAAGTAACATTGACACTACGGGGTCGAGACTCATAAATAGCATGGTGTCTCCACATGTATGGTTGGTCAAGGAGAACATCACAGACATCCAGTGGGGAAACATCACATAATACCTCATCCTTTAAGGGTTGGATACCGTATGAAAATCGACACTGTTGGTGGGCACGGATATCTCATCCTTACCGAAGCCACCCGATGTTGTATGGTTGCAGGTGTTGTGTTGTCGACAATCCCAACTGTTTGATGACCTCTGCTGAGATGAGGCTCTTTTGGCTTCCGCTATCAACAATAAAATGTAGCGGGGTCCCCTTCACCCACATTTTTGAATGAAAACGGAGCTCCCCCTCCTCAGGATCTGTTGGTTCTTCTGGCTGAATTGTTGTGTTCGTGACAATAGCAGTGGGGTCTGCGTCAATGATTTATCCTTTACCATTATTTTCAGAATCAGATTTTGAATCAAGGTTCGGCTCTTTGTCTTTGATCTTTTCCACCAATGATTGTTTTGAGCGACAGTCATTGGTGTTGTGCCAGGGGATTTTGAGGAACTCACACCATTTTTCGGTGTCCTTATTTGTCTTCCTGTGACACTTCTTTTCTTGTGTCTTGGACTAGTTTTCGGGAGACTGCTTGTTAGGGCCGTCTTTTTCATACTTTGGTTGTTGCGGATTTGAAGACCCAAATTCCCATTTGTTCTGGTGCTTAAATTTCTCCTCAATTTTAATAGAATATCGATAAGCAACACCGAGAGATGAGATGTCTAGAAAATCCATTTCTATTTGGATGTATCTATGTAGAGCCCCATGGTATTTCAGAACCAAATGTCGCTCCAAGTCTTTGATATCCAGCTTGGTGTGCAAGGTATGGAAGGTATTGGTGAACTCCAAAACTTCTTGGCCCCTCTCTTGCTGCAGTCTGGTCCATCTCATGTACTGGTCCTCATAGTGGCCAACATGGAAATACTGTTCTTTTACCGCACCCACAAAAAAATCCCAAGTGGGATCGGCCCCATATATTCCAGTATCCTCTATGGAACTTTTCTCCCAGTAAGTTTCCCACCAATGTTTGACATGAGAGAGAGATTTAAGTAGTGAAAAAGTGATCTTTTCATTCTCGAAAAAATTCTGAACAGAGAAATAACCTTCCAGCAGAGTTAACCATTTTTCTAGGGCTTCTACATCTATCTGTCCTTCAATTACAGGAATATCAAAATTAACTTATACCTTGAAAGGCAAGGTGCCTCCAAAGTCATCTCTTGATGAAGATGCACCTTATTCTATCGACATGCATTGAAGGATGTTGGAAAAATTCTCCATCATTTCATCCCTCTGTCGCGTGAGAGTTTGCTCAAGCAACACATTGATAGGATCGTTTGCTCCATCATTTCTCTTTTCTTCTGCCATTGAGGGTTTCTTGAGTGTCCGAGAGCAATTGTCTTCAAGAGAGACAAGATCGAGACCCAACTTGCTATACTCGGACCTTGTCGGGGACATGCACTAAAAAAAATGATCAAGGGCAGCCTGCTCTGATACCACTGATCAGGATTAATTTCGGCACGAAATGAAATCGGAGATATAATAAATAAATGCATAGATATATCGTAGATATTCAATCATATAAAAGAAATGTATCAGAGATGCAACCATAAACATAGATATACAGTAATACACGATTTATATTAACGAAAGAAATGTACAGAGACTGTAAAAATATAGAGTGAAAGACTCGCTAGAATGGTGGCAGTTTATCTCTAAGAAGAGATGTGACGACTACTCGCATTCACAAGAAGATGATTACAATGAGGCTCTGAAGGCCTTTTAACAATAAGCAATAATGAAAAAAACCCTAGACATCCAAAAACCTAACCCCGGGAGATGAAGCACCAAAAGTCATGTGGGTCCCATTTGGGTAAGTGAGTACGTCAACTTCCCGGGGTCGTAACTTTTGCATACGATCTCTATTTTAGGTGTGTGATAGATCATTGGAAAGGTATCGACAATGAGATTCATTTTGGTTTATAAAAAATGCATTTTTCCATAATTGGGAACCTCGATATCGAGAAACCTTCATTTGGGCCCTCAAAATGGCCCCGGAAGTTAAAACCTGCTAAAAATAGTAAATCGCCAAAATTGCTAGAAAGCCATTTTTAGCCATTTGGAAAAGGTGGGTGGCCACCGATATACACCTAGATCAATCCTACCTCCTTAGGAAGCAATGGTCTCAATTTCATTGAGTTCCCGGGGGAGAGGGAAAAACATTTGTTGAATCTGCATCTTGGTGAGCTACTTGTCTTGCTGGAGACGTTGCGTTGCTTAGTTTGTGGAAATATGTCACGAACCTGTTGCAGTTGAGCCTGCTCAACAATTCAAGATACATGAGAGGATGATGTGCAGAAGGAATATTTGCACTTTGATGTAGCCTTGTCGACCTGCTTCTATTGGATAGAAGGTGCGTGGGGCAACGCTGTAGTGGTTGCAGTGTCCTTTTGTTCTCCTTTTGAACAGATTGTGAAGAAGCTAAATTTTGCAGTATGAGATACTACCTTGCGGTACTTTTTTAGGTGGAACAGTAGTCGGAACTACCTCTAGTATTTTGTAGAGATGAACACCCAAAGTAACAATGACACTACAAGTTTGAGACTCATAAACAACATGGCGTCTCCACATATATGGTTGGCCCAAGAGAACATCACAGACATCTAGTAGGACAACATCACATAATAACTCATCCTTGAAGGGTTGGATGATGTATGAAAATCGACACTATTGGTTGACACAGAGATCTCATCCTTGTCAAAGCCTCCCGATGTTGTATGGCTACGGGTGTGGTGTTGCCGACAATCCCAACTGTTTGATGAACTCTAGTGAGATGAGGTTCTTCTGGCTTCTGCTATCAACAATAAAATGCAGCAGGGTCCCGTTCACCCACATCTGTGAATGAAAAAGGTGCTCCCCCTCTTCAGGATCTGTTGGTTCTTCTGGTTGAATTACTGTGGCCACGACCATAGCAGTGGGGTCTACGTCAATGATCTGTCCTTTACCATTATTTTCAGAATCATATTCTGAATTAGGGTTCGTCTCTTTGTCTTTGATCTTGGCCACCAATGATTGTTTTGAGCGACATTCATCATTGTATTGCCAGGGGATTTTATGGAACTCACACAATTTTTCGGTGTCCTTATTTGTCTTCCTGTGACCCTTCTTTTCTTGTGTCTTGGACTGGTTTTTGAGAGACTGCTTGTTAGGGCTGTCTTTGTCATAATTTGGTTGTTGTGGATTTGGAGATCGGAATTTTCGTTTGTTCTGGTGCTTAAATTTCTGCTCAATTTTAACAACATATCGATAAGCAACACCGAGGGATGAGATGTCCAGAAAACCCATTTCAATTTGGATGTATCTGTGTAGAGCCCCACGGTATTTCAGAACCAAATACCGCTCGGAGTCTTTGATATCAAGGTTGGTGTGCAAGGTATGGAAGGTATTGGTGAACTTCGGAACTTCTTGGCCCCTCTCTTGCCGCAGTGTGGTCCATCTCATGTACTGGTCCTCATAGTTGCAAACAGGTTAATACTGTTCTTTTACCGCATCCACAAAAAAATCCCAAGTGACCCCATATATTCCAGACTCCTCTGTGGAACTTTTGTCCCAGAAAGTTTCCCACCAATGTTTGACATGAGAGAGAGCTGTAAGGAGTGCAAAGGTGATCTTTTCTTGGTTGGAAAAATTGTGAATAGAGAAATAACCTTCCAACAAAGTTAACCATTTTTCTAGGGCTTCTACATCTATCTGTCCTTTAAATACAGGAATATCAAAATTAACTTGTGCCCTGAAAGGCAAGGTGCCTCCAAAGTGGTTGCTTGATGAAGATGCACCTGATTCTATTGACAGACCTTGAAGGATGTGGGCAAAATTCTCCATCATTTCGTCCCTCTGTCGCGTGAGAGCTTTCTCAAGCAATAGATTGATAGGATCATTTGCACCATCGTTTTTCCTTTCTTCTGCCATTGAGGGTTTCTTGGGTGTGCGAGAGCGATTGTATTCAAGAGAGACAAGCTCAAGACCCAACTTGCTATCCTCGGACCTCGTTGGGGACATGCATTGAAAAAAATGATCAAGGGCATTCTGCTCTGATACCACTGATCCAGATTAATTTCGGCACGAAATGAGATCGGAGATATAATAAAGAAATGTACAGAGATATCATAGATATTCAATAATATAACAAAAATTTATTGGAGATGCAACCACAAACACAGATATATAGTAATACACGATTTCTATTAATGAAAGAAATGTACAAAGACTGTAAAAATACAGAGTGAAAGACTCACTAGAAGGGTGGCAGCTTATCTCTGAGAAGAGATGTGACGGCTACTCACATTCGTAAGAAGACGATCACAATGAGGCTCTGAAGGAATTTTTACAATAAGCAGGAATGCCAAAAAACCTAGACATCCAGAAACCTAACCCTAGGAGATGAAGCACCAAAAGTCATGTGGGCCCCATTTGGGTAAGTGAGTACATCAACTTCCCGGGGTCGTAACTTTTGCATACGATCTCTGTTTTAGGCGTGTGATAGCTCCTTGGAAAGGTATCAATGAGGAGATTGATTTTGAGGGATAAATTATTACTTTGTCTATCATTGGGAACCTTGATCTTGAAAAAACTTCATTTGGGCCCTCAAAATGGCCCCGGAAGTTAAAACTTGCTAAGAATAGTAAATCGCCAAAATTGCGAGAAAGCCATTTTGAGCCATTTGGAAAAAGTGGGTGGAAACTGATATCCACCTGGATCAATACTCCCTCCTTAGGAGGCAATTGTCTCCATTGCATTGAGTTCCCGGGGGAGAGGGAAAAGCATTTGTTGAATCTGCATCTGTGTTAGCTACGTGTCTTGCTGGAGACTTCGCGCTGCTTAGTTTGTGGAAATCTGTCACAAACCTGTTGCTGTTGAGGTTGCTCAACAAGTCGAGATACATGAGAGGATGATGTGCAGAAGGAATCTTTTCACTTTATTGCAGCCTTGTCGACCTGCTTCTATTGGATAGAAGGTGCTTGGGGCAACGTTGTAGTGGTTGCAGTGTCTTTTTGTTCTCCTTTTGAAGAGATTGTGAAGAAGCTGAATTTTGCAGTATCATATACTACCTTGTGACACTTTTTAGGTGGAAAAATAGTTAGAACTACCTCAAGTATTCTGTAGAGATGACCCCCAAAAGTAACAATGACTACGAGGTCGAGACTCATAAACAACATGACGTCTCCACATATATGGTTGGCCCAAGAGAACATCACAGACATCCAGTGGGGCAACATCACATAATACCTCATCCTTGAAGGGTTGGATGCCATATGACAATCGACACTGTTGGTTGACATGGAGATATCCTCCTTGCCGAAGCCACCTAATGTTGTATGGTTGCGGGTGTGGTGTTGTCGACAATCCCAACTGTTTGACGACCTCTACTGAGATGAGGTTCTTTTGGCTTTCGCTATCAACAATAAAATGTAGCTGGGTCCCCTTCACCCATATCTATGAATGAAAAAGGTTCCCCCCCTCTTCAGGATTTGTTGGTTCTTCTGTTTGAATTGTTGTGGTCGCGAAAATAGTAGTGGGGTCTCTGTCAATGATCTATCCTTTACCATTATTTTAAGAAACAGATTCTAAATCAGGGTTCATCTCTTTGTCTTTGATCTCGGCCACCAATGATTGTTTTGAGTGACATTCATCAGTGTTGTGCTAGGTGATTTTGTGGAACTCGCACCATTTTCCAGTGTCCTTCTTTGTCTTCCCGTGACCCTTATTTTCTTGTGTCTTGGACTGGTTTTCAGGAGACTGCTTGTTAGGGTCATCTTTGTCATAATTTGGTTGTTACGGATTTGCAGACCCAAATTCCCGTTTGTTCTGGTGCTTAAATTTCTGCTCAATTTTTACAACATATGGATAAGGATCACCGAGCGATGAGATGTCCAGAAAATCCATTTCAGTTTGGATGTATCTGTGTAGAGCCACACGGTATTTCAGAACCAAATGTCCCTCGGAGTCTTTAATACCTAGCTTGGTGCACAAGGTATGGAAGGTATTGGTGAACTTCAAAACTTCTTGGCCCCTGTCTTGCTATAGTGTGGTCCATCTCATGTACTGGTCCTCATAGTTTGCAATAGGGTAATACTGTTATTTTACCGCATCCACACAAAAATCCCAAGTGGGATCGACCCCATATTTTCCAGACTCCTCTGTGGAACATTTCTCCCAGTAAGTTTCCCACCAATGTTTGACATGAGGGAGATCTTTAAGGAGTGCAAAGGTGATATTTTCTTTGTCAGAAAAGTTGTGAACAGAGAAATAACCTTCCAACAGAGTTAGCCATTTTTTTAAGGCTTCTGCATCTATCTGTCCTTCAAATACAGGAATATTAAAATAAACTTGTACCTTGAAAGGCGAGGTGCCTCCAAAGTGGTTTCTTGATGAAGATGCACCTAATTCTATCGACAGGAATTGAAGGATGAGGGAAAAATTCTCCATCATTTTGTTCCTCTGTCGCGTGAGAGCTTGCTCAAGCAACAGATTGATAAGATCGTCTGCTCCGTCGTTTTTCTTTTCTTCCTCCATTGAGGGTTTCTTGGGTGTGCGAGAGCGATTGTCTTCAAGAGAGAAAAGATCAAGATTCAACTTGTTATACTCAGACCTTGTCAGGGACATGCACTGAAAAAAATGATCAAGGGCAGCCTGCTCTGATACCACTGATCCGGATTAATTTCGGCACGAAATGAGATCGGGGATATAATAAAGAAATGCATAGAGATATCGCAGATATTCAATAATATAATAGAAATGTATTGAATATGTAACCATAAAAACAAATATACGGTAATACACAATTTCTATTAATGAAAGAAATGTACAGAGACTGTAAAAAATACAGAGTGAAAGACTCACTAGAATGGTGGCAGCTTATCTCTGAGAAGAGATGTGACGGCTACTCGCATTCCAAAGAAGATGATTAAAATGAGTCTTTGAAGGCCCTTTTACAATAAGAAGGAATGCTAAAAATCCTAGACTTCCAAAAACCTAACCCTGGGAGATGAAGCGCCAAAAGTCATGTGGGACCTGTTTGGGTAAGTGAGTACATAAACTTCACGGGGTGGTAACTTTTTCATACGATCACCGTTTTAGGTGTGTGATATCTTGTTGGATAGGTATCTTTGAGGAGATTCATTTTTTGGCTCAGTTATTCCTTTCTCCATCATTGGGAATCTTGATCTTGAAAAAACTTCATTTGGGCCCTCAAAATGACCCTGGAAGTTAAAACCTGTTAAAAATAGTAAATTGGCAAAATTGCTAGAAAGCTATTTTGAGCCATTTGGAAAAGGTCGGTGGCCACCGATATCCACCTGGATCAATCCTCCATCCTTAGGAAGCATTGGTCTTCATTGCGTTGAGTTCCCTGGAGAGAGGGAAAAACATTTGTTGAATCTACATCTTAGTGAGCTGGTTGTCTTGCTGGAGACGTCGCGCTGCTTAGTTTCTGGAAATCTGTCATGAACTTGTTGAGGTTGAGGCTGCTCAACAAGTAGACATACATGAGAGGACGATGTGCAGAAGGAATCTTTGCACTTTGCTGCAGCCTTGTCAACCTGCTTCTATTGGATAGAAGGTTCTTGGGGCAAGGCTATAGTGGTTGCAGTGTCCTTTTGTTCTCTTTTTGAACAAATTGTGAAGAAGATGAATTTTGCAGTATGAGATACTACCTTGCGACACTTTTTAGGCGGAACAATAGTTGGAACTACCTTTGGTATTCTATAGATATGACCTCCCAAAGAAACAATGACACTATGGGGTTGAGACTCATAAACAACATGGCGTCTGAACATATATGGTTGGTCAAAGAGAACATCACAAAAATCTAGTGGGGAAACATCACATAATACCTCATACTTGAAGGGTTGGATACCGTATGAAAATCAACACTGTTGGTTGACACGGAGATCTCATCCTTGCCGAAGCCACCCGATGTTGTATGGCTGTGGGTGGGGTGTTGTCAACAATCCCAACTATTTGACGACCTCTACTGAGATGAGGTTCTTTTGGCTTCCGCTATCAACAATAAAATGCAACGGGATCCCCTTCACCCACATCTATGAATGAAAAAGGCGCTCCTCCTCATTAGGATCTGTTGGTTCTTCTGGTTGAATTTTTGTGTTCACGACAATAGCAGTGGGGTCTGCGTCAATGATCTGTCCTTTACCATTATTTTTAGAATCAGATTCTGAATCAAAGTTCGGCTCTTTGTCTTTGATCTCAACCACGAATGATTTTTTTGAGCGACATTCATCAGTGTTGTGCCAGGGGATTTTTTGGAACTCACACCATTTTCCGGTGTCCTTCTTTGTCTTCCTGTGACCCTTCTTTTCTTGTGTCTTGGACTGGTTTTCGGGAGACTTCTTGTTAGGGCCGTCTTTGTCATACTTTGGTTGTTGCGGATTTGTAGACCAAAATTCTCGTTTGTTATGGTGCTTAAATTTCTGCTCAATTTTAACAGCATATCGAAAAGCAAGATCGAGCGATGAGATGTCCATAAAACCAATTTCAGTTTGGATGTATCCGTGTAGAGCCCCACGGTATTTCAGAACCAAATGTCGCTCGGAGTCTTTGATATCCATGTTGGTGCGAAAGGTATGGAAGGTATTGATGAACTCCGGAACTTCTTGGCCATTCTCTTGCCGCAGTGTGGTCCATCTCATTTACTGGTCCTCATAGTTTCCAACAGGGTAATACTGTTATTTTACCGCATCCACAAAAAAATCCCAAGTGGGATCGGCCCCATATATTCCAGAATCCTCAGTCGAACTTTGCTCCCAGTAAGTTTCCCACCAATGTTTGACACGAGGGAGAGATTTAAGGAGTGCAAAGGTGATCTTTTCTTTGTGGGAAAAATTGTGAAAAGAGAAATAACCTTCTAGCAGAGTTAACCATTTTTCTAGGGCTTCTGCATCTATCTGTCCTTCAAATACAGGAATATAAAAATTAACTTGTACCTTGGAAGGTAAGCTGCATCCAAAGTGATCTCTCGATGAAGATGCACCTGATTCTATCGACAGGCATTGGAGGATGTGGGAAAAATTCTCCATCATTTTGTCCCTCTGTCACGTGAGAGCTTTCTCAAGCAACAGATTGATAGGATCGTCTGCTCCGTCATTTTTCTTTTCTTCCACCATTGAGGGTTTCCTGGGTGTGCGAGAGTGATTGTCTTCAAGAGAGACAAGATCGAGACCCAAGATCGAGACCCAACTTGCTATACTCGAACCTCGTCAGGGACATGCACTGAAAAAAAGATCAAGGGCAGCCTTCTCTGATACCACTGATCCAAATTAATTTCGGCATGAAATGAGATCGGAGATATAATAAATAAATGCACAGAGATATCATAGATATTCAATAATATAACAGAAATGTATCAAAGATGCAACCATAAACACAGATATACAGTAATACACGATTTCTATTAATGAAAGAAATGTACAGAGACTATAAAAATACAGAGTGAAAGACTCGCTAGAATGGTGGCAGCTTATCTCTGAGAAGAGATGTGATGGAAACTCGCATTCACAAGAAGAAAATTATAATGAGGCTCTGAAGGCCTTTTTACAATAAACAGGAATGCCAAAAACCCTAGACATCCAAAAACATAACCCTAGGAGTTGAAGCAGCAAAAGTCATGTGGGCCCCGTTTGGGTAAGTGAGTACATCAACTTCCCGGGGTCGTAATTTTTGCATACGATCTTTGTTTTAGGCGTGTGATATCTCGTTGGAAAAGTATTGATGAGGAAATTATGCTGTTGACCATCATTGGGAACCTCAATAGTGGAAAACCTTCATTTGGGCCCTCAGAATGGCCCCGGAAGTTAAAACCTGCTAAAAATAGTAAAACACCAAAATTGCCAGAAATCCATTTTGAGCCATTTGGAAAAGGTGGGTGGCCACCGATGTCCACCTGGATCAATCCTCCCTCCTTAGGAAGAAATGGTATCCATTGTGTTGAGTTCCCTGGGGAGAGGGAAAAGCATTTGTTGAATCTGCATCTTGGTGAGCTGCTTGTCTTGTTGGAGACGTCGTGCTCCTTAGTTTGTGGAAATTTGTCATGAACCTGTTGCGGTTGAGGCTTCTCAACAAGTCGAGATACATGAGAGGACGATGTGCAGAAGGAATCTTTGCACTTTGATACAGCCTTGTCGACCTGCCTCTGTTGGATAGAAGGTTCTTGGGGCAAAGCTGTAGTGGTTGCAGTGTCCTTTTGTTCTCCTTTTGAACAGATTGTAAAGAAGATGAATTTTGCAGTATGAGATACTACCTTGCGAAACTTTTTAGGTGGAAAAGTAGTCAGAACTACCTCTAGTATTATGTAGAGATGACCACCCAAAGTAACAATGACACTACAAGGTCGAGACTCATAAAAAGCATGGCGTCTCCACATATATGGTTGGCCCAAGAGAACATCACAGACATTCAGTGGGGCAACGTCATATAATACCTCATCCTTGAAGGGTTGGATGTCGTATGAAAATCGACACTATTGGTTGATAGAGAGATCTCATCGTTGCCAAAGCCACCCAATGTTGTATGGTTGTGGGTGTGGTGTTGTTGACAATCCCAACTGTTTGACAACCTCTGCTGAGATGAGGTTCTTTTGGCTTCCACTATCAACAATAAAATGCAGTGGGGTCCCCTTCACCCACATCTGTGAATGAAAAAGGTGCTCCCCCTCTTCAGGATCTGTTGGTTCTTCTGGTTGAATTATTGTGGTCCCAACAATAGCAGTGGGGTCTACGTCAATGATCTATCTTTTACCATTATTTTCAATATCAGATTCTGAATCAAGGTTCAGCTCTGTCTTTGATCTCAGCCACCAATGATTGTTTTGAGCGACATTCATCGGTGTTGTGCCAGGGGATTTTGTGGAACTTGCACCATTTTTCCAGTGTCCTTCTTTGTCTTCCCGTGACCCTTCTTTTCTTGTGTCTTGGACAAGTTTTTGGGAGACTTCTTATTAGTGACGTCTTTGTCATACTTTGGTTGTTGCGGATTTGCAGACCCAAATTCCCATTTTTTCTGGTGCTTAAATTTCTGCTCAATTTTAACAGCATATCACTGAGAAGCACCGAGTGATGAGATGTCCATAAAATCCATTTCAGTTTGGATCTATCTGTGTAGAGCCCCACAGTATTTCAGAACCAAATGCCGCTCGAAGTCTTTGATACCCAGCTTCGTGCAAAAGGTATGGAAGGTATTGGTGAACTCTGGAACTGCTTGGCCCCTCTCTTTCCGCAGTGTGGTCTGTCTCATGTACTGGTCCTCATAGTTGCCAACAGGGTAATAATGTTCTTTTACCGCATCCAGAAAAAAATCCCAAGTGGGATCGGCCTCATATATTCCAGACTCCTCTGTGGAACTTTTCTCCCAGTAAGTTTCCCACCAATGTTTGAGATGAGGGAGAGCTTTAAGGAGTGCAAAGGTGATCTTTTCTTCGTCGGAAAAATTGTGAACAGAGAAATAACCTTCCAGGAGAGTTAACCATTTTTCTAGGGCTTCTACATCTATCTGTCCTTCAAATACAGGAATATCAAAATTAACTTGTACCTTGAAAGGTGAGGTGCCTCCAAAGTGGCCACTTGATGAAGATGCACCTAATCCTATCAACAGGCATTGAAGGATGTGGGAAAAATTCTCCATCATTTCGTCCCTTTGTCGTGTGAGAGCTTGCCCAAGCAACAGATTGATAGGATCGTCTGCTCCGTTGTTTTTCTTTTCTTCCGCCATTCAGGGTTCCTTGGGTGTGTGAGAGCGATTGTATTCAAGAGAGACAAGCTCAAGACCCAACTTGCTATACTCAGACCTTGTCGAGGACATGCACTGAAAAAAATGATCAAGGGCAGCCTGCTCTGATATCACTGATCCGGATTAATTTCGGCACGAAATGAGATCGGAGATATAATAAAGAAATGCACAAAGATATCACAGATATTTAATAATATAACAGAAATTTATCGGAGATGAAACCATAAACACAGATATACAGTAATACACGATTTCTATTAATGAAATAAATGTACAGAGATTGTAAAAATACAGAGTGAAAGACTCGCTAGAATAGTGGCAGCTTATCTCTGAGAAGAGATGTGACGGCTACTCGCATTCACAAAAAGATGATTACAATGAGGCTCTGAAGGCCTTTTTACAATAAGCAGGAATGCCAAAAACTATAGACATCCAAAAACCTAACCTTGGGAGATGAAGCACCAAAAGTCATGTGGGCCCTATTTGGGTAAGTGAGTACATCAACTTCCCGGGGTCGTAACTTTTGCATACGATCTTTGTTTTAGTTTTGTGATAGCTCGATGGAAAGATATCATCAAGGAGATTCCATTTGGGGCCTTTTTTGTTCCTTTGGATATTATTACGAACCTCTATCTTGAAAAATCTTCATTTGGGCCCTCAAAATGGCCCCAGAAGTTAAAACCTGCTAAAAATAGTAAATTGCCAAAATTGCCAGAAATCCATTTTGAGCCATTTGGAAAAGGTGGTTGGCCACCGATATCCACCTATATCAATACTCCCTCCCTAGGAAGAAATGGTATCGATTGTGTTGAGTTCTCGGGGGAGAGGAAAACACATTTGTTGAATCCGCATCTTGGTGAGCTGCTTGTCATGCTGGAGATGTCGCGCTGCTTAGTTTGTGGAATCTGTCACGAACCTGTTACGGTTGAGGATGCTCAACAAGTCAAGATACATAAGAGGACGATGTGAAAAAGGAATCTTTGCACTTTTTTGCAACCTTTTTGACCTACTTCTATTGGATAAAAGGTGCTTGGGGCAAGGCTGTAGTGGTTGCAGTGTCCTTTTTTTCTCCTTTCGAAAAGATTGTGAAGAAGTTGAATTCTGCAGTATGAGATACTACCTTGCGACACTTTTTAGGTGGAACAATAGTCATAACTACCTCTGGTATTCTGTAGAGATGACACCCCAAAGTAACAATGACACTACGGGGTCGAGACTCATAAACAACATGGCGTCTCCACATAAATGGTTGGCCCAAGAGAACATCACAGACATCCACTGGGACAACATCACATAATACCTCATCCTTCAAGGGTTGGATGTCGTATGAAAATCGACACTATTTGTTGACATGAAGATCTCATCCTTTCCAAAGCCACCTAATGTTGTATGGCTGCGGGCGTGGTGTTGTCGACAATCCCAACTGTTTGATGACCTCTGCTGAGATGAGGTTCTTCTGGCTTCTACTATCAACAATAAAATGCAGCAGGGTCCCCTTCACCCACATCTGTGAATGAAAAGGCACTCCCCCTCTTCAGGATATGTTGGTTCTTCTAGTTGAATTTTTGTGGTTGCAACAATAATAGTGGGGTCTACGTCAATGATCTGTCCTTTACCATTATTTTCAAAATTAGATTCTGAATCAGGGTTCAGCTCCTTGTCTTCGATCTTGACCACCAATGATTGTTTTGTGTGACATTCATCAGTGTTGTGCTAGGGGATTTTGTGGAACTCGCACCATTTTCTAGTGTCCTTCTTTGTCTTCCCGTGACCCTTCTTTTGTTGTGTCTTGGACTAGTTTTTGGGAGACTGCTCGTTAGGGTCATCTTTGTCATACTTTGGTTGTTGCAGATTTGCACACCTGAATTCCCATTTGTTCTGGTGCTTAAATTTCTGCTCAATTTTAACAGCATATCGATAAGCAGCACCGAGTGATGATATGTCTAGAAAATCCATTTCAGTTTGGATGTATCTGTGTAGAGCCCCATGATATTTGAGAACCAAATGTCACTCAGTGTCTTTGATACCCAACTTGGTGCGCAAGGTACGAAAGGGATTGGTGAACTCTGGAACTACTTGGCCCCTCTCTTGCCACAATGTGGTCCATCTCATGTACTGGTCCTCATAGTTGCAAACAGGGTAATACTGTTCTATTACCGCATCCACAAAAAAATCCCAAGTGGGATTGGCCCCATATATTTTATACTCCTCTATGGAAATTTTCTCCCAATAAGTTTCCCACCAATGTTTGACATGAGGGAGAGCTTTACGGAGTGCAAAGGTGATCTTTTCTTTGTCAGAAAAATTGTGAACAGAGAAATAACCTTCTAGTAGAGTTAACCATTTTTCTAGGGCTTCTGCATCTATCTGTCCTTCAAATACAGGAATATCAAAATTAACTTGTACCTTGAAAGGTGAGGTGCCTCCAAAGTGGCCACTTGATGAAGATACGCCTGATGCTATTGACAGGTGTTGAAGGATGTGGGAAAAATTCTCCATCATTTCGTCCCTCTGTTGCGTGAGAGCTTGCTCAAGCAACAAATTAATATGATCATTTGCTCTGTCATTTTTCTTTTCTTCCACCATTGAGGGTTTCTTGGGTGTGAAAGAGTGATTTTATTCAAGAGAGACAAGATCGAGACCCAAATTGCTATACTTGGACCTCGTCGGGGACATGCATTAAAAAAATGATCAAGGGAAACCTGCTCTGATACCACTGATCTGGATTAATTTTGGCACAAAATGAGATCAAAGATATAATAAATAAATGCACATAGATATCGCAGATATTCAATAATATAATATAAATGTATCGGAGATGAAACCATAAACACATATATACAGTAATACATGATTTCTATTAATGAAAGAAATGTACAGAGATTGTAAAAATACAGAGTGAAAGACTCACTAGAATGGTGGCAGCTTATCTCTGAGAAGAGATGTGACGGCTACTCGTATTCACAAGAAGATGATTACAATGAGACTCTGAAGGCCTTTTTACAATAAGCAGCAACGCCAAAAACCCTAGACATCCAAAAACCTAACCCTGGGAGATGAAGCACCAAAAGTCATGTGGGCCCCGTTTGGGTAAGTGAGTACATCAACTTCCCGAGGTCGTAACTTTTGCATACGATCTCTGTTTTAGGTGTGTGATAGCTCGTTGGAAATTTATAATCAAGGAGATTCCCTTTAGGTGTCCACCTATATCCACCTATATCATGCCCTCATGGAAGACTCGTAACCCCATTTCAAACACAATCCTTGCATTTCGGTAGAAATACACTCAAAATTTACTTTTAGCATATATTTTTTGATTCTGGGGAGTGGAACAAACCTGATATAGCGTGAAGGTAGACACTCAGAGATAATATCACCAAAAAAATCTTCATTTATGACCAACAAAAAAGACTACAGATAATTTTGCAAATGCCAACCATTGTAATTATCTAAATATGCTGGCTTGGAATTATAGATATGGGCCGCTTCAATATAAATGGAATTTAATATTGGAACCTCCGACATAAATATATCTTTATTCTGTTTTAACGTACGAGTGGATCTCATCTGGAAGAAATTGTATTAAATAATGTTCATGCATTGTTGGAGCTGATAATCAATAAGTAACCACCTTTATTCCACTTTGTTGCTTACCGTTTGGCATTTTCTATATATATATATATATATTTTAATACCATCTGTAGAAAAAGTGAATACAAAAACATGCTCATCATGAAGGCAATAAAAAAATGTTGTGATGCACAATGATCCCTTCGGGTGTTTTAAGATCATCTACGGGTAGGAAGATATCTTTAGATACTGAAAAAGTTTCTCCATAAACCTTTCGGTTTCAACCAATATGACTATACTTTTAGATAGGAAAAACAAAAATGAGATTGGGGAGAGCACTGCTAGCTTCCATACGTCATTTTCCTTGATTTTTCATCAATGAATGTACCAGGCAGACAAAAGGCAGTCATCCACAAAGCAGAGTGAAAGAAAATACTGGGCATAGAGGTATAGGCAGTTAATCATGCAATGAACCTCATATGGGAAATATTTGTCTTGATATAATATATTTAGATGCCATCTCTGGTGAAATTGCAAATTGCTGACATTTATTTGTTCGATCAAGCTTATGTGATGATTTCTGCACATATGATATTTTTTTTATTACAGGTTTATCTCCAGGGGTCTATAGGATAAGGGACGAAGGAAAAACCATGATGCGCAAAACCAAAAATAAACCAGGCTAAAGTTTAAAATGAGAAGAGTGTGGTTATGAAGTTGTTTCAACTGTTGTTCCAGCTTGGAGTTTCTACGCAGATATTATATTGTATGAATTGAAGACCTTGTTCACACACACACACACACACACACACACACACACACACATACATATATATATATATATATATATTATTTATTTATTTATTTAGTTTTAATGTACTTACTGTTTTATTGCAGATGGAGGATGCACAACTTTTCATTTATTTATTCTGTTATGTTTTTGAAATAAAGATTGAAATAAAAATTTATTTCGCAAACTTATTAAAAGTTTACGAGCAAATGGAAGATGAAAAATAGATTAGGTGAAATTTTATTTTCGTCAATTAATTGATATTCCTGAAATCAACCAATCAGTCATCCTACTTTCTGATCCTTGTGATCGCATGAAGTGCGAAGGAGAGCATACTTACTCTAGAAAAAAAAAAAACTTAAAATAAAATCCTACCTACACTACGCTAATTAGAAATAAGAGATTAGTGACATATAATAAAACAACCAATGTATCCATGCACACAACAATAATAAAAATCTGTTGTCTTTCAATTTCACAATTGACAGTCAGGAATATGTATGGACGTGAGGAATTAGTTGTTGAAGTTCTAAATTAAAAAAACTAAAAAGGAAAACTAAGTGGAACCAACCTAGTACTTTCTTGGAACCAGCGTTCGATCAGGCTTTCATAGGCATAATTTGTCTTACTCAGATCATGCTGCAGCTCCTTGCTATCCTTCTCGACCTTTTGCATGCCTAATGGTTCTTCATTAAATATGCAAGGTTCTTCGCATGCTGATTCTTTGTTCGCCTCAGGAGGAGTGAATAAGCTTTCGGCTGCTGTCAAGATCTCTTCTTCCAGAGAAGAGGAGACCCTAACTTTTGTTAGGATCTGCGTAAGCTGTTCCAATCTTAAATTCATTGTTAAATCATATTAAAAAAAGGATTCTTACAGCACCCAAAACGAAAATCTAAATGAAAAAAAACTTGAATAGAAGTACTCTTACTGAAATGAAAAATAATTACTCTTCACAGTTGTGGAAACTAAAATTCTCCTGACAGTTAGTAGGGACAGTGAGGAATCTACACTGAATCTTCTCTATGACCCTTAGAACCAACACATGTAGATCACACTTGCAAAAATTAAAACTACTCTTGCATGAATTGAAATTTGCAGAAATTGAAATTACTTCTACCTAGTTAGTAGGGAGAACATGAGGAGTCTCCTCTCACGAGCTTTTATGTCCCCTTACCAACATGTCTAGATCACACTTGCATGAATTGAAATGAAAAAGAAACTAATACCTCAATCAATTGTGCTTCCCTGACAACTGCGCCAAAATGTTGGGCTCTAAAGATGTTCTAAAATATAACCTCTATGCATCATCCAAAGGTAGGTGCTCGTACAAGCATTTTACTTTTCACCTACATAGGTTCTTACCTTCCATTTTCAATACCCATCCTCCAGAGATGCAACCCCTGCAAAGGGACAAAAACTGTAACAAAAAGAACAACAATTGTTCTGTTCAAATGAACAACACTACTTGCAAAAGGAAGAACAATCGTGACAAGGGAATGACAGTCGTTATATTGGGCCAAACTAATGTTGTATTAATTGAGTTGTAGTACTTGCCCAACTATCTAATTTGTCAACCCGGGTTTCATAAACTGATGAAGCACATGAAAAGTATATGCAATACTGAAGAAGGACTAATCTAATATAATGTTTAAGCTACAATTGAAATTGAATCATTAATCTAACACACGACTGAAATTGAATCATTAATCTAACACACGAAGGAAATTGACTTAATCTAGTTGCCTAAATGAAATTACTCTAAGAATGAGAAATTGCATAAATGGAATTAATCTATAAATGGAGAACTACATGAAGGAAAAACAAGTACAACATGTGAAGAGTTGAATGACACAACAACATATGTGAGATCTCACCAATGAAGCAATCTTATATTATAATAACCAAATCAATCTTTGTAAAAGAATAATGAAAGCATGAAAACCAAAACCATGAATCAAATCTAAGAATCCATTTCTCTTTTGAATCCTAATGACTACTCTGATTCTAATTACATAATCTAACTACATCCTAATTGAATTCTCTTGAAGAGAGAGCACTCTCTTTTATACATGAGAGCCTTGAAGATAAGCTAACCATCTGATTATTACAAATCCAATTTTCTCTCAACCTATTTCCCATTATTACAAAATATAATCCCTTCAAATCCTCACAGACATCTCTCATATATCTTGGATAAGATATTCCAACCAAATCTCCATGATCTTCTCCTTGGAATGGGATTGAATTATCTCCTAAAATCTTGAAATGGTGGAGGAAGTATTTGAGAAGTCCTTTTGAATTAATCATTCTCATATTCCTACACATTACAAAGCTCACACATATTTGAGATATATATGAAAACATGTTGATTTTCTAACATTTAATCACAAATTCCTTTTAAATACTAAAATGAATAAAGTGGAAAATAATAAGGTGAAACCCAAGTATATTTATGGAAATGATGTCATGAAAGGTTAATGGGGTAATGAAATGTGAAGAATAATGAAGTGAAAGGTGGATGAGAATAGGACATTTTTGAGCCCCAATAGTTGGGTATCAAAGATTCTGAGTGACATCTGGTGCTCAATTATTGCGATGGTCTACATAGATACATCCAAGCTAAAATGGATTTTTTGGACATCTCATCCTCGGGCACGACCTACTGATATGCCATCAAAATCGAGCAGAATCTTAAACAAAAGACGTGGAAATTTGGGCCTGGGAACCTCGCACATCAAAATCCAAAAAAGGACATCCCCAAACCACATAAAAAAAAAGAATAGAGAAAATATAGACGACATCAGGAAAACTAGTCCAGGCCGCAAGAAAAGAAGGACACCATAATGACAAAGAAATATACCGAAAAGTGGTGCGACTTCCATAAGATCCCCTGGCATAACATTGTTGATTCCCTCTCAAAGTAGTTGATGGTGGATGATGTGAAAGCCTCTAAATCAAATTCTAGTTTCGACTATGATTCATAACCAAAAATGGGGAGACAGATCATCGATGAAAAACCCAATGCTAACGTTTCTACCACCAAGCTCCATCCCAATGAACCAGACGAGCCAGAGGAAGGCGAGTGCCTTTTTCATTCACAGATGTGGGTGAAGGGTACCCCATTTCACTTCAACGTTCATAGCAATCGCCATAATAACCTTATCTTAGCAGAGGTTTTCAAGAGACTCGCCCTACCAAAAACGCCACACTTGCATCCCTACATCATCGGATGGCTCCGGCAAGAAAGAAACATGCACATCAGCCAACAATGTCTCCTATCATATGGCATCAATCCCTTCAAAGACAAGGTATTGTGTGATGTTTCTCCTCTTGAAGTTTGTAATGTTCTTTGGGCCAACCCTATTTATGGAAACACCATGCTATATATGAGTCTAGGCCTTGTAGTGTTATTATTACTTTGAACAAGAAATTGTACAGGATACCAGAGGTAGTCCCACCTAGTGATATTTCCTTGATCTCTACCAAGAAATGCAGGAAGATCTCTCAGATGGGGAAGTTTTTCTTCATGATTCACTCTCAGAATGAGAGAAATGTTATAGCCACATCCAGGGTCTTCGCGGTCGACCTCTCCACACAATAGAAGAAAGTGAATAAGGTCATGGAAGCATACTCATATATATTCTCCTCACCTACTAGGGTACCTCTGCACTGTCAGGTCAAGCACCCATCGATATGACCCCTGGTGCACCACTGCCCAATGGGATAGTATATTGTCGCTCTCTATTAGAGAATGAGGAGATCAAGCAAAATATCAAAGAACTGCTCCACAAGGGCCACATCCATCATATATCATCACCTTGCGGGAGACAAATCGTGTTGGTACAGAATAAATATAGAACATGGTGAATCTGCATTGATTATCGGGCCCTGAATAAAATCACAGTCATAAACGGGTACCCGATTCCCCGAATTGACAACCTCCTTTATCACCTCATGGGGCACAAATAATTTAGTAATATTGATTTGAAGTTTGGTTACCACCAGGTCCCGATAGAATAGACAGATGTATGGAAGACCACCTTCATGTCAGAGGAAGGTATTTTCGAATGGTTGGTCATTCCCTTTGGCTTGAAAAATGCTCCAACCACTTTCATGAGGATGATGAAAGATATCCTACGACCATTCACCAATAATTTTGTAGTGGTGTATCTAGATGACATTCGCATTTACAACAAGACTTGGGAAAAACACTTGCAACATATTCAGCAGGTTCTGCACACCTTGTGACAACACAAGCTATATGCCAACTTGGAAAAATCCTCCTTCGGCATGGACATGGTCCATTACCTAGGATACATCGTTGATCAACATGATGTACATGTGGATCCATCCAAGATCCAGGTCATCTGTGACTGGCCAGCCCTAACCACACTCACTAAGCTTCGAAGCTTCTTGGGCCTTGCAAATTTCTACCGCAAGTTCATGTTGGGATTCTCCCATATTGCATGGGTCCTAAGCCAAGTAGAAAGGGGTGGTGGTAAGGTGAAATTTGGGTGAGTTTGGTCCCAACAAAATGTATTCGATGATTTGAAGCAACGTTGGTGCTCATCCCTAGTACTTTCACCATTAGACCTGCAACAACCCTTTGAGATCAAGACAGATGCTTCAGACTATGTTGTGGGATTCATTCTCACTCAACACAGAAACACCATGGCCTATCATAGTGAGACACTATCAGATGTTGTCCGTAAGTACCCTACGTACAACAAATAAATGCACTCCATTGTGTAATACTTTCGCCAATGGATACATTACATTCTTGGGAAGGAGACAATCATCCACACTTATCATAAGCCACTGCAATTCATGCAGACATAAGGAAAATTTCAAAATGACCTCCATCAGAAGTGGTCCACATACTTGTATCAATTCTACCTCAAAATTAAGTATAAAATAGGAATCACCAACCACGTTGTTGATTTTCTCAGTAGACCGACAATCGCGGAAAGACACTTCGGTGTCAAAAATATAGTGGAAATGCTGCAGAAACATTTCCATTGGCCGAAACTTCAACAGGAGGTCAGAAAGTATAGAAGGTGTTGCACTGCCTATGATATTACCAAACCAACCACTAAGAAACATGACCTGTACACCCCTCTTGCTACTTCTGATCGACCATGCGAATCCATCTCCATGGACTACATGTCGGGCCTCCCATCCACCAAGTGGGGAAATGACTGTGTTTTTGTGGTTGTTGATCGCTTTTCTAAGATGGAAATTTTGTTTTCTTGCAAGAAGAGCATCATGAAAGAGGCCACTATCAAGCTCATCTTTGAATGAGTCTGGGTACATTTTGAAATCCCACAAACAATTGTCTTAGATCAGGACAGTCGATTTCTTAGCAAATTCTGGTCGAGCCTCTAGTCACTGTTGGGCACCAAGCTCAACAAATCCACGGCCTTACACCCCCAGACAAATGGCCAAAATGAGGTCATAAATTGAATGATCGTGCATATCTTATGCATGTATAATTCCAAGCACCCTCGGACATGGTATGAGAGTATTCCCTATTTCCATCATAGATACAATAGAGCCCTACATAGTTCAACTAGACACAACCCCTTTCAGGTTAGGTTTGGATTCCAACCATTGGGTCCCATAGATGTTGCACTACCCCTTGCGGTCACCTTAGATGACTCATCTCCTGTTGCAACTGAAGCTAACAAATCCACCTGGTTCATTGAGTGGATCCAACACATTCACCAATAGGTTCAAGATATCCTACAAAAGTCTAATGATAAGTACAATAAACGTCATGATCAAAACCAAGTGCCACATAAGTTTCATGTGGATGATAAAGTTTTGTTGCATTTTCAGAAATAATTCCTTACCAAACCCCATTGAAAGCTTCACCCACTTCGTTACGAGTCATACACCATCAGCAAGGATGTGGGTGATAATGATTTTGTTCTCAATATTCCTCCTTTCCTTGGCCTGCACCTAGTGTTCAACGTAGATCTCCTTCAATCACTGCATACAACAAGAATCCAATAATCTAATTATGGACATACAGGTCAAGGGAACTTGCCAGCAAAGGATCCAACTTTATCAAGTTGTCAAAGTAGGGCAGGTCCTGCACCAAGGAAAGTGGCTCACCCGAGGCCAAATTTAGAAGAAATTTCCTCATCTAGTGGGGAAAATCAAGGTAATGGAGACCATTTCTTCCTAAGGGGTGAGTATTGATCCAGAAGGATGTCAGTGGCCTCCCAACTATTCTAGCTAGCTCATTTTGCCAGTTTTCGAGTTCGATAGTTTTTGTTTTTCCTAGTTTTTGGGTCCCTAACTTTCGGGGCCATTTTGAGTGCCTAAACAATTTTTTTAAGGATCTCCACAATTAAAATGTTTCGTCCTCAGATATTAATTTCCAACGGGCTATCGTGTGCCTAAAACAAATATCGTATGCAAAAGTTACGACCTCAGGAAGTTGGTGTACTAACTTACCCAAACAAGGCCCACATGACTTTTGGCGCTTCAACTCTTATTGTTAGGTTTATGGATGTCTAGGGTTTTTGACATTAATTTTTATTGTAAAAAATGCCTTGAGAGATTCATTGTAATGATCTTCTTGTGAATGAGAGTAGCTGTCACATCTCTTCTCAGAGATAAGTCGCCACAATTCTAGCAAGCTTGTTTTTCGCTACATTTTACAGTTTCAGCTTATTTTCCTTATTGAATAGAAACCAATTTTACTGTATATCTTTTATTTTGTGTTAAGCATATTTTGATAATAATCAATATTCATTTCATTCTTCTCATAAAATCCAAATCATGGGAAGATACTTTCTAGTACTTGGGTAGTCGGGTAGTACGACTAAGGGAACAATCTAGTCTCCTTAGTTGGTGCCCTAAGACATTGGGTCGAGTACTACTGTAGGACCTCGCATGTATATTAGAGAGCTATAGAACAGATAAAGACCTTTTCTATAGAAACCCTAAATACCCTAAACCTTGGGATGGAAAATAAATAGAACAAACAATATCTATTGTCGTGCAACTTTACCTCCTGCATTCTAGTTGCAAAATTACTACACAGTTTTTCCTGTTAAGAATTTGGGCCTTTCAACATAACAATATTATTTAGATCAGAGTATAACTCCATAGTAGTAAAAAAATAAAAAACAAGTATAGTGGTCCCACTCATGCACTTATTGGGACCTATCCCATTGGATTTCTCTCTTCACCCTAATTCTCCTGGTACCTATCATTTTTAATAATAATAAAAAAATTGTGAACTCGACCCCTTTTATGACACCCTTATTTGGACCCTATCTCATTGGATTCCCCTTTTATCCTTGATAATAGTGGTACTTATCACTTGAAACCATTCTTATCAATGGTCCCACCCACCCCTCTCGACTCCCTATCCCATTTTCCTGACCATTTTTCAAAATGGTCACCACCCGTGCCCAAGAACTCAATGCATTGGTTTCTAACAACCTCTATAAAAAGGAGGACATCAAGAATCTCAATTCCAACATTAGCTTGCTCAAGTCCTCTATTAAAATCCTCCAGGATCAATGTTCCCACATTGAAGACATCAAATCCACACTTGACTAATTTATGGTACATTCCCCGAACCCTTCCTTTTCTAAACAACCATCCTATCAGGAAGACCATGACTTTTCCCAATACCAAGGTCCTCATACTACCCACCTTCCTCAAGACCTACACCTTCCCATAATTGAGGTGAATAAATTTGATGGCCCAAATACCACAGGTTAGGTCACTCAAATGGAAAATTATTTCTCTTTGTATGGAATTACTAATGATTTAGCCAAGATTCGTTATGTTATCTTACATCTGGATCTAGAACACTAGAAGTGGTCGCAATGGCATAAAAAGGAATGGTAAGGGTATGTTGCTTGGACCAAGTTTTTTCTAGATATTTATGATCACGTTGACTTTGACACCCACCATTTAGGCTCTTTGACCAAGTTGAAGAATTATGGGATAATGGAAGACTTTATCGCATCATTTTAGCACCTGGATTTCAGAACATAGGGCATGTCAAATGATTTCTTCTGGGAAAGCTTAATTAATGGCCTAAAATATGAAATTCATTCCCATGTTCTCATGGCATGCCCCCAAACTTGGTTGGAAGCTACCCAATGAGCCAAGGAAGAACAACAGATGGTCTCCTCGCAGATCTGCAAAACATCCTTTTCTCTTCGTCCCAAACCCACCAATTCCTCCCCTCCTGCAATTCCCCTCAAGATATAGAAATTAACCAGGGTCGAAATGGTTGAATGACAACCGAAGGGTATTTTTTATGATTGTTATGACAAATATTTTCTAGGGAACAAGCCTAAGGAACATAAGATTTTTATGGCCATGACAGAGGATGTTTTTGAAGAATAGGTCATTGTTTTACCTGTGGATGAGATAACACCACCATATGATCTGACCCCACTCTTTGACCCACCAGAAGTTGAACCAGTGATTTCACTTAATGCCCTCACTATCTTCTCTCCTCCCCAAACCCTCAAATTAATTGGTTACATTAAAAATAGGAAAGTCCTCATCCTTGTGGACAGTGGTAGCACCCATAATTTTATTCATCACCACATTGTCCAACAAGTCAATTGTTACATTCGTGCTATCAATAATTTTCAAATCATGATTTCCAATGGAGTTTCCATCAAACATGGGGGACATTGTGAAAATGTGTGGCTCCAAATTGGTTAGTATCACCTGAAATCCCATATGTTTTCTATAGACATGGGTGGTTGTGACATTGTTCTTGGTGCTGAATGGTTACACACTCTCAACCCCATTCTCATGGATTTTAAGGACTTAACCATGAAATTCTAATAGGAGGGACAATAGTATAAGTTCCAAGGAATCACAACAGGCTCCCTTGAGATCATCAGTTCCCATTTCATGGAAAAACTCCTTAAAAATGGTCATTATGGAATAATCTCCCAACTTCACTCCATTCACATTGTTGAGACACCCTTCATACATACCAACCTCCAATCTATTCTTTCCTACCACCAAATAATTTTTACCACTTCCAAAGAAATTCCCCCTTCCCATGGAGGCCATGATCATTCCATTCCTCTCATACCAGGAAGTCTTCCTCCCATGTTCATCCTTATTTTCATCCCTTTCCCAGAAGAATGAAATTGAGAAAATTGTTTATGAATTGATAAGAGTGGGTGTTATCTATCCTAGTACCATACCCTATTCTTCCCCTGTGGTCATGGTACTCAATAAAGAAGGTACTTGGTGCACGTGTCATTGATACAAATTCAACAAACTCACAATCAAATAAAAATTCCCCATTCTTGTCATTGATGACCTCTTGGATGAATTGAGTGGTGTTCAATACTTCACCAAACTTGATCTACGTTTTGACTACCACTAGATCTGTGTGAAATAAGAAGACATTCCCAAGACTTCATTTCAAACTCATGAGGGTCACTATGAGTTCTTGGTAATTCCCTTTGTCTTGTGTAATGCTCCCTCCACTTTCCAAAGTCTTATGAATCTTGTCTTCCATCCTTTTCTCCATCATTTTGTCTTATTTTTATTTGATTAGATTCTTGTCTATAGTAAAACTTGGACATCCCATCTCTCCCATGTGGATCAACTTGTTCTCCATCTACTTTATAAGAACAAAATTTCCCTCAAAAAATCTAAATGTGCCTTTGGAGCCTCATAAGTGGAGTACCTAGGTCATCTTGTCAGCAAGGATGGTATGTGGGTGGATCCTAAGAAAATTGAAGATATGCATGATTGGCCTTGCCCTAAAACTCTTAAGACCTTGCTTGGTTTTCTGGGTTTAATGGGCTGTTATCAGAAGTTTGTTCGAATTTATGGAAAAATTGTAGCTCCTCTCACTGCTCTCCTTGAAAATAATGCTTTCACTTGAACTCTGGCTACTGATCACTCCTTCGAAGCTTGGAAATATTCTATTTTCTTGAACCTTTTCCTAGCACTTACAGACTTCACAAAGAGTTTCATACTGGAATGTGATGCTTCTAGGAAAGGAATTGGGGTTATCCTCATGTAAGATGGCAGGCCTTTGGCCTTCACTAGAAAACAAATTTCAGAGAGACATTTAGGCCAATCCATTTATGAAAAGGAAATTTTGGCTATTCTGCATGATATGTATCTCTAGGGTCCTTATTTGTTGGGACTCTATTTCCAAATTAAAACTGATCATCATAGTCTCAAGTATTTTCTGGAACAACTAATTTCATCATCAGAGAAACAAAAATGGGTGACCAATTTGGCTATTATTATGAGATCATTTACAAGAAGGGGAAGGAAAATGTAGTTGCAGACACTCTTTCCCGGAAGTATGAAGAATATGGTTCCCTTTTCTTCCTCTCCTTAATTGCACCAGATTGGCTCCAAGCTATTCGTCAGGAATGACTGCAAGAGACCAAGATTTCTAGCCTAATCCACCAATTGCAACACAATTCTCCAGCTTCTCCAAGGTACTCTTGGCATAATGAAGAGCTTCTCTACAAAGGTTTTTTGTATTTAATAAAAGAATCACAACTTAAATCGATGGTTCTTTCTGAACTTCATGCTTCCACCATGGTATTCATGGTTTACCAAAACCTATGAAAAGGTCATATGTTCTTTTTTCTAGGATGGTATTTAATAGGACATCCACACCTTTGTGACTGAATGTTAGGTCTGTCAATGATAAAAGGGAGAAACAATCAAAGATCCTGGAAAATTGCAACTACTTTCGATCCCCCCTTCTATTTGGAGATATATTTCTATGGATTTCATTGTTGGCTTACCTAAATCGGGAAATAATTCGGTCATCATGGTTGTCATCGATTGTCTCTCCAAACATGCTCATTTTTGTTCTCTTCAACACCCCTTCACAACATCCATAGTGGCTAAAATCTTCATGGCTAATATCTTTAGGCTTCATGGCATGCCTCATTATATTGTTTCTGACAAAGGCCCCACTTTCATCAACAACTTTTGGCAAGAATTGTTCAAGCTACAGGGCACCCAATTGCATATCAGCACTTTCTATCACCCCTAGACAGATGGGAAGAATGAAGTTGTAAACAAGTGTTTGGAAACATATTTTAGGTCTTTTTCATATGAGAGGAAAAATCAGTGGCCTCGGTGGTTACCCTTAGCTAAATGGTGGTTCAACACATATTACCATACAACTACTCACATGACTCCTTGTGATGTAGTATATGGCCAAAATCCATTGTCAGTTCTCTCATACATGCTAGGGGTTTTGAAGGTTCAGGGGGTTGAAAAAAATATTACATTTCAAGAGGATATTATTCATTACCTCAAAGACAATTTGGTCATGGCTCAGAATTGCATGAAGCAACAAGAAGATCAAGGTCGTTTCGAGCATCAATTTGCTGAAGGGGACTAGGTGTTTCTTCGACTACAACCTTATAAGAAGACTTCACTCAAAGATGAACACTATCAGAAACTTATTTTCATATTTTATATTCCTTATACCATGCTCAAGCGAGTGGGATCGATGGCCTACTAGTTATCTCTTCCCAGTCATTCTAATCTCCATCCTATTTTTCATGTCTCCTACTTAAAGAAGGTGATTGGAACTAAGTGCCAAACTCAAACTAGTCTCCCTGAGTTGGATGAATAAGGTTCCATCTGGTTGCATCCAAAAGAAGTATTGGAACAATGAGAGAATCGTCTCCATCAATGCACCATCAAGGAAGTGTTAGTCTAGTAGAAATATACAACTCCAAAAGATTCCACCTCAAAGCCGACCATCATTCTACAACAATTTCCTCATCTCAAGCCTTAAGGACAAGGATGTTCCTCAAGGGGGATGCAATTTTAGGTACCTAACCTCCCTAACCCCTTATGTAGGTAGAATAATATATTTCCATGTAATAAAGGTTGATATTAATAAGTTCAAGAAATAAAGAAGAATAAATCAAATGTAAGAAGACCTAATAGAATCTTTCTCTTCTAGAAGGATCCTCCTCTAGACTGCTCTTTTGGGAAGATATATTTAGTATAAATAGGAGTAGAGGGTATGAGAAGTTTTCTATTGAGAAGTATTGTAATAGAGCATTTCTTTGTTGTAGGTTTCCCCCTCGAAGAGGCAAGTGAACATTGTTTCCTATCAATAAAAGTATTATTTTGGTCTTGTGGTTTCATCTATTGTATTGTTCCGCTGTTATTCTCTGCAATATTTTTGTTTTCTACTATTATAATAGATATGGTACCTTATATTTATCCCTTTATGTGAATAGGTATGGGTTATATGGAATACAATGAACCAAAGGATAAGGGTCAAGGGCTTAAGCCCTCATCCCTTTGGCCGCCCATTCAAACTTTGACTCAAATTAAATATATTTATTGCCATATAGTGTTAAGAAACACTATGGGGGAATGATGTTATGGGAATATTTGTTAATATTTATGGAGGTCATGGGTTTGACCCCCGTCTAATACATAATTTTGGTAACCCATGCCAATATAGGCCAATGAGAGGTCACCATGTGGCATCCTCTCATTGGTTGAACCTTGCCACTTGTCAATAAAGGATTGGACCACTTGTGCCCATTTGTCAACCTCTAATTGGACCACTTAAATTGTACCTTCCCCTATCGATGCCAACAATCATGTGCCATGTGTCACCCTTGTAGTGGTGACACATGTCACTCTTTTTTCCCATGTGGAATTTGACCTTTAACCTGGTTTGAATGAAACTTTGCCTACTCATAACTTTTGCATATGAAGTCCATTTGACTTGTCGTTTCCACTGTTGGAAATCTGACAAAGAGCTATATGAATTAATTCCATTTTAGAGAGAATTTTGAATGATAAAAGTTTGAGAATTTATGGATTCCCTAGGACCTCTATGAGAATTCCTTAGAAACTCCTGGATCACACCTTCCCACTGAACAACTTTTGGACCTCCAAAAGTATAAATATTCAACAACTTAATGATGATAATTCACTCTTCCATATTGTTGAATCTTTTGGAGTTTAGTGTTCATATTTGGATATTCAATATTAGGTACTAGATCAATGAACTTTTATTTTCTTCTAGAACATATCTCTGACTTTTCCCTCTGACACTTTTAGTAATAGCTTTGGCTCTGGATTATAGAATCCCTGATGAAAAAATTCATGTTCACTGAATCTTTGCAATACCTGTATCGTGTATCCTCTATTTCAACATCCACTCCCATCTCCTAGTACTGAAGATAGTCCATCTCGACCAATATGAAACCAAGTCGAATGTTGATCTATGACTTTCCCTTTTAAACTCTTTTTTCTTGTACTGTTGATTTATCTATAGCAGTCCCTGAACGAATACTCTATCCATTATCTCCCCTTCTTTGAAGATAAATTATGTTTTTACTGTTATCATTTTTACTTGGCTTGGTTTCTTTTGTTGAAGGTATACATCTACATGAACATGAAATATCATTTTAAAGATGCTTATAGCATGAAACTTTATGCCTCTTATTTCTGAAGAGGATTATTTAACCTTTACAAGTTCTACAAATATTTTCATTACTTCTATGCTCCTCCTGCTCTCAATCTACATGCTCCAACTTCTTGCAACCTTCTATTCCTTCAATTTCAGTTCCTCAAAATCAAGAATGTTAACATAGAAAAATTGATCCATATGTAGCCCTTTAGCTAATTACAAGACAATGAAATTTTCTATATTGTTGTCTAAAGGCTTAGAAATATTTACAATGATATTCCTCTCACTGTATAAAACAATATGTATAGGTCTCTATCTAGAAATATCCCTAACAATATTCTTCTCACTCTAAAAAAATATGTAAATGTGGCTATATAGAAATCTCTCTAACGATATTCCTCTCACTCTCAACATCATATAAGGTGGAAATATAGAAAATATGTTACAAAGTTCTTCTCACTCTCAACATCATATAAGGTGGAAATATAGAAAATCTCTTACAAATTTTCTCTCACTCATACAAGCTAGCAATATAGAAAATCTCTTACAAAGTTCCTCTCACTCTCAACATCATATAAGGTGGAAATATAGAAAATCCCTTACAAATTTCCTCTCACTCATACAAGGTGGAAATACAAAAAAATTATAGAGTCCCTCTCACTCTCATAATTTACAATGAGTAGCTTACAAGCCTTATAATAGACTTTAGGATATTTACACATATGCATATTACATTTACAAGTATACATATTTCCAATCAAATTTTTAAATATAGTTTAATTATGGACTCATTCTTCCCATTGTAATGGGAGGAGCCTCACAACTTCCAACCTCTCACAATGCCTTTGACACTGACATTGAATCTGACATTGAAATTGAGGCGAAATTCGATACTAAATCCAAGTAACCATTATACCAAAATATAGGTCTTCATAGTAACTTGTATAACCTCTCGTTGCAAATACCAAGTACTATTGTTGTGTCTGGACTAGCTTCCCTTGAATTCATAATTATCTAACCATTCTGGAATGCAATTGTATAGCTTTCATCCTCAAATTATGCAATCGATAATAGGTTTACCTTTAATTATGGAACATACAACATATGTTATATTCCCAGAAATCCTCTCGACTCGAGATGGAATCTTACATATCCATACCCTCTTATTGCTTGCTTGGTATTGGTTCTAGATCCCACATAGAAATCTGTGTCAGATTCTGAGAAAGTAAAAAATATTGATATCATTCTAGTGATTTGGTGAGATGATTCACTCTCCACAATCCATTCCTTGATGTTTTCACATATGAATTTTCCAACACAATCCATCAAGAAGTATTCTTTCCCAAGCCTTTCAGTAAGACCATTAAATTTATCTAGAGCTCATCCTTTTTTTCTTGAAATTGTCTTTACATATTTCATGTTCTGCTTCAGACATAAGTGCGGGTAAAGTTCCCAACACTTCTCAATATAGTGTCCACTCTTACCACAATAATATCATATTGTATTGTTACACGATCCCTTCTTAACACTCCTCTTTTTCTTATGAGTTGAGAAATGATATGCCTTCTTTTTGGAGGGTTTTACTTGCATAGTTTGTCTTCTTCGACACTTCTCCACATCATGGTTTCTAGTTCCATAGGAAGAACATGGATAAATAGACCATTCACCAGTGGGAAAAGTCTCCATTCCTTCTCCTCTAGCATACACATCTTTCTCTAGAGATGTCTTACACATGTTACCTTTCTTTGGAATGGAAGGTAAGGTAAACTATTTATGTAGGAATTCTTCATTTGAAGTTCTCTTTGCTTCAACTACCCTTGCACATTATCCATCCTAATGGGAAAAAAAATAATATGAGGAGTCATATTTCTTGATCATGTTCTTTGAAAGAGGTAGTCCCTTTTGTATCAGAGACTTTACATTATCACCTTGCCAATATTCATGGATTGGTACTGATGGTGCGAGTTCCTGATTTTTTATTTGCAATTTTATTTCCAATTAATGAAAAAATCTCTTATGGAATTCCTAATGACATAATAGTTGATCTTGCAGCCTCTACTTCTCTTTCTCAAGATATTTCAACTGTAGCTTTAAACCATAATTCTCCTACTAGATTTGTTGATTAATTTTCTTTTGCAGATTCAAGTTCATGAGAACTTTACTCATCTTTCCATCTTGATAAGAGCCTTAAAAATATTCACCAATTGAACTCTTGGATCTCATCAAAAAAATAATTTGCAACACATGCCAAAACCAGCTCTTATACCACTTGATCCAAAAATACCTAGACATCATTTATTTCTTTAAGTATATACATGCAGTATCTAACTTGATCCAAAATAATTTGCTAATCATATTGAGGTGGTTTGTAGAAGTTTGATGATGTGATATTCATCCAAAAACTCATGAAATCATGATTAGTTTGCTGAATAGTGAGATGACATAGCATAAAATAAAATAACTCAAATTACGTATAGATATAACATACATCACTTGATCTTCAAAGTCCCTTTAGATAACATGATTTTTCTTCATCATCTCAAAAGACCAAAATACATGAAAACATGTTCTTGCATAGAGCCATTTAAATGGACTCTTTTTTTTTTGATAACTCAAAACAAGAAAATAACTTCACCATTAAAATCTGTGTGAAATTATGAGAAATTTGACTATAAAGTCGACAAATTTCTGAATTGGCTCAATTTCGCCCTCTTCAACACACAAAATAATGCATTAAATGCTCATTAATGGAAATTTGAGATAATTCTATTACAACTGACCTCAAATCAAAAATAGACCTCAAATTCACGATCCTTGCAAAAAATCATGAAAAATGAGTATAAAGTTGCCTATGTTTTGTCAATATACCTCATGACATGCTTTACAGGACAATGCTGAACTAGCTCTTCTCATGCACATACTTCCATGTAGTTCGTATGACCTTGGGATATGTGCCATATAAAAGTGTCTGCAGACCCATGCCCATATATATAGGCCATGGACCCTCCAACCTCCGTCTACACATTTGACACCCTTATTACTAAATTTGTTGGCATCTCAAAATGAGTGGGACGATTGGCCTAATGGTTAAGACATTGGAGTTATATATGGTAAGTCGAGGGTTCAAGCCCCACCGACTACCATATATTCACACGTTTTTTTTTACTGGTTATATATATATATATATATATATATATTTGTGTGGATAGTTGAGCTTTCATATGGTTATACCATATGGTATATTTGAGGTATGTTTTTTATTACTTTCTGAGAATACGTGTGGGTTACATGGTCTACAATTGTAAAGGACCTCCCGATCGTCACGACAACAACCTCACATAACACGTGCAATTTTTTTTTGGGTGTGTGCATGTGTACAAGGGAACCATAGACATTATACTTTGTGTCGTGACATGACGATGAACATGATGCATGCAATGACGACAACTATGTAATGACCTAAGATTCACATCAAGAAACGGTAAGCAAGAACGACAATCAACTGACCTCACAAATAAGAGTGACTACCCGCCTATCCTACCTTGCAATGGTTAGGACGCTTCGCTCCACAATAATCAGTTTCATAAATCCTTCAAGAATAATTAAAGAAGGCCTTATGAAGTAGTTTGCAAAGGTAGACATTGAAACACTTTAGTTATGCCCATGATGGAAGCTATGTTATTTTATATAAGGTCGCATAGTATACACACTTCCACTTTGAATTGTTACGTCAAAGGATTCCAATGAAGGAATTATCTAAAGAAGGTATGTCTGGACTACTTACTTCCAATAAAATCCAAATCTCATTAGTTTTTCAAAATAATAAAAAGGTATATTACTGAACATGAACATTTACATATCTTGAAATAGAATCTAAAGATAAAATCTATCTTGACCATCGGCTTCCAATGAAGTTTGATATCTTTTTGATAATATTTAAGACAACTCAAGTACTTTACTATGACGATCACTGAAATAATTAAATTCTTGTCCATAGAGAACTATGTCATCCATATAAAGTCACATCTCATACATAATTACACTTGAGTTATCCAACAATAAAGTCTAATGAAAGTAAAACTTAAATTTTGGTTCAATAAAACCCAAACTTATAAATCTACAAAGAAGGTTTAGAGATAATCTTAAGGACACTTTACTTAATAGAGACCTTGAATTAATTTTGGCCCATATTGAAAACTATAATAATTAATACCAATACAAATTTACACTCCAATTATCTACAATAATGAATCTAACAAGGGATTTCCCTTAACATTACAACGGCTACTACAACTTCAAAAACTCAATTCCTAAATTCAAGGCGCTATGATAAAATGTTAACCTACAGTTATGGAGCAAAAGGGAAACCGCTACTTGCCATTCCCCAAACTAAAATCATGATTATCCACTCTGAACAACTAAGCGCGGTTAAAGGCAACTAAAAATGCCACTTGTCATTCATATGACCCTCGACATAAGGTGCTATCCTCAACTGAGATTCAATCTATTTATAAAGCATTAATCACAACAAGCTAGACACACAGGGGTGTAATTGGTCCAAAATTGGAAAGAAGCACAGGTGGATTCAATAGTCTAACTAGTTGATGTTCAAAATAAATGGCAGTTAAGGGTATTATGGCTGCCAGGGTAACTTCCGAAAATTCAATGCAAAATCAACGCTGTCAATAAAGATCGGGGCATGGTCAAAAATCCGGAACGCAGGGTTAGATGTCTGGATAGCAAAGCAGTAAATGGAGGTGCAAAAGTTTAAAGGAGGAAAGAAAAACAAATACGCAGAGGCCAACAACATTACCCCAGCCAATCTAGCACTGGAAACCACCTTTATGGTCATCATATAAACGCATCACGACTAAGGAACAACACACAATTATAAGAAGGAATTGATTACCTAGACAATATAATCCAGGCCCAATAGTCAGGTTAGGAAAGATTTGCATTTGGTGTGAGGAAATATTCTTGAATTCCTAATGATCCATAATGATATTGAGGTTACAAGAATTTGTATTAGCATGATTCAAGAACAGATACCATCTTGTGCATTGCAGAGGAGTGGGTTCCCTTCAGAATAGATTTAGTGTAAAGATCCGTATTGAGAGACTCATAGACAATGGCTGCTACACTGTATATAACAACTGCCCAAGGTTCCCAACCCTGTAGGGCTGTATGACCAATGAACACAGTAATTCATTTGATTTTGCAGCTATCTAATCTGTGACCCAAACAATAATTAGCATGGCATACATCCTGATTATTTCGACTTGAAATGCTATGAGAGGTACTACGAGAATCTCAAGGCTACATCATAAGGCGACGATCATCATGGTGAAGAAGGACTCACTGCAACTCATTATATTCATTTTGTGAAAATAAAGAAGGATAGCTCTCTGTCCACCATTAATTATCTAGCTTGTTGCCATTCATCAAATTTTTGTTAACATAAAAAGCATGGTTCATGAAATCGTAAATTCACCTAAACAACACTACTCTCCTTATTTACTTCGGTGGAGGTTCAGGTTAGTCATTGTACTCAAGAATTTCAATTACTATAATCGACGCCATTCAAGACGTAGTAGTAAATAAAAATATGAATTTCCCGAATCAGACGCACCAGTAAGGAGAAAACTGTTGTTATCCCATGACGTTAAAATCATTATTATTATTGTTATCCCATGAGGTTAAAATCATCGTCCTATACATATAAATCACTGTCCAATATAAAACATTGTACCATACATATAAGTCGCTCTCCAATATAAATCATGGCAATTCTCTGAAAATTAAAATCATTTTACCATACATATAAATCGTTGTCCAATATATTACTGTCCATAATAGGAAACACATACCAGATTCTCTGTGCGTAGTGCTTTCAGAATTCCCTATGTAATTCATGGAAGGATCGCATGCCTATGTACAATTTACAGATATATGGAAATGCACAGCTATGACATTAGAACTCAGTAGATATATGAAAAGAAAACAACGTGGATTGAAGATAAAGGCCTTTCACATCTCTGAACACCAATAAAAATGTTGACTACAGTAAGAGAATACTATGGCCATAAGGATAACTAATCGAAGGGATAACAGGGATTCTATGGGTCAAGGCACAGTAAAAAGAGACACAACAAGAAGGCACGAAAACCATGCATAGAGGTCATACTGAAAGATGCAAGAAAAAAATCTGGAAAAGGACATCACAGAGGTGGGTGGCTGAAAGGTTCGGCTTAACATCACCATCCTTGCATTGAAAAGTAGGGCGTTGAGATCCATAGGTATTTTAATGCCAAGGTGACAACCATAAATCAGGCTCCTGGCCAACTGCTAAGGTGAGGACTGGTGAGCTAGGGACAAAGGATAACCACCTCAAGGTCACAATCAACACACAAGGTGGTCACGACATGTGGGAAGGTGAAGGTCACATAAATCAATCAACCAATCATTCAGCTAGGCTATAAAATTTTAGTCATGAAACTAGAAAATAAGATTTCCTTCTCAACACACATGCAGATCTAAATCATACATCCTACAACATTCTGTCATTCAATCGAAAAAGCGTACCATTGCCCATTCACCTGGTCCAAGTGTGGTTTGCTCGCTCTGTGCAAATCTTGCTCGTCGACCGTCGAGACTACATCGATACCTCCCAGCCAAAGCTATGGGTAGTTTGCTTCCCCCTTAGCCCCCTGAGCCGCAAAGGGGCCACACACTATCCAGATGGTATGTCTAGCTTCCATCTCGCCTCGCAAGGCTGAGCTACCACCCCTCTCCGAGCTGGGAAATCCCAACTCCTCACAAGTAAATCAATCAGGTCACTAATCCGGTAGTGTAACATTACGCTAACAACCGATCCCCTTCTTCCTTATCTTCCCTTTCTTTTATAAAGTTTTAGAACTTCCATCTTTCCCTAAATCTCATTTAATTTAAGTTTTAATAAAAATCTTCTAAAAACTCTCCTTTGTACAAATGTCATCCATCCCCCACGTTTGTCCATTAACTATTTTCCTTAATTTATTAAATTGCCTTATTTCCCTCACCCACCTAGAGTTACTCCTATTTTTACTCCTAGGTGTCCCTAGATTCTCTTACAGGTTTTAAATACTTTCCCTAAAATGAAGTTGCTAATTTAGTTCAATTTAGAAGGTTCTTAATTGCAAGTTCTTTACTAAGTTGACCTCGCTTTTTACCATAAGTTCCCCTCTTTCCCTTTTTAAGTTACCTCCATTCCCTAGTTTCCTAAATGTTATAATTTCCCTCTTTCCCCCTTTTATTAGAGCTAAAAATGACACTTGCAATTTAACCCCTTTTTCCCTTTTATTATTGATTCAACATATTTTTGAACTATCAAAAGTTAAAAATAATTAAATTCTTCTTTATATTTTATATCGACAGCTTTTAATTAATTTCTTACTCTCTTCATTTACCCCAGAAATTTATGAAGACCAAAATTATTACTTAAAGGGTTTTTTCTTTTAAATTTTACTATTTTAAATTTTTAGAGATGTTTTCTCAAGGGTAGACAAAATTTTACCCCTAGCAAAGTTTTAGACTTAGGACTTAGATTTTGAACTGGGCGACATTTAATTAGGGAAGTTGTTTTAATTTTTCTTAGTGTCTTGTCTGTCTTAGGGCCATCTAGATTCCTTCCTTTATCATCATCAACGTGACGTGCCCTTCAGGATGAACTACGTGCTCGAAGGGTGCCACTCGCCTCTTTTGTTTCTTTTGCGCAACGTTCCCTTCAAGATGCACCACGTGCTCTAAGGGTGCCACTCGCTTCTTGATTGATTGGTAGACATCAATAACCCCTGGATTCAACACTTTTCCATGTGAACTTGTGGGAGACTAAGGGATTATAAGGAATAAGGCCCCCGCCTTATTGCGTGCCACTTAGAATCATCACGAGTGACTGTTACAATCTGCCCTCGTGGCATCGTGGGTCATCTCGAACTAGGTAGTCATTAACCTATAGTTTGAGCCATGACGAGAGTGCTAGTAGGCTGTGGTAGGGATGTTGTCCACACCTCTCCCTCAACCTATTTGGTAGTCGTGTGTGGCCCCTTTACTCCATATGTGAGTCTGGACGACAAGCTATCGTCGGCCTGCATCATCAACAATCATTTCAGAACATGTCCACATCATATCATCTAATCAAATGTACTAAAATCATATTAAAACAATCAAACCCCAATAGCACACTCCCTGACTCGATACAGAGTCCAAGGGGTTCCATTGATGCCTCTGCATTCTGAATGTTCAAAACCCTGCACACTCAATAAAACTGAGTCAATAGCACTTGTCTATGTCAATGCAGTAAAACATCATGTCATCTACCATAATGGATCATAATCAAGGACAAATGTTTTAATATCATAATAGTCCAGATCAATTGGAAGCAAGTGTCCTCAAAGAATAAGTTTTCTCAGTGCACCAGAGTGGGATGTTACATACACCCCCTCTTGGTCTAAAATTCGTCCCGAAGTTTCATAGTATAAATGCCGAAAACGTGTATCATAGTATCATAAGTCTATCTATCAAACAAAAATGGAAACTGTTGGCGCATATCATATGTGTCCTCTCAGGTCGGTGAGTGCAGACTATAATTGTCCCACCAGACCTTGACCTGATCTACCATTCGACGTCGTAATTGTCAAATGCGATGATTTAATATGCATACTAGCTCAACCATGAGCGCTCCCTCATCCGATACCTGCAAGGAACTCATGTCAATCACATGTGTAGGATCACTAATGTAATATCTCGAAACAGATACATGAAAAACATCATGCATATGCTTCAAAGAATCAGGCAAGGCTAGTCGATATGCCACGTGCTCCTTTCTCTCCACAATCTCAAAAGGTCCCGATCGTCACGACAACAACCTCACATAACACGTGTAATTTTTTTTTTTTGAGTGTGTGCATAGGTACAAGGGGACCATAGACATTATACTCTACATCACGACACGACGACGAACGTGATGCAGGTAATGGGGACAACTACGTAACGACCTAATATCCACATCAATCAATGGCAAGCAAGAATGATAATCAACTGACCTCACAAATAAGCGTGACTACCCGCCCATCCTACCCTACAATGTTTAGGACACTTCGCTCCACAATATTCAGTTTCATAAATCATTCAAGAATAATTAAAGAAGGCCTTATGAAGTAGTTTGCAAAGGTAGACATTGAAACACTTTAGTTAGGCCCATGATGGAAGCTATGTTATTTTATATAAGGTCGCATAGTATACACACTTCCACTTTGAATTGTTACGTCGAAGTATTCCAATGAAGGAATTATATAAAGAAGGTATGTCTAGACTACTTACATCCAATAAAATGCAAATCTTGTTAGTTTTTCAAAATAATAAAAAGGTATATTACTGAACATGGACATTTACATATCTTATAATAGAATCTAAAGTAAAATCTATCTTTACCATCGGCTTCCAATGAAGTCTGATATCTTTTCGATAAGATTTAAGACAACTCAAGTACTTTACTATGACGATCACTAAAATAATTAAATTCTTGTCCATAGAGAACTATTTCATCCACATAAAGCGACATCTCATACATAATTACACTTGAGTTATCCAACAATAAAATCTAATGAAAGTAAAACTTGAATCTTTGTTCAATAAAACCCAAACTTATAAATCTATGAAGAAGGTTTAGAGATAATCTTAAGGACACTTTACTTAATAGGGACCTTGAATTAATTTTGGCCCATATTGAAAACTATAATAATTAATATCAATACAAATTTACACTCTAATTATCTACAATAACGAATCTAACAAGGGATTTCTCTTAACATTTCAATGACTACTACAACCTCAAAAACCCAATTCCTAAATTCAAGGTGCTATGATAAAACGTTAACTTATAGTTATGGAGTAAAAGGGAAACCGTGCGATTCCCCAAACTAAAATCATGATGATCCACTCTGAACAACTGAGCACTATTAAAGGCAACTAAAAATGCCACTTGTCATTCATATGACCCTCAAAATAAGGTGCTATCCTCAATCAAGATTCAATCTATTTACAAAGCATTAATCGTAAAACGCCAGACACACAGGGGTGTAATTGGTCCAAAATTGGCAGGAAGCACAAGTGGGTTCAGTGGTCTAACTGGTTGATGTTAAAAATAAATGGCAGTTGAGGGTATTACGGCTTCCAGGGTAACTTCCAGAAATTCAATGCGAAATCAACACTGTCAATAAAGAATGGGGCATGGTTGAAATTTCGGAATGCAGGGTTAGACGTCCAGATAGAAACGCAGTAAATGGAGGTACAGAAGTTTAAAGGAGGAAAGAAAAACAAATACGCAGAGGCCAACAACATTACCCCAACCAATCCAGTGTTGGAAACCACCTTTATGGTTAGAGGATAAATGCATCATGACTAAGGAACAACGTGCAGTTATAAGAAGGAACTGATTACTTATACCATATAATCCAGGCCCAATAGTCAGGTCAGGAAAGATTTGCATATGGTGTCAAGAAATATTCTTGAATTCCTGATGATCCATAATGATATCGAGGTTACAGAAATTTGTATTAGCATGATTCAAGAACATATACCATCTTGCGCGTGAATAGGAGTGGGTTCCCTTCATAATAGATTTAGTGTAAAGATCCATATTGAGAGACTCACATACAATGACTGCCACACTATATATAACAACTGCCCAAGGTTCCCAACCCTGTAAGGCTGTATGACCAACGAGCACAGTAATTCATTTGATTTTGCAACTATCTAATCCGTGATCCAAACAATAATTAGCATGGCATACATCTTGGTTATTTCGACCTGAAATGATATGAGAGGTACTACGAGAATTTTGAGGCTGAATCATAAGGCGACGATCATCACGGTGAAGAAGGACTCACTGCAATTCATTATATTGATTTTGTGAAAATAAAGAAGGATAGATCTATGTCCACCATTAATTATCTAGCTTGCTTCCAGTCATCAAATTTCTGTTAGCATAAAAAGCATGGTTCATGAAATCGTAAATTCACCTAAACAACACTACTTTCCTTATTTTCTTTGGTGGAGGTTCAAGTTAGTCATTGTACTCACGGATTTCAATTACTATAATCGAAGCCATTCAAGATGCAATAGTAAATAAAAATATGAATTTCCCCGATCAGACACACCAGTAAGGAGAAAACCGTTGTTTAATTGCCCAAAAATCTAGGAATAGGGATAAAATTATTCATAGCTATTGGCAATTGTTATTGTTATCCCATGAGGTTAAAATCATCGTCCTATACATATAAATCACTGTCCAATATAAAACATTGTACCATACATATAAGTCACTATCCAATATAAATCATGACAATTCTCTGAAAATTAAAATCATTTTACCATACATATAAATCGTTGTCCAATATATTATTGTCCAGAACAGGAAACACATACCAGATTCTCTGTGCGTAGTGCTTTCACAATTCCCCGTGTAATTCATGGAAGGATCGCAGGCCTATGTACAATTTGCAGTTATATGGAAACTCACATCTATCACATTAGAACTCGGTAGATATATGAAAAGAAAACAACGTGGATTGAAGTTAAAAGCCTTTCGCATCTCAGAACACCAATAAAAATGTTGACTACAGTAAGAGAATACCAGGGCCATAAGGATAACTGATCGAAGCGATCACATGGATTCTATCGGTCAAGGCACAGTAAAAAGAGACACAACAAGAAGGCACCAAAAGCATGCATAGAGGTCATACTGAAAGACGTAAGACAAAAATATGGCAAGGACATCACAAAGGTGGGCGGCTGAAAGGTTCGCCTTAACATCACCATCCTCGCACTAAAAAGCAGGGCGTTCAGATCCGTTTGTATTTTAACGCCAAGGTGAAAACCATAGATCAAGCTCCTGGCTGAATGCTCAGGCGAGGACTGGTGAGCTAGGGACAAAGGATAACCACCTCAAGGTCACAATCAACACACAAGGTGGTCACGACATGTGGGAAGGCAAAGGTCACAGAAATCAATCAACCAATCATTTAGCTAGGCTATAAAATTTCAGTCATGAAACTAGAAAATAAGATTTCCTACTCAATACACATGCAAATCTAAATCATACATCCTACAAAATTCTATCATTTAATCGAAAAAGCGTACCGTTGCCCATTCGCCTGGTCGGAGTGTGGTTTTCTCGCTCTGTGCAAATCTTGCTCATCGACCGTCGAGACTACACCGATACCTCCCAGCCAATGCTAGGGGTACTCTGCTTCCCCCTTAGCCCCCTAAGCCACAAAGGGGCCACACACTATCTAGATGGTACGTCTAGCTTCCAGCTTGCCTCGCAAGTCCGAGATACCACTCCTCTACGAGCTAGGAAATCCCAACTCCTCACAAGTAAATCAATCAAGTCACTAATCCGGTAGTGTAACATTATGCTAACAACCGATCCCCTTCTTCCTTATCTTCCCTTTCTTTTATAGAGTTTTAGAACTTCCATCTTTCCCTAAATCTCATTTATTTTAATTTTTAATAAAAATCTTCTAAAAACTCTCCTTCGTACAAATGTCATCCATCCCACACGTTTCTCCATTAACTATTTTCCTTAATTTATTAAATTGTCTTATTTCCCTCACCCACCTAGTGTTACTTCTATTTTTACCCCTAGGTGTCCCTAGATTCCCTTACAAGTTTTAAATACTTTCCCTAAAATGAAGTTGCTAATTTAGTTCAATTTAGAAGGTTCTTAATTGTAGATTCTTTACTAAGTTGACCTCACTTTTTACCATAAGTTCCCCTCTTTCTCTTTTTAAGTTACCTCCATTCCCTAGTTTCCTAAATGTTATAATTTCCCTCTTTCTCCTTTTTATTAGAGATAAAAACGACACTTGCAATTTAACCCCTTTTTCCCTTTTATTATTAATTCAACATCTTTTTAAACTATCAAAAATTAAAAATAATTAAATTCTTCTTTATATTTTATATCCACAACTTTTAATTAATTTCTTACTCTCTTCATTTACCCCAGAAATTTATGAAGACCAAAATTATTACTTAAAGGGTTTTTTCTTTTAAATTTTACTATTTTAAATTTTTAGAGATGTTTTCTCAAGGGTAGGCAAAATTTTACCCCTAGAAAAGTTTCAGACTTAGGACTTAGATTCTGAATTGGGCGACATTTAATTAGGGAAGTTGTTTTAAGTTTTATTAATGTCTTGTTTGTCTTAGGGCCATCTAGGTTCCTTCCTTTATCATCATCAAGGTGATGTGCCCTTCAGGACGCACTACGTGCTCAAAGGGTGCCACTTGCCTCTTTTGTTTCTTTTGCGTGATGTGCCCTTCAGGACGCACCACGTGCTCCAAGGGTGCCACTCGCTTCTTTATTGATTGGTAGAAATCAATAACTCCTAGAGTTAACACTCTATGATGTGAACTTGTGGGAGACTAAGGGATTCTAAGGAATAAGGCCCTCGCCTTATTGCGAACCCCTTAGAATCATCGCGAGTGACTGTTACAGTCTGCCCTTGCGGCATCGTAGGTCATCTCGAACTAGGTAGTCGTTAACCTACAATTCAAGCCACGATGGGAGTGCTAGTAGGCTATGGTAGGGATGTTGTCCACAACTCTCCCTCAACCTCTCTAGTAGTTGTGTGTGGCCCCTTTACTCCATATGTGAGTCTGGTCAACAAGCTATCGTCGGCCTGCATGATCAACAATCATGTCAGAACATGTCCACATCATATCATCTAATAAAATGTACTAAAATCATAGTAAAACAATCAAACCCCAATAACACACTCCCTGACTCGATCCAGAGTCCAAGGGGTTCCATCGATGCCTCTGCATCCTCAATAACCAAAACCCTGCACACTAAGTAAAACTAAGTCAATAGCACCTGTCTATGTCAATGCAGTAAAACATCATGTCATCTACCATAATGCTTCATAATCAAGGACAAATGTTTTAATATCATAATAGTCTGGATCACTTGCGAGCAAGTGTCCTCAAAGAATAAGTTTTCTCAGTGCGCTAGAGAGGGGTGTTACATACACCCCCTCTTGGTCTCAACTTTGTCTCGAAGTTTCATAGTATAAATGATGAAAAAGTGTATCACAGTATCATAAGTCTATCTATCAAACAAAAATGGAAACTGTTGGCGCATATCATATGCATCCTCCCAGGTCGCCGAGTGCAGACTATAATTGTCCCACCGTATCTTGACCCGATCTACCATTTGACGTCGTAACTGTCAAACACGATGATATAAGATGTGGACTGGCTCAGCCGTGAGTGCTCCCTCATCCGATACCTGCAAGGAACTTGTTTCAATCACATGTGTAGGATCACTAATGTAATGTCTCGAAACAGATATATGAAAAACATCGTGCATATGCCTCAAAGAATCAGGCAAGGCTAGACGATAGGCCATGTGCCCCTTTCTCTCCACAATCTCAAAAGGTCCCACAAACCTAGGAGAGAGTTTATCTCCCTTCCCAAAATTGATCGAAATCTTATGCATTTTAACCCGTAAGAAGACTCGATCACCGACCTCATAACTACGGTCGACTCGGTGCGCATCAACATAACTCTTATGTCAATCCTGCACTTCTTTAATCCTTTGTCTTATGGTTTTCATTTTCTCTTCCATTTCTTGGATCGCTTCTGGTCCCATCAAGACCCTATCCTCAAGCCGATCCCAACTCAAGGGTGTCCAACACGGTCGCCTATAAAGAAACTAAAAAGGCACCATCTTAATGGTGCTTTGGTAACTGTTGTTGTAAGCGAAGTCTAATAGCAGCAATAATTCATCCCAATGATTCTTTTGGTCCATCACATACATGCATAACATGTCCTCCAAGGTTTGGTATGTTCGTTTGGTTTGCCCGTCAGTCTCTGGGTGATACGCAATACTGAAGTTAAGTTGGGTTCCCAAGGCCTCCTGGAAACTTGTCCAAAATCATCCAGTAAACACCGATCCTCGATCAGATATAATCCTCTTAGGCACACCATGCAGCCTCACAATCTCACTGATGAATTACTATAGCAATGTCAGGTGCCTGATACATCGTACGCACATGAATAAAGTGAACACTCTTCGTTAGAGTGTCTACTACTATGAAAATCGAGTCATGTCTCCTTGTCGTCAGTGGTAATCCAACAATAAAATCCATCGAAATAACCTCCCATTTTGATTCCAGAATGGCATGTGGTTGAAGTAATCCTGTTGGGTGTCTATGTTCAGCCTTTACTTGCTGACACTCTAGACATCTAGCCACATAGTTGACTATGTCGGCCTTCATTCCATTTTAGAAGAATAAGGGTTTAAGGTCTACCGTCATCTTCGCGACTCACGAGTGAGCCATGTAAACTGCTCTATGAGCCTCGCTTAGGATCAACATCTTCAACTCATCGTTTGGTAGTACGTAAATATTTTTTTTAAACCTCAATAAGCTATTGCTAGCAAATGAAAATCCCTCATATCGTGGTACCATCCTTGTGTTTTGTCTAATAAAACCCTCAACCTCTTGGTACCAGTCCTCGTCACGCTATAAAGTGAGAATATTCTCACGTAGATTTGTTTGAAGAGACAACACCAAAAATATGTGTGGTCTCTGACTCAAAGCATCCACCACTCGGTTCACTGTTCCCTTTATGTAAGTAATCTCAAGTCGTACTCGCAAGAAATTCCTATCAACGCCATTGTCGCGCGTTCATGTTGCTCTACGTAAAAATGTGTTGTAGTCCATAATGATCAGTCTTTAGTTCATATTTTCATCCAAAATGTAGTGTCTCCAAACCTTCAAGGCATATACAATGGCTAATAAATCCAAATCGTGTGTCGCATAGTTCTCTTCATGCCTTCTCAGTTTCCTCAAAATGTAAGCGATTACTCGTCTGTCTTGCATCAAGACTCTACCTAATCCTTCCTTGGATGCTTCAGTGCATAACAAGAAGCCCACGTCCATGTCAGGGACCTTTAGTATCCATGTTGTTGTCAACAATTCTTTGATCCGCCGAAATTCTTCCACGCATTTCTCGGTCCAAACAAACTTCTTGTTTTTCTAATGCAATTCCGTGATCGAATTTGCTATCTTTGAAAATCCCTCGACAAACTATCGATAGTATCCTACAGGACATTCCATGACAGCCTCAGCACAGGCCATTCCATAACATTCATCGGCATAGGCCATTCCATAATAGCCTCGACCTTGGCTAGATCCATGGTGATACCTTTGCCAGAGATGACATGCTCTAAGTAGTGAATCCTCGATTGATAAAAAGAGCATTTGGACAATTTCCCATAAATTTTGTGCTCTCGCAGACACTGTAGTACCAAGAACAAGTGCTCTTCATGGTCCTCCATCGTATGAGATTAAATAAAGATATCGTAAATGAACACTTGGATGAACTTGTCTAAGTACTCACGTAACACCTCATTCATCAAACTCATAAATACTCCTGGGGAATTTGTTAGTCCAAATGGTAAAACAATAAACTTGTAATGTCCAAATCTCATCTTAAAGGCAGTCTTAAGGACATCATCCTCCTTGATCCACAACTGGTGATACCCTTATTGCAAATCGATCTTGGAGAACATCGTCACACCCTTCATTTGATCAAACAAATCATCAATTCTCGGCAAGGGATAGTGATTCTTGATCGTGGCCTTGTTTAGTTGATGGTAGTCGATGCAAAGCCTCCATCATCCATCCTTCTTTTGTATGAAAATAACTGGTGCACCCCATGGTGACACACTAGGACGTATCAATCCCAGGTTCAACAACTCCTTCAGTTGCATTTTTAGCTCTTGTAACTCAGGGGTCAACATTTGATAAGGCGTTCCTTCTATCGGTTCAATCCCTGGGTTTAGGGTTATGGTAAACTCCAATTCCCTCTCTGGTGGCATCCCAGGTAACTCCTTCGGAAACATGTCCATAAACTCTCTCACCACCGGAAGGTGTTCTAGACCTTCCACTACTCCCTTCTCATTTAGCGCAAGGATCACATAAATCTTGCACCCCTTGGGCATACTCTTCCGTAACTATAAGGAAGAGACAAACCTCAGGGAAACTCCCTAGTTCCATCCTACAATCACACATCTTTGTCCCTCGTCATCGACCAAGCTCAACCATTTTGTCTTATAGTTGAGTATCACCTGATGCGATTCCAACCAGTCCATACTAATCACGACATCATAAGATCCTAGGATCGTGACGTATAGGTTGGCCCTTGTGAAAAACTCTCCCAGGTTAAGGGCACAACCCATAACCTTTCATCCAACCTTATGTTTAGTTCCCAAGGCCATATCTACGAAGATAAACTCATCCCATTTAACTTCCTTTACCTTAATCCTTTTTAGCGTTGTACTAGAAATGAAACTCTCGGTAGCACTGGGATCTATCAAAATTCTAAGGGTTTGGTTAGCGACAGTACTTGTCGTCTCGAGCACAGGTGACTGGTGCTCTGCCTGGTGGTTATTCACCGCTGCATGAATCTGATGGGCCTTGCCCATATCTCCCATAGTAGTGGGTCTGGCTGATCTGAATGCTCTGGTCCTCTGCATGGGGAAGTCGCGCTAGTAGCGTGGCTCCCCACACGTCCAACACCCCTTCTTCAGTCTAGTACTCCTAGTACCCAAAGTTGAAGATGAATTCTAAAAATAAGGCCAAACTTGAACTTCTTGACCTTACATTTTTGGGTAGCTTGTTGCGGAGCATATCAAGAAGCTCCAAAATGGGCCTCGTACTTGAGCACCATGTGGCTTCCTCGTCGCAAGGCGTCGAACTTGTTGAGGTGACGCTCAATGAATTCCTTAGAGTCATATCTTTCCTGGAACCATCCCTAGAACAGTTCCCATGACATGTCACCGACGACCAGGTTCAAAAGGGGCAGGAGTGTCTTCCACCATAAAAGAGCGCTCCCCTTCAGTCGAAAGACCACCATATGGACCTTCATGCTAGAGGTCATAAACGTGAAGTGTGAAGCACACACATTGCTCTACAACTATGATTCAACGATAGCACCATCTATGACAGTCGTGGATGCTAGAACTCATCTCTCTCTCGATTTCAGAGGATGCTAATGGTACTAGATATTGCATGTTGTGGACCCTCAGGGGTGACCTCTAAGGCGATCTCCATGAGGTCACGGTAAGGTTTTTACTTAATGCCAGGGTTAATACTCATGGGTTTACTGCAGTGGAAAGCCTGGTGATCCATAGTCACAGGGTTGAACACACTCTGATACCATATGTAACGGACCTCCCGATCGTCACAACAACAACCTCACATAATACGTGCAAATTATTTTTCTTTTGAGTGTGTGCATAGGTATAAGGTGACCATAGACATTATACTCTGCATCACGACACAACGACGAACGTGATGCATGCAATGGTGACAACTACATAATGACCTAATATGCACATCAAGCAATGGTAAGCAAGAACGATAATCAACCGACCTCACAAATAAGAGTGACTACCCACCTGTCCTACCCTGCAATGGTTAGGATGCTTTGCTCCACAATAATCAGTTTCATAAATCCTTCAAGAATAATTAAAGAAGGCCTTATGAAGTAGTTTGAAAAGGTAGACATTGAAACACTTTAGTTACGCCCATGATGGAAGCTATGCTATTTTATATAAGGTCACATAGTATACACACTTCCACTTTGAATTGTTATGTCGAAGGATTCCAATGAAGGAATTATCTAAAGAAGGTATGTCTGGACTACTTACTTCCAATAAAATCCAAACCTCGTTAGTTTTTCAAAATAATAAAAAGGTATATTACTGAACATGAACATTTACATATCTTATAATAGAATCTAAAGATAAACTCTATCTTGACCATCAGATTCCAGTGAGGTTTGATATCTTTTCGATAAGATTTAAGACAACTCAAGTACTTTACTATGATGATCACTGAAATAATTAAATTCTTGTCCATAGAGAACTATGTCATCCACATAAAGCCACATCTCATACATAATTACACTTGAGTTATCCAACAATAAAGTCTAATGAAAGTAAAACTTGAATCTTTCTTTAATAAAACCCAAACTTATAAATCTATGAAGAAGGTTTAGAGATAATCTTAAGGACACTTTACTTAATAGGGACCTTGAATTAATTTTGGCCCATATTGAAAACTATAATAATTAATACAAATACACATTTACACTCTAATTATATATAATAACGAATATAACAAGGGATTTCCCTTAACATTTCAACTGCTACTACAACCTCAAAAACCCAATTCCTAAATTCAAGGCGCTATGATAAAACGTTAACATATAGTTATGGAGCAAAAGGGAAACCATGGGATTCCCCAAAATAAAATCATGCTAATCCACTCTGAACAACTGAGCGCTATTAAAGGCAACTAAAAATGCCACTTGTCATTCATATGACCCTCGACATAAGGTTCTATCCTCAACTAAGATTCAATCTATTTACAAAGCATTAATCGCAAAATGCTAGACACACAAGGGTGTAATTGGTCTAGAATTGGCAAGAAGCACAGGTGGTTTCGGTGGTCTAACAAGTTGATGTTCAAAATAAATGGTAGTTGAGGGTATTATGGCTGCCAGGGTAACTTTCAAAAATTCAATGCGAATTCAACGCTGTCAATAAAGAATGGGGCATGGTGAAAATTTCGGAATGAAGGGTTAGACATCCGGATAGCAGAGCAGTAAGTGGAGGTGTAGAAGTTTAAAGGAGGAAAGAAAAACAAATACGCAAAGGCCAACAACATTACCTCAGCCAATCCAGTGCTAGAAACCACCTTTATGGTCAGCGGATAGATGCATCACGACTAAGGAACAACGCACAGTTATAAGAAGGAACTGATTACCTATACCATATAATATAGGCCCAACAGTCAGGTCAGGAAAGATTTGCATCTGGTGTCAGGAAATTTTCTTGAATTCCTGATGATCCATAATGATATCGAGGTTACAGGAATTTGTATTAGCATGATTCAAGAAAAGATACCATATTGCACGTTGCAGAGGAGTAGGTTCCCTTCATAATATATTTAGGGTAAAGATCCGTATTGAGAGACTCACAGGCAATGGATGCCACACTATATATAACAACTGCCCAAGGTTCCCAACCCTGTAAGGTTGTACGACCAATGAACATAGAAATTCATTTGATTTTGCATCTATCTAATCTGCGACTCAAACAATAATTAGCATGGAATACATCCTGGTTATTTCGACCTGAAATGCTATGAGAGGTACTACGAGAATTTCAAGGATGTATCATAAGGTGACGATCATCACAGTGAAGAAGGACTCACTGCAATTCATCATATTGATTTTGTGAAAATAAAGAAGGATAACTCTCTGTCCACCATTAATTATTTAGCTTGCTACCAGTCATCAAATTTATGTTAACATAAAAAGCATGGTTCATGAAATCATAAATTCACCTAAACAACACTATTCTCCTTATTTTCTTCGGTGGAGGTTCAAGTTAGTTGTTGTACTCACAGAATTCAATTACTATAATCAAAGCCATTCAATATGCAGTAGTAAATAAAAATATGAATTTCCCCGATCAGACGCACCCATCAGGAGAAAATCGTTATTTAATTGCCCAAAAATCCAGGAATGGGGATAGTAAAATTCATAGCTATTGTCAATTATTATTGTTATCCCATGAGATTAAAATCATCATCCCATACATATAAATCATTTTCAAATATAAAACATTGTACCATACATATAAGTCATTGTCCAATATAAATCATGGGAATTATCTGAAACTTAAAATCATTTTACCATACATATAAATCACTGTCCAATATATTACTGTCCAGAACAAGAAACACATACCAGATTCTCTGTGCGTAGTGATTTCAAAATTCCCTATGTAATTCATGGAAGGATTGCAGGGCTATGTACAATTTGTAGTTATATGGAAACTCACAGCTATGACATTAGAACCCAGTAGATATATGAAAAGAAAACAATGTGGATTGAATTTAATGGCCTTTCGCATCTCAAAACACCAATAAAAATGATGACTACAGTAAGATAATACTAGGTTCATAAGGATAATTGATCGAAGGGATCAAAGGGATTCTATCAGTCAAGGCATAGTAAAAAGAGACACAACAACCATGCATAGAGGTCATACTAAAAGACGCAAGACAAAAATCTAGCAAGGACATCATAGAGGTGGGCGGTTGAAAGGTTCGCCTTCACATCATCATCCTCGTACCGAAAAGCAGGGCATTGAGATCCATAGGTATTTTAACGCCAAGGCGACAACCGTAGATCAGGCTCCTGGATGACTGCTCAGGCGAGGATTGGTGAGCTAGGGACGAAGGATACCCACCTCAAGGTCACAATCAACACACAGGGTGGTCACGACATGCGGGAAGGCGAAGGTCACAAAAATCAATCAACCAATCATTCAACTAGGCTATAAAGATTCAGTCATGAAAATAGACAATAAGATTTCTTGCTCAATACACATGCAGATCTAAATCATACATCCTACAACATTCTATCATTCAACCAAAAAAGTGTACCGTTGCTCGTTCCCCTGGTCCGAGTGTCATCCACTCACTCTGTGCAAATCCTTCTTTCCAACCATCGAGACTACATCGGTACCGTCCAACCAATGCTAGGGGTACTCTACTTCCCCCTTTTCCCCCCAAACTGCAAAGGGGCCACACACTATATAGATGGTACATCTAGCTCCCAGCTCGCCTCGCAAGGCCGAGCTACCACTCCTCTCCAAGCTGGGAAATCCCAACTCATCACAAGTAAATCAGTCAAGTCACTAATCCAGCAGCGTAACGTTACTCTAACAACCGATCCCCTTCTTCCTTATCTTCCCTTTCTTTTATAGAGTTTTAGAACTTCAATCTTTCCCTCAATCTCATTTAATTTAATTTTTAATAAAAATCTTATAAAAACTCTACTTCGTATAAGTGTCATCCGTCCCCCACGTTTCTCCATTAACTACTTTCCTTAATTTATTAAATTGTCTTATTTCCCTCACCCACCTAGAGTTACTCCTATTTTTACTCCTAGGTGTCCCTAGATTCCCTTACAGGTTTTAAATACTTTCCCTAAAATGAAGTTGCTAATTTAGTTCAATTTAGAAGGTTCTTAATTGCAGATTCTTTACTAAGTTGACCTCACTTTTTACCATAAGTTCCCCTCTTTCCCTTTTTAAGTTACCTCCATTCCCTAGTTTCCTAAATGTTATAATTTCCCTCTTTCCCCTTTTTATTAGAGCTAAAAACGACAGTTGCAATTTGACCCCTTTTTCCCTTTTATTATTAATTTAGCATATTTTTAAACTATCAAAAATTAAAAATAATTAAATTATTCTTTATATTTTATATCCACAACTTTTAATTAATTTCTTACTCTCTTCATTTACCCCAAAAATTTATGAAGACCAAAATTATTACTTAAAGGGTTTTTATTTTAAATTTTACTATTTTAAATTTTTAGAGATGTTTTCTCAAGGGTAGACAAAATTTTACCCCTAGCAAAGTTTCAGACTTAGAACTTAGATTTTGAACTGGGCGACATTTAATTAGGGAAGTTGTTTTAAAATTTCTTAATGTGTTGTCTGTCTTAGGGCCATCTAGGTTCCTTTCTTTATCATCATCAATGCAATGTGCCCTTCAGGATGCACTACGTGCTCCAAGGGTTCCACTCGCCTCTTTTGTTTCTTTTGCGTGACATTCCCTTCAGGATGCACCACGTGCTCCAAGGGTGCCACTCGCTTCTTGACTGATTGCTAGACATCAATAACCCCTGGAGTCAACACTCCACCAGGTGAACTTGTGGGAGACTAAGGGATTCTAAGGAATAATGCCCCCACCTTATTGTACTCCACTTAGAATCATCGCGAGCGATTGTTGTAGTCTGTCCTCGCGACATCGTGGGTCGTCTCGAACCAGGTAGTTGTTAACCTATAGTTTGAGCCATAGCGGGAGTGCTAGTAGGCTGTGGTGGGGCTGTTGACCATAGTTCTCCCTCAACCTCTATGGTAGTCATGTGTTGCCCCTTTACTCCATATGTGAGTTTGGTCGGCAAGCTATCGTCGGCTTGCATCATCAACAATCATTTCAGAACATGTCCACATCATATCATCTAATCAAATGTACTAAAATCACAGTAAAAAAATCAAACCCCAATAGGAAACTCCCTGACTCGATCCAGATTCTAAGGGGTTCCGTCAATGCCTCTTCATCCTCAAGGTCCAAAACCCTACACACTCAGTAAAACTGAGTCAATAGCACCTGTCTATGTCAATGCAATAAAAAATCATGTCATCTACCATAACGCATCATAATCAAGGACAAATGTTTTAATATCATAATAGTCCAGATCACTTGCGAGCAAGTGTCCTCAAAGAATAAGTTTTCTCAGTGCACTAGAGCGGGATGTTACATACACCTCCGCTTGGTCTAAGTTTTGTCCCAAAGTTTCATAGTATAAATGCTGAAAAAGTCTATCACAGTATCATAAGTCTATCTATCAAACAAAAATGGAAACTGCTGGTGCATATCATATGCATCCTCCCAGGTTGTCGAGTGCAGACTATAATTGTCCCACTGGACCTTGACTTGATCTACTGTTCGATGTTGTAACTGTCAAACGCGATGATCTAAGATGCGGACTGGATCAGCTGTGAGTGCTCCCTCGTCTGATACCTGCAAGGAAATCATGTCAATCACATGTGTAGGATCACTAATGTAATGTCTCAAAATAGATACATGAAAAACATCGTGCATACGCCTCAAAGAATCAGGTAAGGCTAGTCGATAGGCCATGGGCCCCTTTCTCTCCACAATCTTGAAAGGCCCCACGAACCTAGGAGAGAGTTTATCTCACTTTCCAAACTTGATTGAACTCTTACGCAGTTTAACCCATAAGAAGACTCGATCGTCGACTTCATAACTACGGTCAACTCGGTGCGCATCGACATAACTCTTTTGTCGATCTTGAGCTTCTTTAATCCTTTGCCTTATGGTTTGCATTTGATCTTCCATTTCTTGGATCGCTTCTGGTCCCACCAAGACCCTATCCTCAAGCCGATCCCAACTCAAGGGTGTCCGACACGGTCGCCCATAAAGAAACTCGAAAGGCGCCATCTTAATGGTGCTCTGGTAACTATTGTTGTAAGTGAACTCTACTAGTGGCAAGAATTCTTCCCAATGCTTTTGTTGGTCCATCACGTAGATGCGTAACATGTCCTCCAAGGTTTGGTTTGTTCGTTCGGTCTACCCATCAGTCTCTGGGTGATACGCAGTACTGAAGTTAAGTTGGGTTCCCAAGGCCTCTTGGAAACTCATCCAAAATCGTTCGGTAAACACCGATCCTCGATTAGATATAATCCTCTTAGGCATGCCATGCAGCCTCACAATCTCACTGATGAATTACTCTATCATTTTCAAGTGCGTGATACGCCGTACGCACAGGAATAAAGTGAGCACTTTTTATCAGAGTGTCTACTACTACGAAAATTGAGCCATGTCTCCTTGCTGTCAGTGGCAATCCATCAATAAAATCCATCTAAATAACCTCCCATTTCAATTCCGGAATGACATGTGGTTGAAATAATCCTGCTGGGTGTCTATGTTCAGCCTTTACTTGCTGACACTCTAGACATCCAGCCACATAGTTAACTATGTCAGCCTTCAATCCCTTCCAGAAGAATAAGGGTTTAATGTCTGCCCTCATCTCCATGACTCCTGGGTGAGCCATGTAAACTGCTTTATGAGCTTCGCTCAACTCGTTGTTTGGTGATACATAAATCCAATTTCTAAACCTCAATAATCCATCGCTATCGAATGAAAATCCCTCATATCGTGGTACCATCCTTATGTTTTGTCTGATAAAACACTCGACCTCTTGGTACCAGTCATCGTCACTCTATAAAGTGACAATCTTATCACGTAAATTCATTTAAAGAGACAACATTGAAAATATGCATGGTCTCTAACTCAAAGCATCCACCACTTGGTTCACTATTCCATTTATGTAAGTAATCTCAAGTCGTACTCATTAAGCAATTTTGACTAGTGTCATTTTTGCGCATTCGGGTCGCTCTGTGTAAAAATGTGTTGTAGTCCACAATGATCAGTATTTGGTTCAAATTTTTGTCCAACAAGGTAGTGTCTCCAAACCTTCAAGGCATATACGATGGCTAATAACTCCAAATCATGAGTCGCATAGTACTCTTCATGCCTTCTCAGTTTCCTCGAAATGTAAGTGATTACTCATCTGTCTTCATCAAGACTCTGCCTAATCCTTCCTTGGATGCGTCAATGCATACCAAGAAGTCTGCGTCCATGTCAGGGACCTTTAGTATCAGTGTTGTTGTCAACAATTATTTGAGCGTTTGAAATTCTTCCATGAATTTCTTGGTCCAAACAAACTTCTTGTTTTTCTTCTACAATTCCGTGATCGGATTTGCTATCTTCGAAAATCCCTTGACAAACCATCGATAGTATCCTGCTAAATCCATAAAGCTACGCACTTCCATGACATTCGTCAGCACAAGACATTCCATAATAGCCTTGACCTTGGCTGGATCCACGACGATACCTTCACCAAAGATGACATGCCCTAAGTAGTGAATCCTTGATTGATAAAAACAACATTTGGACAATTTCACATACAATTTGTGCTCTCGCAGGCACTATAGTAACAAGCGCAAGTGCTCTTCATGATCCTCCATTGTCTAAGAGTAAATCAAGATATCGTTAATGAACACTTGGAGGAACTTGTCCAAGTACTCGTGGAACACCCCGTTCATCAAACTCATAAATACTCCTAGAGAGTTTGTCAATCCAAATAGTAAAACAATAAACTCATAATGTTCAAATCTCATCTTAAAGGTTGTCTTAGGGACGTAATCCTCCTTGATCCACAACTGGTGATACCCTGATCACAAATTGGTCTTGGAGAACACCTTCACATCCTTCATTTGATCAAACAGATCATCAATTCTCGTCAAGGGACACTGATTCTTGATTGTGGCCTTGTTTAGTTGACGATAGTCAATGCAAAGCCTCCATGATCCATCCTTCTTTCTTATGAAAATAACCAGTGCACCCCACGGTGACACACTAGGACGTATCAGTCCTAGGTCTAGCAACTTGTTCAATTGCATTTTCAGCTCTTGTAACTACAGGGTCGACATTCGATAAGGATTTCTTGCTATTGGTTCAGTCCCCGGTTTTAGGTTTATGGTAAACTCCAATTCCCTCTCCGACGAAATCCCAGGTAACTCCTCTGGAAACATGTCCGCAAACTCTCTCACCACCAGAAGGTGTTCTAGAACTTTCGCTACTCCCTTCTCATTTAGCGCAAGGATCACATAAACCTTGCACCCCTTGCACATAGTCTTCCATAACTGTAAGGAAGAGACGAACCTCAGTGAAACTCCCTATTTCCGTCCTACAATCACACCTCTCTATCCCTCGTCATCGACCAAGATCAACAGTTTTGTCTTACAATTCAGTATCACCTCATGTGATTCCAACCAATCCATACCAATCACGACATCATAAGATCCTAGGATCGTGACGTATAGGTTGGCCCTTGTGACAAACTCTTCGAGGTTAAGGGCACAACCCATAAGCTTTCCTTCAACCTGTTGTTTTGATTCTGAGGCCATCTCTAGGAAGCTAAACTCATCCCGTTCGACTGCCTTTACCTTAATCCTTTCTGGCGCTGCACCAGAAATGAAACTCTTGGTAGCACTGGGATCTATCAAAATTCTAAGGGTTTGGTCAACGAAAATACCTGTCATCTTGAGCATAGTCGACTGGTGCTCTGCCTGGAAGTTATTCACTGCTACATGAATTCGATGGGCCTTGCCCATATCTCCCATGGTAATGGGTCCAACTGATCTGGATGCTATGGCCTTCTCCATAGGAAAATCGCGCTGGTAGCGTGGCTCCCCACAAATCCAACACCCCTTCTTCGGTCCAGTACTCCCAGTACTCAAAGTCAAATATGAATTATAACAATATGGCCAAACTCAAACTTCTTGACCTTATTGTTTTTGGTAACTTGGTGAAGAGCATATCAAGAAGCTCCAAAATGGGTCTTGTATTCGGGCACCGTGTGGCTTCCTCATCACAAGGCGTCGAACTCTTTGAGCTGATGCTGAATAAATTCCTTAGAGTCATACCTCTCCCAGAACCATCCCTTGAAAAATTCCCATGACACGTCGCCGACGACCAGGTTCAAAAGGGGCAGGAGCGTCTTCCACCATAAAAGAGTGCTCCCCTTTAGTCAAAATACCACCCTGTGGACCTTCATGCTAGAGGTTGTAAATGTGAAGTGTGAAGCACACACCTCAATATACAACTATGATTCGATAACACCACCATCTGTGACACTCGTGGACGCTAGAACTCATCTCTCTCGAGATCTCAGAGGATGCTAACGATACTAGCTATTTCACGTCGTGGACCCTCAGGGGCACCCTCTAAGGCGATCTCCATGAGGTCACAGTAAGGTTTTTACTTAATGGTAGGGTTAATACTCATGGGTTTACTACAGTCAAAATCCTGGCGATCCACAGTCGCAGGGTTGAACCTTCTCTGATACCATATGTAACGGACCTCCCGATCGTCATGAGAACAACCTCACATAACATGTGAATTTTTTTTTTTGGGGTGTGTGCGTGTGTACAAGGGGACTATAGACATTATACTTTGCATCGCAACATGACAACGAACATGACACATGCAATGGAGACAACTAGGTAACAACCTAAGATGCACATCAAGCAACGATAAGAAAGAACGAAAATCAACTGACCTAAAAAATAAGAGTGACTACCCGCCCGTCCTACCTTACAATTGTTAGGACGCTTTGCTCCACAATAATCAATTTCACAAATCCTTCAAGAATTATTAAATAAGGCCTTATGAAGTAGTTTGCAAAGGTAGACATTGAAACACTTTAGTTATGCCCATCATGGAAGCTATGTTATTTTATATAAGGTCGCATAGTATACACACTTCCACTTTGAATTGTTACGTCAAAGGATTCCAATGAAGGAATTATCTAAAGAAGGTATGTCTAGACTACTTACTTCCAATAAAATCCAAATCTCATTAGTTTTTCAAAATAATAAAAAGGTATATTACTGAACATGAACATTTACATATCTTATAATATAATCTAAAGATAAACTCTATCTTGACCATTGGCTTCCAATGAAGTCTGATATCTTTTCGATAAGATTTAAGACAACTCAAGTACTTTACTATGACGATCACTGAAATAATTAAATTCTTGTCCATAGAGAACTATGTCATCCATATAAAGCCACATCTCATACATAATTACACTTGAGTTATCCAACAATAAATTCTAATGAAAGTAAAACTTGAATCTTTCTTCAATAAAACCCAAACTTATAAATCTATGAAGAAGGTTTAGAGATAATCTTAAGGACACTTTACTTAATAGGGACCTTGAATTAATTTTGGCCCATATTGAAAACTATAATAATTAATACTAATACACATTTACACTCTAATTATCTACAATAACAAATCTAATAAGGGATTTCCCTTAGCATTACAATGGCTACTACAACTTCAAAAACCCAATTCCTAAATTCAAGGCACTATGATAAAATGTTAACCTACAATTATGGTGCAAAAGGGAAACCACTACTTGCCATTCCCCAAACTAAAAGCATGCTGATCCACTCTGAACAACTGAGCACTGTTAAAGGCAACTAAAAATTCCACTTGTGATTCATATGACCCTTGACATAAGGTCCTATCCTCAATCGAGATTCAATCTGTTTATAAAGCATTAATCGCAAAAATCCAGACACATAGGGGTGTCACTGGTCTAAAATTTGCAAGAAGCACAAGTGGGTTCAGTGGTCTAACTGGTTGATGTTCAAAATAAATGGTAGTTGAGGGTATTATGGCTGCGAGGGTAACTTCCAAAAATTCAATGCGAAATCAACGCTGTCAATAAAGAAGGGGGCATGGTCAAAATTCTGGAACGCAGGGTTAAACATCCGTATAATAGAGCATTAAATGGAGGTGCAGAATTTTAAAGGAGGGAAGAAACAAAAATACACAGAGGCCATAAACATTACCCCAGCCAGTCCAGTGCTGGAAACCACCTTTATGGTCAGCGGATAAATGCATCATGACTAAGGAACATCGCACAGTTATAAGAAGGAACTGATTACCTAGACCATATAATCCAGACCCAACAGTCAGGTCAGGAAAGATTTGCATCTAGTGTCAGGAAATCTTCTTGAATTCCCGATGATCCATAATGATATCGAGGTTACATGAATTTTTATTATCATGATTCAAGAACATATACCATCTTGTGCATTACAGAAGAGTGGGTTCCCTTCAGAATAGATTTAGTGTAAATATCCGTATTGAGAGACTCACAGACAATGGCTGCCACACTGTATATAACAACTGCCCAAGGTTCCCAACCCTGTAAGGCTGTATGGCAGACGAACACAGTAATTCATTTGATTTTTCGGCTATCTAATCTGTGAACCAAACAATAATTAGAATGGCGTACATACTGGTTATTTCGACTTGAAATGCTATGAGAGGTACTACGAGAATTTTAAGGCTGCATCATAAGGTGATGATCATCACGGTGAAGAAGGACTCACTGCAATTCATCATATTTGTTTTGTGAAAATAAAGAAGGATAACTCTCTGTCCACCATTAATTATTTAGCTTGTTTCCAGTCATAAAAGTTCTGTTATCATAAAAAGTATGGTTCATGAAATCGTAAATTCACCTAAACAACGCTATTCTCCTTATTTTCTTCGGTGGAATTTCAAGTTAGTTGTTGTACTAACATATTTCAATTACTATAATTGAAGCCATTCAAGACACAGTAGTAAATAAAAATATGAATTTCCCCGATCAGACATACCAGTAAGGAGAAAACCGTTGTTGAATTGCCCAAAAATCCAGGAATGGGGATAATAAAATTCATAGCTATTGACGATTATTATTGTTATCCCATGAGGTTAAAATCATTGTCCCATATATATAAATCACTGTCCAATATAAAACATTGTACCATACATATAAGTCGTTGTCCAATATAAATCATGGCAATGCTCTGAAAACTAAAATGATTTTACCATACATATAAATCACTATCCAATATATTACTGTCCAGAACAGGAAACACATACCAGATTATCTGTGCATAGTGCTTTCAAAATTCCCTTTGTAATTCATGGAAGGATTGTAGGTCTATGTACAATTTGCAATTATATGGAAACTCCCAGCTATGACATTAGAACTCAGTAGATATATGAAAAGAAAATAACGTGAATTGAAGTTAAAGGCCTTTCGCATCTCAAAACACCAATAAAAATGTTGACTACAGTAAGAGAATACCAGGGTCATAAGGATAACTGATCGAAGGGATCGTAGGGATTCTATCAGTCAAGGCACAGAAAAAAGAGACACAACAAGAAGGCACGACAACCATGCACAGAGGTCATACTGAAAGACGGAAGAAAAAAATATGGCAAGGACATCACAGAGGTGGGCGGCTAAAAGGTTCGCCTTCACATTACCATCCTCGCACCAAAAAGCAAGGCGTTGAGATCCATAGGTCTTTTAACACCAAGGCAACAACTGTAGATCAAGCTCTTGGCCGACTGCTCAGGTGAGGACTGGTGAGCTACGGATGAAGGATAACCATCTCAAGGTCACAATCAACACACATGGTGGTCACGACATGTGGGAAGGTGAAGGTCACGGAAATCAATCAACCAATCATTTAGCTAGGCTATAAAATTTCAGTGATGAAACTAGATAGTAAGATTTTCTGGTCAATACACATGTAGATCTAAATCATACATCCTACAACATTCTATCATTCAACCGAAAAATCATACCATTTCCCGTTCTCCTGGTCCGAGTGTCATCCGCTCGCTCTGTGCAAATCCTGCTCGCCAACCATCGAGACTACACTGGTACCTCCCAGCCAATGCTAGGGGTATTCTGCTTGCCCCTTATCCCCCCGAGCCACAAAGGGGCCATACACTATCCAGATGGAACGTCTAGCTCCCAGCTCGCCTCACAAGGCCGAGCTACCACTCCTCTCTGAGTTGGGAAATCCCAACTCCTCACAAGTAAATCAGTCAAGTCACTAATTCGAGAGTGTAATGTTATGCTAATAGCCGATCCCCTTCTTCCTTCTCTTCCCTTTCTTTTATAGATTTTTAGAACTTCCATCTTTCCCTAAATCTCATTTAATTTAAGTTTTAATAAAAATATTCTAAAAACTCTCCTTCGTACAAGTGTCATCCATCCCACACATTTCTCCATTAACTATTTTTCTTAATTTATTAAACTGTCTTATTTCCCTCACCCACGTAGAGTTACTCCTATTTTTACTCCTAGGTGTCCCTAGATTCCCTTACAGGTTTTAAATACTTTTCTTAAAATGAAGTTGCTAATTTAGTTCAATTTACAAGGTTCTTAATTGCAGATTCTTTACTAAGTTGACCTCGCTTTTTACCATAAGTTCCCCTCTTTCCCTTTTTAAGTTACCTCCATTCCGTATTTTCCTAAATATTATAATTTCCCTCTTTCCCCTTTTTATTAGAGCTAAAAACGACAGTTGCAATTTAACCCCTTTTTACCTTTTATTATTAATTCAACATCTTTTTAAACTATCAAAAATTAAAAATAATTAAATTCTTCTTTATATTTTATATCCACATCTTTTAATTAATTTCTTACTCTCTTCATTTACCCCCAAAATTTATGAAGACCAAAATTATTACTTAAAGGGTTTTTATTTTAAATTTTACTATTTTAAATTTTTAGAGATGTTTTCTCAAGGGTAGACAAAATTTTACCCCTAGCAAAGTTTTAGACTTAGGACTTAGATTCTGAACTAGGCGACATTTAATTAGGGAAGTTGTTTTAAAATTTCTTAATGTGTTGTCTATCTTAGGGCCATCTAGGTTCCTTCCTTTATCATCATCAACGCGATGTGCCCTTCAAGACACACTACATGCTCCAACAGTGCCACTCGCCTCTTTTGTTTCTTTTGCACGACGTGCCCTTCAGGACACACAACGTGCTCCAAGGGTGCCACTCACTTCTTGACTGATTGGTAGACATCAATAACTCCTGGAGTCAAGTCTCCGCCAGGTGAACTTGTGGGAGACTAAGGTATTCTAAGGAATAAGACCGCCGCCTTATTGCACACCCCTTAGAATCATCACAAGTGATTGTCACAGTCTGCCTTCACAAAATCGTGGATCCTCTCGAACTAGGTAGTCGTTAACCTACAGTTCGAGCCACGGTGAGAGTGCTAGTAGGTTGCGGTAGGGATAGTGTCCACACCTCTCCCTCAACCTCTCTGGTAGTTGTGTGTGACCCCTTTAATCCATATGTGAGTTTGTTCGGGAAGCTATCGTCAGCCTGCATCATCAACAATCATGTCATAACATGTCCACATCATATCATCTAATCAAATGTACTAAAATCACAATAAAACAATCAAACCCCAATAGCACACTCCCTGACTCGATCCAGAGTCCAAGGGGTTCCGACAATGCCTCTGTATCCTCAAGGTCCAAAACCCGCACACTTAGTAAAACCGAGTCAATAGCACGTGTCTATGTCAATGCAGTAAAAAATCATGTCATCTACCATAATGCATCATAATCAAAGACAAATGTTTTAATATCATAATAGTTCAGATCACTTGCGAGCAGGTGTCCTCAAAGAATAAGTTTTCTTAGTGTGCCAAAGTGGGATGTTACAACAATGACCCAAAGGATAAGGGTCAAGGGGTTAGGCCCTCGGCCCTTTGGCCGCCCATTCAAACTTTGACTAGGGTGAAATCACGAAGGTTGGTAACACTTTTGTGACAATCTGGTCTTCAAAATTTTGAAAAACATTTTTTCGGATGAACTAATAGTATTTTTTGGCTGAAAGGTGGAATGTCAAATTGAATGGTACAGTGACGATGTCATCGATTTGCATGCAAATATTTAGTCGGTCAGATTTTTTCCATTCGACAATATTCTTTCGGCTGAAAGATATTCTTGTCGAAACCTTGTTTCAGCCGAAACATCTTTCGATCGAAAGAAGGTTTATATATCAACCACACATCAATGTTCAAACATTTTTCTAACCTTTTGGCATTTGTGAGCTTTCGCGAGTGTTGGAGTATTGTGAGCATTTGTGAATGTTTGGGAGTGTTTGTGAGCATTGGCGGGCATTCCTGTGGGCAGTCACGCATTCGACAAGCCAACCTTCAGGTGAGAATTCATGAGTGTTGGTGGGAATTCGACGTGCCGAGCTTCAGGTAAATAACTGTAAATTTATTTTTTTAATGTTAATTTTAATCTGTAGATTGTAACATTCAATTTAATTTTAATTTTTTAATTAAAATGTAGCTTTAGGTGGCGACCTCTGTGGCCAAGCCGTGGGCACGCCAATGGCTTGGCCACAGAGCTAGGTTCCCGTGGCCAAGTCACAGTCTAGTGGACTGTGACTTGGCCATGCGGGCCTATCCCTGTGGCCAAGCAGTGGGCACGCCAATGGCTTGGCCACAGGGCTAGGCCCCCACGACCAAGTCAAAGTAAATTTAAACCATGAGACAAAGCACTGAGTAAATTTGTGTATTAGAATTTTAATATCACCGTAGAATCATAAAGCTTATTCTCTAAACAAATTTTTTTTATGAACGCTGTCGAATTTAATTGCATCCTAGAACTTCAAATTTCCTCCATTCGTTGTAAATTGGATTTACCAATCTTGACATTGATATTGAATTTGTTAGATATTAGTTAATCCTAAGTTAAATTCTTATATCCTCGTATTTTATAAAGCTCTGTTCAATCTAGATATTTGAATTCGTGATGTCAATTGTAAAACTTGTTTACAATATATGGATATTCGATTTTAACAAATCACTGCAGTCGTCATTGTGCTTGGAAACTAAAAAATTTATGGTCTCTATCCAAATGAATGCCTTTCGAAGTTTTAATATATATATATATATATATA